>OX453304.1:2470453-3070453 GCA_949710035.1 Crambus lathoniellus
AAAAAAATATTATCTGGCTCAAAAATAAAAGCACTTAATTATGTAGCCCCAGACAAAATACTGACATTCATTTAGCATCTCTTATTAAAAACTACATATTATTATCATCATCAGCTATTTAATGTCCCTACTACTTGGGTACTGGTCTTCCTTATGGATGGATAAAGAGAAATGGGCCATGACCTACGCCCACGCGGGACCAGTGAGGATGGGTGGGTATTAACGACTGCAAATGCAGCCGGGACCAACGGCTTAACGTGCCTTCCGAAGCACGTAGGAGCTAGAGATGTATAGTTTTTTGGTCATCCATCCCGTGGCCGACCATTGCGAAAGTTGCTTAACCTCGACGATCGCAGGCCGAGCGCACTAAGTACTACGCCACGGGCTCCTTACTACATAATTATACTTACCCTAAATTACTCGTCTTCAGCACATAACTCGACGAAAGCAAACACTCTCAAGGACATGATTCGGAATATTCAAAGAACAATAACATTGTTATAAGGACGATGATGCTTGAGAGTACTCGAGGTGGGTTAGCAGTTAGCACATCCAGTTGAACTTTATACCCACACTCGGGCGTTAAGAACATCGTACACGTAACCCGTTAGAGTCCCAAAATGTGTTTAATTTTGTCCCCACCCCAGGGTAAAGGTTCCCAAATGGGCCACCACCCTAAAGTCACCCCCCACTTGCGATGTAACGTATGATGGGTATAGTGCACCTTAATCACTTATTTAATTGCTACATTTATTTTGTTGATTAAAATACTTGTTTAGTGAGTACGGTTAGCAAATGTCAAAATTTTAATTGCTTTTATTGATTATTGGGATATACTTAATTAATAATTATGTAATACTTTAAAGTCAATTTAGTCAATTTATTTTACTTTCTATAAATTAGTAAGTATTTAGTTACATAATGACCTTGAGCAAACCCTTATCTTTAACGATACCTTTAAGAATGACTTTCGTACGTTGACTGTTAAACGTGATGTAAAGACAACAGTCTGAAAAGAAAATATTATTGTAATTTGTCAATTCTAAGACCATAAATGTACTAGTTAAATATTTGTGTATGTAATACTTTAATTAAAGTAAAGTCAATTTATTTTACCTTCTATAAATTAATTGGTATTAAGTTATATAATGACCTTGAGCAAGCCCTTATCTTAACGACATAAGAGTGACTTTCGTACTTTGACTGTTTAACGTGATGTAAAGACAACAGTATGAAAAGAAAATATTATTGTAATTTGTCAATTCTAAGACCGTAAATGTACTCGTTCCAAAAATATCCGTTTTCACTCGAGAGCAAAAGTACTTGCGATGAAAAACGTTCCACTTATTCCTTAGATAATTAAAACAATAATCACGCCCCATGATTGCTTCTACTGACGGTACTACCCGTAAGAAGAATGTACGGTTACCAGCGAGCGTCGACAATTTAAATACTCTCACTCTTCACGAGACTCAAAGTTTATCGTCGCTCGTAACTAGAACCCCGTTTCGCCAAGTATAATTTGGCCTCCCCACCCCTTATTGTTGTATGAGGATTGGACAATTTCGGGTAAACACATGGAGTTTCCAGAGCTCAAATCGAATTGGTCGTGATCCTAAGGAATTCGAGATATTAAGCATTTGGCCAAGCGTGGTGCTCTCTTGTTAGCACTAACCGCTGGTCCAAAGAAAATTTCGGTTCTGTAACGACAAACGTTTGGAAAGTTTATGTCTGTTAAAAACTAGTTAGTTACTAGGATGCTTTAAATGAAATATTTGTACGAATTAAATTGGAAATATATTTTTCAGTGGAATTTCATTAATTATAATGAATGATTAAATAGTCTGCGGTTTTTGAACGACCATT
Organism: Crambus lathoniellus; assembly: GCA_949710035.1. Lineage (NCBI taxonomy): Eukaryota > Metazoa > Arthropoda > Insecta > Lepidoptera > Crambidae > Crambus > Crambus lathoniellus. The sequence goes on from OX453304.1 coordinate 2,472,320, forward strand.
ATTGTTAGGTTTATGAATGGTATTTAGGAATTTACATATGTAGGTACGTATTCAAATGAATATTTTACAATAAAACCAATTATTTTGGTGTTTATAGCTGTTAACAAAGTTATTATGAAACAGAATGGTTAAGCTGAACCGCAAAACATAAACTTATTAGGCAATCTACAGCTGAACAACAAACAAAACAACATCAACACAATAGAAAATTAGCGGAAAATCTTCGTCCAGCCGCAAAGTTGTCGAACCTCCCAAAATGAGCCGAAATCAAATATGAACATTCACACGAAACGAATAAGACAAACAAGCGCACACAATGAGGCCCGACCGTTCTTGGCCCTTTTTACGTAAGAACGGCGAACAATGCACGGTTATGGGTATAACATATTCTGATGCAAATACTTCTCCGCAAGCGAGAATTAATTGAAAAGGTCTACCGTCACTTTGATTTATGGACCCCCCGAGCATGGATAGCCGTGGATACTGTAAACGTGTTTGACGGTGAAGCTCTGGATAAATTGTGGTTTAAATGGAAGATTTGAGACGCGGTTTTTTTTAAGGAAGCTTGCTTCAGAGAATAAACAAGGCTGTGCTAGACACTGTTTGCTAAAGTGTCTAACTTTGCTTACGCTGCTTGGTTTTAAGTTCTTATGCCAAAATAAAACACCTACCTACTTAAAGATATCAAAGTGTTATCACGGATATAACTGCAATTTAAATTTTTTTTAACATAGACAACTTTTTAACGAAACACTACGCCTAAAAAATTAATACTTGGAGCCCGAAAAACTGACATTATGTTAACCGTTATCGTGATTGTATTATTTTGTATTTTAAAACCCAGAGCAGCACCTCTTTCAGTCGTATAAGGAACTGAAATTCAATATATGTTTCACAGCTTTTGAAGGACAGTGTAGTTTCTATTCAATTACCATAACGATAGGCTTTCATTCTACGTGTACTGCGCCCCGATCGCGGTAATTCTATGCAGCGCGTCTTGACCACGTTTGCGTCATGACGTTTGACTTCGTATTGCCGTAATGACATAACGACGCACACGTCACGCAAACCTATAGTCCCACCAAGTGATTATATGCTCTTTGAGTCCCACAATCCTGTCTGTTCCGGTGACATCCGTGACAGAGGAGCTACTTGCAATTCAAAATTAGCTGTCAAAATAGACTGTCGTATGAAAACTGTTAAAGTTCCAAAGATTATCACCGGAACAGAAAACGTTGTCGCACTGTCAACACCGCGCGTTATCAAAAATGGTATTGCCACAGCCTCCTTTACTACAAGCCATGCTATGGCGGTTTGGCAACGTCGCTTGTGAACCTAAGCGTAGACCGAACATTTGGTTAGAGGTAACCCGACCTAGTTAAAAATAAGCAGATGCTATGGAAACCTATGGGGCAACTTGACCAACCATAACTAGTGGTTAATATTATGCGTTCTATTCGCGTTCGCGTTAAGAAAGTATTTATGCTCGTCACAACTTCCTACAAAGCAAACTTAGTCGGATAATACACAAGTGTCATTTTAAAATAAACGGTTGTTTTGGTGCTTGGTTTGTTCTGATTTCAGTGGATTTTAAAGTAAATTTGAAGAAATTATATGCTTTTCCTTATGAAATCATCATTAAGCATTATATTGATAGCGTGTACTATTAAACAAGGTAAGGATTCATAAAATTTTCCGAAATTTCTGTTAAAACTTCAACTTAGGGCTAGCGCGCACACTTATTTACACGGCAATTTATTTGTCTCTGTCACCGCACTTATTTACACGGCAATTTATTTGTCTCTATTGCCGTCTCCTCGCCGCGATTAAAAAGATGCGCACACGAGACCGCACGCGGGAGCGACAGCGATACAACTTTTTCGCAGTCAAGTCAGTCATCAACATGGATTTCGAAGAGGCGGTTGTGTTGTGGTATGTGCTCTTGCCTTTAGAATCCAAAGACGACAGCGAAAAAAGCAATATTGGGTGCATCCATCCACTGTGGAGTGATAGGATGACACTAGGAAATTTACATACATAAGTACAATGTTTCTGAAATTGAGAGCATATCCAAAAAAAAATTTATGCTACTTCAGAATGAGTGTCGAAAACTTCGTCAATCGGCCTATAATCCCTAGTTAAAATTATAAATGCGAAAGAAACTGTCGTGTGTTACGCAATCACGCCTAAACTACTGAACCAAAAAAAGGGCTGTAAGGGGTTAAAATAGGGGATGAAAGTTATCACGCCTAAACTACTACACCAATTTCAATGAAATTTGGTACAGAGGTATTCTATTTAAATGACACACGCAAAAATGAGAAACTTTCCAGATATTTCTTTCTATTGTATCGAATGTCAGTCAGATCGTTTGATGAACTTATTGTCTTGCCGTACAAAGTGCACACGTGCGTCCGCGTCCACTCGACTTGACATCTTATGGGAAGAAAAATGAAAAATGAAGTACGTAGAAAAAATCGACCCGTCTCACAACGACGACGACTCCGTAGCTCAGTGGTTAGAGCAGTCGCCCGGAAAGCGAAAGGTCGTGGGTTCGAGTCCCATCGGAGCTAGTTGTGAGACGGGTCGATTTTTTCTACGTACTTCATTTTTCATTTTTCTATTATAAAAATTGCATTGTGAATGCAAAAAACTAAAAATTAAAATAATCTTATGGGAATTTCTGATAGGTGTGCGGGGTCTAGTACACATCTATTGAGAGCGCGCCCTCCGAATTTCTGATCAGAATTTTGCCGTCCGATCGTTTGCATCCGAGACTCATTAGAAGCGGACGTCACGACACGTCAGAATTCTGATAGTATGCGGAGTCTACAACAAAACTATCTGACAGAAAAAATCGTATAATATGCGACAGGCCTTAAATCGGTTCACACCCAACGAAAAATGCGACGTTGTCAAACCTAATAGCATGGCTTGTAGAAGAACAATAGAGAAGGCTGTGGTATTGCACGTCGCGTGAACGTCAACTGTACGTACAGTGCCACAACCTTTTCTGTGCCGGTGACAGCAGCGCTACGTACGTTTTTCTTTTTTTTGTAGTAATTTAACCGGCCCTGACTTCTAAGAACTTCAGCCGCCAGCAGCGCTATGGTTGGACATCAACTTGACAGCAAAATGACATTAAAAAAATCACGTTAGTTTCACATTTTGGCCACCGGCACAGCAAAGTTTGTGGCACTGTACACCTGACTAATGCGTCATAAGATTACCGCGATCGGAGCGCAGACAGTTTCGTCTTGTCAAAATAAACTCTTTCATTATCAAACATTCGATTTATTTAAATGGGACTTATTATTGTTTTATTCATTCAATTCAATTCTGTCATAAATACATCCACTAACAGCGGCCTTGTTACTATTCAATACCATGGTTTTCCGGGAATTCAATCATACAAAGTGAGTTTCCCAGTTTTGCGGTTTGAGTTCATAAACTAAGCATGCCTACATGTCGTTGGTCACATGAATATACTATGACAGATACTTCATATTGTCTATTTGAAATAATAACTTTATTATCAATTGTATAGAGTAAACATTACAAGAGGTACACCAACAAGGAAAGCCATCAGCAAGATTAGTTAGGAGGTTACTTACAAATTATTAAGTTATTTAGTTATTAAGTTTTGGTGACTCTTATAGCTTGCCGAGAGCTGTAATCCTACTAATCCTACTAAATATTATTAAATGTGAAAGTTTAGATGTTTGGATGTTTAGATGTTTAGATGTATAGATGTGTAGATGTGTAGATGTTTGGATGTTTGGATGTTTGTATGTTTGTTACTCAATCACGCCAAAACGGCTGAACGGATTTGGCTGAAATTTGGGACACTGATACTTTGTAGCCTAGAGAGGAACATAGGCTATATACTTTTTATCCCTGAAAAAATTTCACATTCCCACGGAATAACGTCAAGTATTCTACGCGGGCGAAGCCGCGGGCGGAAAGCTAGTATTGGTAATATAACAATAATCTGACCTAGAGGTAGAAGCGCCACTAGTAATCAAAATATCAAAATGGATGTCAGTGTAAGGAAAAGTTTATAGTTCCATATTTGCTCACCGGTTCATATAAACTCATAAGCACTGTTATATTGACAGTTCACTGACGTCCATAAAACTACTTAAGAGGGGTATAAACCCAGAAAAAATCACATACAAAAAAAACAGAAAAAGTAAACACAGTTAGTCTTCTCTTAAGTAAAACTGTACTTGTTTTAAACTAGGGGCTCCGCGCGGGCTTTGGCGAATGTTACCCGTTCCCGTGGGAATATCAAAATAAAATATACCTAGTAGTAGTAGTTTATATATTATTGAAAAATGGAAAATGAAGTATTTAGAAAAAATCGACCCGTCTCACAACTAGCTCCGATGGGACTCGAACCCACGAGAGACGGGTCGATTTTTTCTAAATACTTCATTTTCCATTTTTCAGTAAGAAAAATTGCATTGTGAATGCAAAAAAACTAAAAATTAAAATAAGTTAAGTATATACTATTGTTATATAAAATATTCACTCAGGAAGAATGTAGCTTTCTAATGGTGAAAGAATTTTTTAAATCGCTCCATTAGTGTTTGAGTTTATGTGTACAAACAAACAAACAAACAGATAATCAAATCGTTCCTCTAAATAATAATAAAGCGGCCTTCTGCTCGCGGCTTCACCCGCGACAACTACACGGCGGCGTTATCCTGCGGGAACCTGATATTTTTCCCGGATAAAAAGTCTATGTCACTTTCCAGCTCCCAAACTATCCCAATACCAAAAATCACGTCAATCCGTTGCTCCGTTTCGACGTGAAAACCGGACAAACAAACACACTTTCACATTTATAACTTAGTATATATTAATAAAGAAGAATATAAAATTCAATATTCAATCTCATTTATTCAATTAAGGTTTGTTTAACAACACTTATGAACGTCAATGAAGCTACGCCATCGGTTCGTAAATCCTACGGCAGGAAACCTTGTAACGAGAAGAACAGAAGCTACGCCATCGGTTCGCAAATCCTACGGCGGGAGACCATGCGAGAAGAACCGGCAATAAACTCGCCAAGGGCAATTATTTTCTCCCTTTTTTAGTTTATACAGAGTCGTCAAATTTGAAAAATGACCTCCACATAGGTAATAGTAAGGTTTTTTCCATCACAGTATAGATTAAAGAATCCAGACATAAATGTATGAGATCTCCAAATAAATTCGCTCAAAGTACACACAATGTGATATCTTAATACGGGATTGTTGTGTCGCTTGTCCGCCGTAATTGAATCGTTGGCCGCGTCGCGAGGGACGACGCTGTCGCTAGTCGCCGTCGCTGATTCACGTTGCAACTGCGCCCATTATAATTATCGTCTGTACGATGCATTTCTGTCTGTAGCTCAATCTTCTTCTTAACGTAAGTATAGATTGATAATTTAACAAAATTATCAATCTATACTAACGTTAAGAAGAAGAAAGAAAGAAAACGCGTTTATTAACAACGCACAACGATGACACAACCGAGACAAATAAAACACACAAAGCATAATAAAAGTACCTAGTAAAGGGGAACAAAAAACAAAACAAAACGAAGTACCTACAGAATGTGAAGCTAAAGGGTCCTATCTCAGCACCAAGTCTTCTGGGTCATTTGTAGATGGTACAAACGTAGTTAAGAAAAAATAAAGAAAGAAAAAGCCTATATTAACAACACACAACGCACATGACACAACTAAGACAAATTAAACACACAAGGCATAATAAAAGAAGTAAAGGGGAACAAAAAATAAAACAAAACGAAGTACAGAGTGTGAAGCTAAAGGGTCTTGTCTCAGCACCAAGTGACCAAGTCTTCTGGGTCATTCGTAGATGGTCAGAATGATCCAAAATAGTTATCAAGAAGAGTTAAATGTTTGTATGAATCTGTTTAACTGTCAGTTTTGTTGGTTTACGATTTGTTCAAAAAGATTGGGTTGTGTTGTAATGCTGCTTTATGCCACCACCATAGTAAACTTTAGGGTGTAATCAGTTATAGAAGTTAGATATATTTACATACTATTTCACCATTTTCATAATTTAGTTTTGGGCCAAAGAAAACAGATTTCCACAACATCCAATTTATCTACATATCTAAGCGAGTAATCTACACATTAATAATACAACTACTCTTGTTATTTATATTCGTAGATAACAGGAATTGTATACTCGCACTTTTCTTTGTTTTCAGACACCAAACAAAGAGCAGAAATAAAATATCCACTTAACGAAACAACAAACAATTATGATGTATGTAAATTGCTGCAAAAAGGCATCCGTCCAACTTTAGTTCGGCACAAGTTATTTAGAGCTTGAACTGGGACTAAATTCGCAATTATCCGAGGTCTATACCGAAATCAGGGCCGGCCATTACTGTTTGTGTATTTCTCACGGGGAAACTGTCTGGTTGGTGCGACAAAGATGAGAGAAAAAATGGAGCTGACGTTGTTTTGTGAAACTCATAAGGTGCATGTAGTCGTGAAACTATCATTTTTGAGGCCCTAAAACTCATAAATCAGCCTTCTGATGAATCCAGAATTAATATATATTAAATATTGATATATAAACTTCAATCTGAGCATTTAAAAAAAACATAGTCTTTAAGATACTTTAAAAAAAAACATTGAAATGAAGCTGTTTTCAACTTGAAATACGCTACTGCTTCTAAACCACAAGTGATATTTTCACGTTTCTTTCAGGAAAAAATTGCTAACTTGTTTAACTTAAAACTGAGCATTTTTCGTTTTAAAATAATACATAGTTTTGACGAAACGTGTGTTTAAGCTGTTTTGGTGCGGGTAGCGGGCGGGAAAATTAGGCCACTTTTCTATGCCCAAGGTCGTTGGCGATACCACGGGCCTTAAGGGATAATAGTGGTATAATAATCTGTTGACACCTTTTTAATGTGACGCAGTTCCCAAATTATTGACGAGGCTAAGAAAGAATTGAAATCGTAATTAATGACAGTTATGATGAAAAGTATTCAGCGATTATATAAACTAGAAGTTCGGTTTGTGTGATCCTCTGTGGCCGGACCACATATCAGTACCCAGATGCTATATAGTGCAATAACAGCTACCTGTAGTCTACTTGCATAGGAATGTATTAAAATTAAAAGTACCTTAACAGATTATGAAATATTCAGTAGCTTTTGTGGTCCGGCTGCAAAGCAGTGCTCTCTGGCCGGACCACCTCGAATTCAGAAAAGTGTGATGCACTTTCCAAGAAACTAATACCTCAAAAAAAGCTACTTAAAGAGTACCTTCCATACATACAATTGCGGTACGATAGAAGTCATTGGTTCCGAAGTTACTAGTCGTAGTTTGTGGTCCGGCTGGAGAGTATACTCTGCAGCAAGTCATTTTGATAATTTTAAACATCAACTATGCGTGAATCTATTTAAACATAATCTACCTTTTCTCTACCTCTTGTTGCTACTATTTTTTCTCTCGTGAAGCTATTAATTTGTTTGATTATCCGCAAAATATGTGGCGTGGCTAGGGAGTACTACTTTTGCGCGAATAAAAAGAAAAGTGGTGATTCACCACTTAACATCAGGTGTGATGAAGGCTAAGTGCTACCCCGTTGTGGATAAAAAAAAAATAGATTTGAAATGTATTTCAGGTGAAAGATATTAAAGTGACAACTTTTTACTATGGCGACACCACTCAAATGTGTGGGAATTCTGGGAAAATATTATTTTAATATTGTTATTTATTACAAAAGTAAAACCAAAGTTGATAAAAAATGATTTTGACATTGATTAAGCTATTAATCTCGTTATAGAAACGTATGAAATTGTCGACGCACATAAAAGTCTCATACAAATTTGCCCATTGCCCTTTTTGGAGCAAAAAGTGGCCAAAACTGGCACAGTGGCCAAAACCGAGGCTTCCGCTCTACTTTAAGAGAGCAACAAAATCCGATATAGATATAACCCATAATATTTGAACTATTTTCGTGTCTTAGAACGCTGTTACCCATTGTCCTTTACATGATTATTACATTATTAGAGTGAATTTCTCAGGCGAACATTTTACGCGTCTAGGCTGAAAACACAGTACTGCTTTACAGATATGATTTTTTCTAAAAGATACACGTATCTCAATGTTGCCACTTGAATTATATTTATAAAGCAATTAATGTTTATAAGAAAAATAAATAAGTGACGAATTTTAAGTTCTGTGGCTTGTCCACAATCAATTTGACACAACATATTCACCTCTCAGAAAAAAAATCCTCAAGACCTTATTTCTTGTTAAGAAAGAAAATTGTGCTTTGCGCGAAAATGAGCTGTCATAAGACATTAAACAAATTAAAGTGAAAAAAAACTATATCCCAAGGGAACCGTACTTTTTCCCCGAGTTAAAATACCGTATAAAATTTTCCAGGCAAGAGCGCAATTTATCGCGATCGAGTCAGCCGTTTTGTGTGACTGAACCACAAATATCCAAACTCAGTATGTTTGATATTCCCCCCTCTACACATTAGTGGAGACTTTTTTTAACTTTGCTAAGGCAGAACATTTTTAAACCTGACCAGTATCCTACATATCAATTTCCATACTCCTTAGCCCAGAAATGTGGAAGTTTCCATATAAAATTTAACCCCCCTTTCTACCCCCTTAGGGAAGAGCTTTTTGCTTAACTTACATGGAACTGAAACTGAAAAATATTGTTTTAATCAAACATATTCGTGTAGGGTGTCTATAGAGAGGTCTTTAAAAACCGCCTCCAAAAAAAGACATAAAAAAGTAAGAAATAATCCCTCAACAAATAACGTAAGTACTTTGAAGTCGGGCGTGAAACATGTAGGTACAATTTTTTGTTGTTTTTGTTAAAACCCGCCCGACTTCAAAGTACTTACGTTATTTGGTAAGGGATTATTTCTTACTTTTTTGATGTCTTTTTTTGAAGGCGGTTTTATTTTTTTATAAATATAACTTTTATTTTACTCTTTTTAGTGCATCATGCAGGCAATTTACGTGTATTCTGGTAAATAGGTGTGTGATCAAATTGAGAACTTCCTTTTTTGAAGTCGGTTAAAATACCTTAAGGTATCCCCTTTCCAACAAAACAAGAATCATCTGAACCGGTTTATAAACAAAGAAGTTATGCCTAAAGATACGGAATAAATTCACAGAAAGTGGTAACGAAGACGACAGTATTTTCAAGATTTCCTGAAAACTACTGAACCGATTTCAAAATTTCAAATATGGGACCAACTTGGGAAAAACCTGATGTTATGACGTTTGAATCATTTCAATCGGTCCACCCGTCTTCGAGTAATCGGCGGACATACACAATAAAAAAAAACATACATACAGACGAATAGAGAACCTCCTCCTTTTTGAATTTGAAGTCGGTCAAAAAGGACAAAGATTTTTCAAACGTTTTTTTTTCAAAGTCAATCTTTTGATATATAGCCTTCCAAAATGGTAAAATGGGTTTCCTCCCCCCGCCCTTCTAACTTTTGAATTAAATTAGTGAAATAATCTCGTAAAAATATACTTTATTTTTTAGTTTGAACGAGATATATTACGCACTTTTTGAGACATTTGACATTTGACACATTTTCAAAAACCGCAAATGTAACTTTGTCATTCATACAAACTTTATGAAAAACAAAGTTGTAAGTATTTTGTTGACGAGAAATGGTTGTTATTGAAATGTTTAAATTTTGTGCACAGTGCCTATAATGGAAGATGCCACTACTGCTGCAAAAATGCCTAACACAGCAATAATAAAATTTGTACAGGAGAATGGACAAATTGGACAAAATATTGGAGCCCTTTGGGCCTTTGTCATTGGAAAGCAACCAATTAGAGGAACATTTCTTTGTATGACGACGATTCTGAAATCCACTTACAAAAAATAATAATTATAGGTTTGGCTTCAAAGTAAGTATTTTTTTTTCGAATAAAAGTTATTTTTTGTATATTGTGAGCTATTTTTAGAAAACTTGGCAAGAAAAACCATGTACATATCTTAAATACCATGTAAATAATAATATAAACCAAAATAACGTCACTGTGCCATTGGTGCACTATAACTCAATGCACTGTGCATGCTTGAAGTGAACGCGCTCCGCCACCATGAAGTGTGTTCGAACATTTTTGCCCATTCTCCTTAATAATGCAAGCGAACTTCCTGTAAATTGTTAGTGGTACTTAAAACAAAAGATTTTAAATGAAGTCAAGGTTTTTTATAAAGTACTTTTTATGCAGTATTGGTTGTTATGAAGAAAAAGTCAAATTTCTTTTTATTCGCGCAAAAGCAGTACTCCCTAGCCGCGCCACATATTTTGCGGATAATCAAACAAATTAATAGCTTGACGAGAGAAAAAATAGTAGCAACAAGAGGTAGAGAAAAGGTAGATTATGTTTAAATAGATTCACGCATAGTTGATGTTTAAAATTATCAAAATGACTTGCTGCAGAGTATACTCTCCAGCCGGACCACAATCTACGACTAGTAACTTCGGAACCAATGACTTCTATCGTACCACACTTGTATGTATGGAAGGTACTCTTTAAGTAGCTTTTTTTGAGGTATTAGTTTCTTGGAAAGTGCATCACACTTTTCTGAATTCAAGGTGGTCCGGCCAGAGAGCACTGCTTTGCAGCCGGACCACAAAAGCTACTGAATATTTCATAATCTGTTGAGTGAGGTACTTTTAATTTTAATACATTCCTATGAAAGTAGACTACAGGTAGCTGTTATTGCACTATATAGCATCTGGGTACTGATATGTGGTCCGGCCACAGAGGATCACACGTTCGGTTTTGGGGAAAAGCATTGCTATTTTTTTATAAAGTTCCACAGAATTTAAATTCATGGATCTGATGTAACATAGAACCTTGTCTAAACTAATAATGTAATGTTATTATAAAAAAGTTGTAAATAATAACGATATAAATCTTTGTAGATATCGTTTCTCCAATTAAGATAAGTTTATTGCGCCTTTTCTTCTGTATTATTTATTTACAAACAAAAAGTATTTAAGTATATCCGTTATCAAGTTTTCCATGATACAGTTTCTTAATGAAATTAAAATGGGCTTAGATAATTGGTGTGAATGTAAGAAGTTATTTATTTATTATTTATTTATTTATTCTTATCGGTTAAAAAGTCTTGAACGAGGTAGGAAAATATTGAGCTGATTTATTAAGTCGAGTTGAGTAAAGATATTTTTTATTTTTATTGATTACTAGCGGATCCTCGCGGTTTCACCCGCGTGGTACCCGTTCCCGTGGGAATATCGGGAAGAATATAGCTTTCTAATGGTGAAAGAATTTTCTAAATCGGTCCAGTATAGTTTCGCAGCCTATTCGATGCAAACAAACAAACAAATAAGCAATCAAATCTTTACTCTTTATAATATTAGTATGGATAGGTATTTTTTGACGAAGACGTTGAACTTCTGACCTTATACGTAATTGGTTCCATTAAATAAAATATCTCTAGACTAAACGTGGTTCTTTTAAGAGATAGAGTTATTTTATGTAAGTTGCACAACTTCATCTTGAAGACACTTGGCTGTGAATCCTACCTAATGTTATCAGCTAGTATTCCTAACCTTAGTTACATTTCTATCAGAAAATTCTAACCCAACTTTCCCTCGTAAAACATTCTAGTGGAACTAACACATTAAAAGTCCCACCTCCAACAACCTAACCTTCTTAGAAGTACACCGGCAGTAAATTCTGGCCGGAGGCTCCTAGAAAAAGTATATTTACCTCGGAGAGGCGCGTGATCCAACAATTTACAGGCCAGAGGCTGTTTCACTGCAATTTTACTTGGTATTTTGACCAGTTTATCGGTTTTATTGGCCGGTTTTAAAGTCGCATAAAATTCTTTAGTGGAATGGTGCTTTGGTTGTAAGTATTGCGTGGGTTTGTTGGTCGCAGTTACTACTTACATTGGAGTGAATTGTTTTGGTTGATAATTTAATCCTCATATTATTCGTTTTATGCTAAACTAGCTGTGATCTGCAGTCTCCTGCGTTAATTTGAGGAAAAGGAAAAAAGCTACTAAAAATATTTTGTCCCGTTTTTGAACATTTTCTGTTGGTCATAACGTGATGTTATATATCCTATAGCCTCCCTCGATAAATGCACTATTCAACACAAAACAAAAATCAATTCGGTACAGTAAATAGTTTCTCAGATTAGCGCATTCAAAAAAACGAACATACTCTTCAGCTTTATAATATTAGTATAAATAGAGGCACGGCCTGTTATTGAAATGTAAATATAATAATAGTGTCATTGAAAAATATAATATAGAAGTATTACAAAAGTGAAAAAATAATTCAATCTGTATATCAAGCAAATAATGAGCTGCTGAATTGTGACCAACTGTGATTCTACTATCTCTTTCTAAAGCGAAATTTTATAAAGCGAGTATTGCGCTACCTACTTAGGTACTTGTGATGTTGTCCTTGTCTAATAAGAAAGTTCGATGCTCCATATCTTTGAAAATATGTAAAATATTTAAGAAGAAATACCTGTGTTGTGTTGGTGATCACGCCTCTTTGGAAGACCGTTCTAAATTTAAAATATCTGCTCCGTGTACATTTGACTTTTTATTCGACGTGCCAATGCCGTGTTCTAACTTTTTAATTCTGTTTTTTCTTCTTGCGAATATTTGCTGCCTTTTTCACTCTACTTTTTTCTCTTGCGACAATACTAAGCGATTTATGTTTTATCTTTGTAAATATTATAAATAACACGATTTAATACAAATATAAGCGAGTTCATTTTTGCAATCCCTCTCCGCTACAGTTGGTGATATTTCTAAAAACCATTTCAAATTAATAAAAAATATCAGACCGGTCTTGTTTTAGGATAATTAGACTAAGCTTAACTATCGGTATCTATACCATAGAACTGCGACGTATTTTGATGTTGAGAAAATTAGAACCGTGAAGTCGCATAAAATCCTTGAGGAAAACTAAACTTAAGTTTGCGCAACTATTGTGTTCCAAATAAGTAGGTACTTACTTACTTCTGGGGCACTAGGTAAATTCTTAACTGAAATTATTTATAGAAAGTTAAATATCATGATCATGAATATTACGCTTGACTATTAAAGAAGTGTGTAAATAGTGAGTAATTTTGTTTTAAGTAACGGTCTGTTAAAGTGGACAATTGAAAACGATATGTCTGCACAATTTTAAAAGTAGCTATTTTTGATGATAATAATATTATCATCATAATACGGTATTTTGCTGATTTTTTTTATTTCTTTAAAATGTTTTTCGAAATATTAGCTACACAAAACAAGTTTTCATTTTGAATTATCTTGAATATTTTCAAAGATATAGGACTTCAAACTTTATAATTAGACAAGGACATGACGCTATCTTTGTGACGTCAGTGAGTTAGTAGCGTCATAGTCACGCCATAGAAGATTTCGTTTTAGAAAGAGACAGCTATAGTGAAAATCAAACAGACTATAATTCTTTTATTATAAAACAGATTCAAATTATTTTTTCATATTTGGTATTCTTAATTGCAATATTTTTTAACGTCATCATTAAATATCTACATTTCAACAACAGTAAAATACCCTATTCTACTCATCTTATACCTACATATACTTATATACATTATAGGTAATGACAATATCGTATGAGTGCAAACTTCTAAAAAGCACTTGAATCAATTTAGCTATCGACTCGATATTTTCAGCACGTCAATTAGCTCCTACGCAAAGTTGGAATTACTTACAGACGGACAAACGACAAGGTAATTGTACCAGTTGGAAACTTCAGTAATGACGCCAATTTCTATAGAAGTTGCCTCTGGCGATTCGTGTGTGCCACTCGCGAGTACTTGCGAGTATGTTTCCAATAAAGTGTCGATAACTGTACATATCTTGGAAATTATTCTCTTTCTAGTCTCCGTCAATGATTTGATGTAGGTTTCCTTCAAATAGTTGAATATCGAGCTTTCTGGTAGTTTTTTAATTTCATTTTGAAGACGAAGAATGCTGCCCAACCGATACGTATTTTTCTGTCGATAAAGTTACACAGGTTTGCTTTTCCCAATTTTAAAATTAGGTACAAATTACTGTTAGGTAATAATTCTTATGATAATGTAAATTAATTACTCATGTTTCGACCTTTTTATAAGCCGTTGACAATACTCATTTTTACACTAACGTTTTAGTATGAAACATTGGTATGATATTTTAAGACAGTTTTGTAACGTAGTAATTAGCTTGTTTGGCCAGCAAATTGTCGTGGTTAAGCTACCTAACGCAATGGCCAGTCACGTTGGTGTGATTGTAAAAAAATATTATTTAAGTTTATCCGTGATAACGGATAAACTTAAACTTATATAATTTAGCTTAGTTCACTCACCAAATAAGCAAGTTTCAGTAATTTCAATGTTGCATGTAACCTGGCGATCTTGAACTAGTCTAGATTATGGTTCAGTCAGACTTCAACTTTAATAGTAATGACTGCTGTTATATAATTTAGCTTCCGTGAGGGTCTAGCATTTCAATAGGCTGAATTTCAGCTTAAGTTTTGTACTTTGGATAAACGTTTGCAGTGAAAGTAAGATGAAAAACAAAATATAATAAACACAAGAACGAAATTCTATTGCTGCTCAGGACAAATGTCCATTAAGTATGACATTATTCTATTATAAGTAGTTGTTTGTCTATCTATACTATTGGTCGAAAGGTAAAACAACTAATGAGAAATTGTTTTATACATGTTTGTGATCCTTAGTTTTCTAATCCATTTAGATGGAAATGAATATATTGAGTTTTATATTCCCTCTTATTAAGCATTAGAAGCAAATAAATATTAAGTTTTATATTCGCTCCTATAAAGCAGACCTTACCCCATCTTATTCATCAAAATTACTGTTAGGGTAAATTTTTCAAATTAACGTTTAGTATTATATCTTATGTTATATCGTACATCAGTAACCCTAGCACGAAAAACTGTCGTTATGATAGCCGTTAATCGTGATCGTTCTATTTTGTATGAAAACCAGAGCAGCGCCTCTTTCGGTCGAATAAGGAACTGAAATTCAACATATATTTGATGCAGCACTTTGACAGCTTTTAAAGGACAGTAAAGTTTACTATTCTATAACCATAACGATAGTTTCTCATGCCAGTGTACAGAAGATTATGCAAGTATAAAAATATGCCGCTGTCTCTTTTCTACTCGGAGGCATCGGCCGATGGAGTGGAAGAGAGGTAGATGCGTCACAAGTCCGAACGTGCCTGTTTCCGCGCTCTCGCTTGCACACGGAACGTGACACTTTTTCGTGCGTGCAGACGGCGCGTTCATTCATTTATATGACATTACACGTCAAAAAACAAAACAATTTCAGTAGTAGTTAAAGTCGTCAAATACAAGCTGACAACTGTAAATAGTGTACACCTACCATCAACTTTATGACAGCGATTCAAAAATAGCGCGATGCAGAATAGGTTTCTAAAATGAATTGCTTTCTTTCGTACTATGACCTTCTAAAAACTGGATCGCAAATGAATTGCTAAATGTGAATGACCGAACGATTTGTGTCCTTATTTCTTCTACCCGTCTCTTTCACTCGATTCTGTCATGCCCGGAGAGTGAGAGGGACGGGTATAGCCTGCAGGTGTCATGTTAAATCGACCGGGTTATAAGACAAATAAGAGTTTCTGACAGCTTAGCGGCTGTGAAATGTCATTGAATGATCACTGAATCGCTGTCATTGATATTAAGCTGTCGTGGTACGAATAAGCGAAGCAGATCAGTTTAGGTCCTAAACAAAACCGCAATAAGAGTTGATGGTAGGCACCCTGGTAGCTTACAAAAGGACGTCCACTGCCTTGTCAAAAATAAATATAATAAAATGAATAATTAAATAACAATTTTCATGCAATTCGAAAACATTTTGCGCAGTGCCTTAAATTAAAAGGTTGCAACTACTGACAGTGTAGCAATATCGGTGCGTGTGAATTATGCCTTGTTTATTTTCAATTATGGCGCAGGCACGCGGTACGGACTGACAGATTAGTGAATTATTACTATTATCGTCCGCTGGGTTCATTGAAAAATTCTGGCCATATTGCACATTGGCATTTATGGTCATTTTGCATTGCACAGTTGGGTTGGTCATGTTGCCTTAATAAACAGTAGCTCATTTATTATTTGAATTATGTGAAAGTATTTTTTAACCCATTCTTGCCTGCCGTGCCAATTTGGGAACACCTATAACTATTATTACTCATATAACATTAATATTTTTTATTTTTATTTTTTACATTTACTTACTTACTTAAAATTTCAAAATTATTAGTATTCTTTATTATATATATTTTTATCATTTATACTTTATTAAATTATTTATTTATTTATTTATTTTGCTGCTGCACATACCTACGTACAATCCTTTTTTGTTATAAAATTTGTACTTACTATACTTGTTTATTTATAATTAATTTTTATTTTGTCTACATAGCCTTTTTTATGTGAACCTGGTCTGCAATTGTATGTATGTGAAATAAATAAATATAAACAATAAACGATATATCTATTTGAAAACGGGAATCAGTCACGCTTCATACATATTTGGACCAAAACAGTAAAAGAGTCGGCCAACAAAAATAAATTACACATTACTATTGTAAACAAAGTAATATCGTAAAATATATTGTAATCATTATTTGTTTTGATGTCAACAGTGTACGATTAGTGGCCAAGCAGTTATTCGAGTTTAAAAATGTCATTTTGTCTTCATTTTCAAACTTGAATAAAGCTTGACCAAAGTGTGGCCAACGAAAATAAATTGCATATTATTATTGTAAACAGTGTAACGATAATTTTTTGTTATGCTGTCTACAGTGTACGATTAGTGTTATTATTCAAGTTTGAGAATGAAGAAAAAAATTTATTTTCAAACTTAAATAACTGCTTAGCCACTAATCCTACACTGTTGACGTCGCAACAAAAAAATATTTTACACTGTTTACAATAGTAATGTGCAATTTATTTTCGTTGGCCGACACTTTTACTTTTTTGGTCCAATTTGACTGATCTCCTTTAAAGATGGTTACAATCCCGTTTTTAATACTAGTAATTGGTGTTCCCAAATTGGCACGGCAGCTAAGAATGGGTTAAGGTAATAATTTATTAAGAACCGTTCGATTATTTTTCATTGGGACTGATACAAGATTATTTGGAAATAAATAATTTAAATATTTCTATTTCACGTCCGTTGTTATCTACAGTAATGTTATAAAGAGGTAAAGTATGTCTTTTCTGTTGGTTCTGAGGAGCCCGTGGCACAGTAGTTAGCGCGCTCGGCTTGCAATCGTCGAAGTTAAGCAACTTTCGCCATGGTCGGTCATGGGATGGATGACCTCCTCTGTGCTTCGGAAGGCATATTGAGCCATTAGTCCCGGTTGCATTTGCAGTCGTTAATACCCACCAATCCGCATTTGGCCCGCGTGGTGAGTCATGGCCCATTCTCCTTATCCATTCATTAGGAAGTCCTGTGCCCCAGCAGTGGGGACATTAAATGGCTGGCTTTCATTAGTAAAATACAGGGTGTTAGGGGCACCGTTGCAAAAACTTTTACCATGGCTTCAGACCATCATGCTGAACAACGTACAGCAAGAAAAAAAATCGACTTCTCATACAAATTTAGCAACTAACCCGAACACTTTGTATGGAGAGTCGAAATATTTTTTTCATTTCCGACAAAAATTCTTGCTCTTGCGTTGTTCAACATGATGTTCTGAAGCCATTGTTAAAGTTTTTGCAACGGTGCTCCTAACACTCTGTATTATTTAAAAATAATCAGATTTTCTTATGAATTTTTATTTGTGTGCATACATATTGGACCAAATACATAGTCTTACTTACTTATTTACAGATTCAAAAACTGCCTATAAAGCCTTTACTTATCCAACTTTCAAGTTTACATAAACCCATACTGCTCTTTGAAAATGCCGCGAACTTTTGTTGCTTCTTCCAGAATGGCTCGCTGAACGTCTTACCCAGGGCTATGCATTATGTAGTGGGCAACTACTGAATTAACATTTACCCAGTGTGGTTCAATTATTGGTGCTATAATCGGAGCAAGCGTCGTAAGTATACGCTTATGTTTGGTGCATACGGTTTGGAAGGATGGGCAACGTTTTTGGTAGGAGTTTTTAATGACAATAGGGAATCGGACTATTTATTGATATGTAAATATTTAATAGTAACATTCAGAAATATACATTGGAGAATAAGATAAAGATAAAAGATAAAATAAGTAAAGTGAAAAAAGTAAAGTGAAAAAAAAACTAAATTTTGATTAATAAGCAAGTAATGAGCTGCTGAATTGTTGAAAACAAAATTTTATATGGCGGGAGTATTGCGCTAGACACATCTGACGTCACGTGTGTCTAGCGCTGTCCTTGTCTTATAAGGAAGTTTGATAAGCTATCTTCGAAAAAATGTAAAATATTTGAAAATAAATACCTGTGTATTGTTTTTCTGATATTTCTTAAAACATTTTAAACAAATAAAAAGAATCAGTTCAATCGCCTATTTAGTATTGTTAAGAAAAACGTTTTTAAAAAAATTTAACCGCCTTCAAAAAGGATCTTCAAACAAAATTAACAAACACTAAAAAACGAAAAAATAATTAGAATTTTTAATTAAAAGGATGAAAATGTGTGACTTTTTCTAACTTATCATGGTACTTATTGAACTGTTTGAAGTCGGTGCCAAGTCTAATAGGTATTTGTGGTAAATAAGTCCTACACCTCACGCTTGGGACCGGGTTTTTTTTTAATGTTTGTTATTTAGCTCAGTATAAGTAATTCGTTCTTATTCTTTTTGGCTTGGCACCGACTTCAAACAGTTCAATAAGTACCATAAGTTAGAAAAAGTCACACATTTTCATCCTTTTAATTAAAAATTCTAATTATTTTTTCGTTTTTTAGTGTTTGTTAATTTTGTTTGAAGATCCTTTTTGAAGGCGGTTACATTTTTTTTTAAAACGTTTTTTTTTTTTCGATTTTTAGTGTACTTAAATAATCGTAGCGAAACTACATGGTGATTATGATAAATTGTTGTAAATTTCGTAACCGTTACGGAGTACAGATTTCCATCTTTAGCTACTTAGATATCAAGTTATCTAACCATTCAATGGTAAAGAATACAACTGAAGGTCCATTCGTGCATATGGTATTTATAAAACATCATAATAACTCCTAACTGTTGAGGAGTTTCACGTCTCATCATCAGCTCACCCTAATAATCTGAAAGAATATAACTATTAGTTCATACGTACGATTAATACTTAAGGAATTATTCTCCAGCTCCTAAGTTAACGAGTTGTAGCTTCCATCACCAGCTCATCACTGTGAGATGATGATTACCAGATGCAAATACTTGACTAGCTTCAAAAATAAATGGAACGCATAAGGCTATATTAAAGAATTTCTCTCAATTTTCCTGGGATTTCATCTCCTGATCCTGACTTGGTGAAAATAAGATCACGTCAGAAGTATAAACTCTCGAAAAAATTTTTTTTGAAAATTATCCCCACTTTGATGAAAATAAGAAGTCGTCTAAATAACAAAACTTAAGTCTAAATACGCATTATTCAGGATAACTCCAGAACTTCTCGTCAGTTCTTGATGAAATTTGAATGGGACCACACGAGAAGCGTTACCTTTCAAATAAAAAAAATTCCAAATCGGTTCATTAACTAAAAAGTTCTGAAGTAACACACATAAAAAAAAATACAGTCGAATTGATAACCTCCTCCTTTTTTGACGTCGGTTAAAAAAACAATATAAACGTGCACAGACAGTACCTACACCCCGTTTATCATTTTGTACAATAAAAACCGCTCTAATTAGGTGGAACTTTGTAGTTTCACGTTTATTTTAGTTTTCAGATAGGCTAGCATAGTATTTATCAGAAAATCTTAAAATATAAAAAGTAAAAGTAAAAGTAAAAAATCCGACATAAAACTGTTGTGTAAAAAAGTGTACAAATAACAGTTTTAATTTCAATGTTCCCTAATTTAGTAACTCAAGAATAACGAAGCACTTAAATGCTTATTTGTAAAATTTGTTTTAAAATTTCACCAATGATATTTAAACGCGATTAACGCTAAACGTATTTAAAACGTATTTCTGTCCCTGTCACATTCAAACAGATGACAGAGACAGAACTATGTATTAAGGGCATTCCTGCGATCAAACTCAGAATTTACAATGTTTTTAAATTAAATTTCCTGACAAAGTATCATTGCTAGGTCTTCCAAAATATTATATGTGATAGATCTTTTCTTTATGAAGGGAAGTTACTAAATTTTATTTGAATTAAATAAATACAATGTACTAAAAAAAATATTTTCAAGACCCCTTTTTTCCGTCTTAAACTCAATTATCTCAATAACTATTTGAGTAATCAAGCTAATTTTTTTTGTGTAAGTAGTTCTTAGTCATATCTAGGGAAGTTACTAAAATTTTTTTTTGTAATATTTATATTCAATAACTAGTATCTCAAAATGCATCGTGCACCGTTTCGCAGCATAATTCTTCAGTCTCCGCCTGGCATTGGCGGCGTTTGGACGTGGAGACTGTATCGCTCCGATTGGGCCAAAATTGAAAAAAAAAACTCACACTATGATCCTAATTTTTTTCAATGATGCTTATTTTGCTAGGAAATATTGAACTAGCGCTTCAGGATTGGGTATAAATGAGTGCTTTGCCATTTATTGCATTTAACCATAGACCTATGTAACCTAGGACAAGTAATAATTTTACTCATTACCTAAAGCAAACACCAATAGTTTGAAATAAAAGTGACGGATAATATTGCCTAAGATACTTAAGAGCCCATAAAAGTTGTACTATTTGAGTACCTATATTTTGTTGTGTTGTAGGTAGGTAGGTACATAATTAGTCTAAGTTTCTAACTTCTACTCCTGTATATAAAATTTATGTTCGTTTTAGGTTCCTCACAAAATTGGAAATGTGAGAAACTTAAGATAGGTAGGTGTAAAAAATTGCATCTAAAAATAAGAAATTAGCTTGTTAAAAAAGTTTTTTACAGAGACATAATGCAATAAAAAGCAATTCTTGAAATAAAACCGACGTAAGTTTTTTTCATATACCTAGTTGATCTAATATTACCATTACACCAATTTTATGAGACTGTGAAAAGTCCTCCTTCTTACCTTTGAGTGAGGAACATAAACCGCATCATTTTGTGAAAATTTCAGGTTCAAAACATTCTTGAAGTGACAACTTCTTTAGCGGCGTTGTGCACTATTTGTGATGGGTAAAAATTGTAACTCGCGTCAGGATCACGTGACCGTTAGACGATCACGTGACCGTAAGACGTACTTGGCGGCCTGATCGAAAAATTGTTACAATGTCATTAGAATACGAAGGCAAATTTCGCCATCTTTCCCAATGGTCTGATACCTCTGGCACCTCGGTTAGACAAAACAGGCGGCGCGCGGCGGCAGAACAGAAAACCTCGGTTCAAATCCAGTCCGTGTTATTTTCTTTTTTTTTGTCCATATTCCTTTTTTTTGTGAAAAAGTCTAGGGAGCCCTTTATCAACGCATCTAGTTCATTATTATAAGTATATTTTCTACAAATCAACTGGTTAAAAATTTAAGAATATCAAAAATGCACAACGTTTATATTCAAGTTTTCTCTTCTGCCGACACTCCCGGAGTGCAACTCGCTGTTTTTTAATACTAATTCTCTTTTCCATTATAATTATAATACCTAGTACAAAATAGAGCATGCATACAATTTCTTGCAAGAAATGCTCTCGCGGTTTTGAAATTCGAAATTCGAAATCCCCACAACAATATCTAAAACCGATGGTTGAGGCGCCAGTAGCAATAAAAAAGAATGAAAGGTCTGTCAGCTGTATTGACAGTTTAAACTCTCAAATTTAACCACCGCGTCAGATAAGTTTGCGGAGTTCTGTAAGGAGACTTGCATAGTCGGAGTAAAATTTTTGATACTCTAATGAAATATTGCATTGGTACAAGTACTTCCGAAGGAGGAATATTTATTTCATTATTTAAATTTCATTGCACAAAGTATAAACAAATGGCGGGCTAACTTTAAACTGACTAACATATTATATCAAAGATAATCCTACTTCCTACTTATCCTACTAATCCTACTAATATTATAAATGTGAAAGTTTAAATGTTTGGATGTTTGTTACTCAATCACGCCAAAACGGCTGAACGGATTTGGCTGAAATTTGAGACATAGATACTTTGTAGCCTGGAGAGGAACATAGGCTACTTTTTATCCCGGAAAAGTATCAAATTCCGGCGGGATAACGTCGTGTAGTCCACGCGGGCGAAGCCGCGGGCGGAAAGCTAGTTAACTCATAAAAATAAATAATCTCGAAGAAGTTTTATATACACTCTCTGCCACAAATGTCATTTATTAAAAGTAGGTGGCTAAAACGTGAGTGATTAGATTACATACCCTTTGGAAGCGGCCATGGAAGAAATGGCAGTTTTGTATAAGTAGTACGAAACCAAACCGTTTCAGCTGCTCGACTCTGATGTTGTCAAAGCCAGCAGCTTTACCTTCTTTGAGCTTATCAAGGGCAAACTTGAGCTCTGTTTCTGTAAAAGCCTCGTCCAAGTGGTTAACCTCTTTACCAGGGTCTCGTGTAAATTTCTTCTGGAGACTTTTCGTGGAAGCTTTCCCATTTTGGAGTAAGCATGGTGAGCGATCTGGTTTGTGGTCACATTGGAATGACGATCAGCGATTTTAGGATCATTATTTAGTTTCCTTATAAAACACCATGCCTTCTTGCTTTTATGCGTCATATCTACGCCTTCGATTAGCTTGTTCCACTTTTCTCTCGTTGTTTCGGATATGGCTTCTAGCAATTTATTCCCAAAATCTATGGTGTCCTGTGAGATGGGAATGATGGGATCTAATTCATACTGGTCTTGGTATGTCATCCTATCATATTATATTTAAAAACATATATTTGATGCTTGGGAGAGCAAGCGAGATGTAGTTGGTATTTATTGTGACCTCTCCAAAGCTTTCGATTGTGTTAATCACCAAACGCTTTTAAGGAAATTAAAACATTATGGTGTCTATGATAAATCGGTTAGCCTTATGCAATCATATCTATGTGAAAGAATACAGAAAGTAGTTATCAACAAAACTGAGTCTACTGGAGCCCCTATCAACATGGGCGTACCCCAGGGGTCAATACTGGTCCCTTTTGCTGTTTTTAATTTATATAAATGACCTTCCTTTTTAAGCAAAGAATTTATGCGAGACAGTGCTATTTGCTGATGACACTTCCTCTAGTCTTTAAAGTTGACAGAGGTAATAATTGTTCTGAATAAGTAAATAGTAATTTATCGAAAGTTGCGCATTGGTTTCATAGCAATAATCCATTCCTTTACCATGGTACCATTAGTCAGTACCATTGATGGCACTATGGCAATTTCTTTTTGCCGTGGTACCATCAATTAATCTATCATTAAACTCGAAAAAAACAAAATGTGAAAAAAAAATCTCTGCCAAATGTAAGACAGGTTGATATTCACATAAAATTGGATGACAATGTAGTAGAATTAATTAACAGTACTAAATTTTTAGATATAACATTTAGATTATGGACTTCAATGGGACCCTCATATTGAAGCCTTGGCCGGTAGACTCAGTTCTGCGGCATTTGCTGTTAAAGAAATAAGGCTTTTAACCGATATTGAAACGGCAAGGTTAATCTATTTTAGCTATTTTCAGAGTGTATTGTCCTACGGCCTATTACTTTGGGGTTCAGCAGCTAACATCGAAAGTATTTTTGTTGAAAAATGGAAAATGAAGTATTTAGAAAAAATCGACCCGTCTCACAACTAGCTCCGATGGGACTCGAACCCACGACCTTTCGCTTTCCGGGCGACTGCTCTAACCACTGAGCTACGGAGTCGTTACGAGAAGCGTCGAATTTATCCAATACTTCTTACACGCTGTATAGTCAGCGTTAATTTCATCAATGTGGAGATATTACTACCCTCACACGCGAAAGAAATACCTTTCCAGGTATTTGGCAATCGCTAAAGATGAAATTATTATTGCAACTTATTTTAATTTTTAGTTTTTTGCATTCACAATGCAATTTTTATTACAGAAAAATGGAAAATGAAGTATTTAGAAAAAATCGACCCGTCTCACAACTAGCTCCGAAGGGACTCGAACCCACGACCTTTCGCTTTCCGGGCGACTGCTCTAACCACTGAGCTACGGAGTCGTTACGAGAAGCGTCGAATTTATACCCTGCCGGCTTCTGTTTGCCCGAGTACCTACAACCCAAACCTCTTAAAGTCGCAAGTGAATAGGCATCTTCTGGGTGAATCTATTCACACAAAATTTTATTCAAGTACTATAACCAACCACATTATAAAACTACCTTTGTGAGTTCACTCAATTCACGCGACTAATTTAATAAACATTGTTTAACTGTTTAGAATTTTCCGAATATCAGTCAATCACTTTACAATGCAATGGATGTACCCATTATTGTCTTTTTTGCTGTCGCTTTTGGTTGTCATGTCACACATACCACAAAATTGTCTTGAGATTCATGTCAATGAATATGACAAAATTTTAACATATAGTTGTGTTGCTGTCGCTTCGGTATTAATTTTTAATTAGTACAAATATTTCAGCATATCGCATAATATTTAAACAGAAAAAAGAACCTGACGTTAGGCAAGTTTTTACGTTTTTTACCCATTTTTAGAGCACAAGGGATATGATGCGTACATGGCGAAAAATAGTGACAGTGAAAAATAAAGATATTTTAAAATGAGTAATGAAAAAAGGTTTTTTTAAAGTGGCTGATTTATAACCTTACGTGGCAAGTTTACATTAGTAAACAAAGTATCAATTATTTCAGTTGCGCTACATTTTGTTTAAACAAATTCGACGATCTCCGTGGCCGATTGGTGTACGCACCGGTATTTTAGGTGCCACTATCTCGGAGGTCCCGGGTTCGATTCTCGGACGGGTAAATGTCGAAAACTAACTTTTAGATATTTTCTTGTATCTGGGTGTATGTGATCGTTGCTTCAAATTTTCAATGACACAAGTTATTGTATTATTTGATATTATCATTTTTGGTATTGGAATAATATGTATTTTATTTTATTTTTTTGTACTTAAACAATATTTTTATTTAAGTGTTTTTTTTATATATTGATTTATATTATAGATTGATAGCGTGATTTTATATAAACGGTATACTTATTTAAATATTGATTAACTAAGTAGATTTATTTTGTAAAAAAGTATTAGATGATGGGCTAGTATGAGTTATTTATATTATTTCATATTAAATTATAAGTTTTATTAATTTGATTGGAATAAATCTGAAAATGTACCTACTGGTTAGAGCAGTATACATTATTTATTTTTTTCAGTGTAATTTGTAGCAAATGTTTTAGTTTTGCCTGCGAAGATCATTTCGATAATGGATATATTATCGAAATGATCTAGAGATAGAAAATAAATATAAATAGCTGCTGCTGTATTCTGCATTTTGAAGAATCGTTTGAAGTGACTATCTTTGTTAAAAAAAACTTTTTTTACTACATACGAATAATATCTAAGATCTACTCTTCCTACAAAGCGACGTTTACAATAAATATTCATAATAATTCTTCTTGTATTCTACATAATATAATTTTCTTAGTAAAAGCGCACATAGGTGATATTTTAGATGTAATTAGAATGCGCGCTGCATGCCGCGTCTACACGTATTTCTCAGTCTACGAGAGTGCCGCGGCCGGAGTCTTACCGATCCCAGCACCCCCTCGCTTGTGTAAGCAACGGCCATCAACGATATTTTTTTTACCTATGCTATATCCTTAAACATGTTTAGCGTTAATCTCGTTTAAATATCAGTGGTGAAATCGGACCTTAAACAAGATCACTATAGTATATTCATCATCCTTCACGACAGTATAAACGACGGGGGACTTAACCGCTTCTGGGCTTAAAACCAAGTAGAACTCGTGCTTACAAATCAACGGGGCTATTATTATAATACACCTCGCATCTCATTACACTAGCTTTCTAAGGATAAACATATTATTTATCGTGCCCCGAAACCAACCTCTTTAATGGACCATTAAAAATAGACCCCTTCACGATTATCTGCTGATTTATCTTTAGTACTCATAAGTTCAGCTGTACTCTCACATTCAACTAAATACTTAATACTCACTTGTTTGGTATTCGTGTAATTTTCATATAGTTTCTTGATGCCTTCAACAATCACTATAAAATTGCTTTTGTATGCTAATTTTACATCAATGTGTTCATTAACTTGTGTTGCGTTAACCTTGTGTTATATGTTAATGTGTATGCAAATAGAAAATATTGATACAGCGAAACTTGAATAATTTTGAGAATTATTTCAAATGAAATTGAAATTATTTATCGCCTACATGTACGAATAGTTATAAATAGCTGAGCTATCAATTATTTTAATAAGAAAACTTTGAGTTTAACATGTAATGGTACATGATCCAATAAAATTTATTTCGTGTATCTGGTGCACTTCATACTCAGAAATGGTATTTATTTAAAGCTACCTAGGAAAACTTTGATATTTATAAGTAATGGTACATAATACAATAAAATTTATTTCGTGTATCTCGTGCACTTCGTACTCATAAAAGATATTTATTTAAAGTTATCTTCTTAGGAGAAAATGGATATTTAGGAATTAGTTTGTTATTGATTATAGTTAATTTTACATTCCAACCAAGCTTTGCTTTTTCGTAAATAAATTGTGCTGTAATAATAAAATATGTATATGTCTAAATACTAACTCCTTAATGGACTCATAATACTCGTAAGAAAACACCCTGTGCCAAAATCAGTTCTGATTTATACTTAAAAGAGACAAATTCAAATACCTAGGTACTAACTCCTTGATGGACTCATAATACGTAAAAAACAACCTGTGTCATAATCAGTTCTGATTTATGTCATCTTACAAGAAGACTACAGTGTTATTAAGGCATTATTACAATTTATTGCAATTATCCATATGAATTATGGATTCAAACCTAGATTTCTTTTCAAACGCTGCAATAACTTTGGCTTACATTTAGTTTAATCTTGATATTTATGTCATACTAGCTTCCGCCCGCGACTTCGTCCGCGTGGACATTCGAGACAAAACTTAGGGGACAAATAACCAGGATAAAACAATATTATATGTTTTAATTTCATAAAAATCCGATTAGTCGTTTTTAAGTTATTAGGCGGGTCCTCCCTCACCAAGCGAGCAGCCTCGCGCGAGGCAGAACGTTTGCCACGTGCGGCGGGCCTCGCACGAGGCTGCTCACTTGGTGAGGGAGGACCCGCCCAATAACTTAAAAACGACTAATTGGATTTTTATGAAATTAAAACATATAATACTTTTTATCCTGGTTATTTGTCCCCTAAGTTTTGTCTCGAATGTCCACGCGGACGAAGTCGCGGGCGGAAGCTAGTAAATAATAAGTGTCTGTTTCACAACCAAAAAGTTAGTTCGGAGTAGCTAAGGTACCACGAACTTTTAGGGTACTTAAGATGATTTAGGTTTCTATACCCTATTTACTCCCTGGGTTTGATTTTCGGAAAACTACGAAATGGGTTGCCTATTTGTTTTAAGAAGTAAGCCTACAAAGTTTCAAGTTGGAATGTCTATTTTACCCCCTGATTTTTCATTCAAAACTTCACCCCTATTTCAACCTTTTAGGGGTTGAATCATGTTCAGCGTGTTAAACATCAAAATAATATGAAGAAAACGCAGACTCCAGATAACACTCATATAATTATTGATCCAACTTACAGGTACAGGCATAGTACAGGTATAACAATATAGATACAGTCGACGTCTTAGTGAACTTATCCCAACTTATCCCCTCGAGGCTAGTTTGAAGAAATGACCTCTCTTTGCTCGTTAATCGGGCTCAAGTCTAGCTACCCCCCACCAATTTTACCACAGATTAGCCTATTAAATTTAACAAAATGGCAGCAAGAGACGGCATTACCAGTGTTGCTATTAAAAAATAAGAAAAACCTTCTAAAATCATGACATTCGGCCATCTGATAACGTGCTGTCTCCCGACGCACATATAAAAATTATTTAGAATCAATTAATTAGGTAAGTATACAGCTAATATACTGATACACAACTATTCTCAATAGTAAAGTCTTACAACTATGTACCTATTTAGGTTAATCTTATAGTGATAAAAACCTTAAGTTAAAACTTAAAACATAATTGAAACAAATACATTATATTACACAATGCTCAACAATAAACTTTTAAGGAAGTCGATGACTTGTTTAGAATATAGATATTATCGTGAAAATATTGTTTTAGTAAATCGTTAAGTAATACATAATCAAATGAAATAAATTACCAATAACAAACTAATCTAAAACTATTTGAATCAATGTATAAATTAACATAATCATGACATTCGTTAACAAACGACTATTATTACTTAGAAAACTTATTATGAAACTATACTTGTTATATAATCATGTGTAAGTAAGTATATGGAATGATTAAAGTAAAGTCTGGTTATAATCTATAAGCATTAGTTATGGGTCATAAAAGAAAAATGGATTAGCTTGGTACTAGTTTACATCAATGCATTGTCAGGAGCTACATTCAAGAATATTAGATGGTGTCAGAAGCAAAATCCCTAAGAATGTTACATTAGGAATAGGTAGGTACAGAATTTAACTTTAACCTGATAACTAGACACCCTTATCACTTCACTCAAATAGTGGAAAAAGCAACTACGAGTCATGAAAGGATTAAAGACCTAATATTAGATGAATTTAACTATCGCTAAGTTTGACCTAGTTTAGTCCTTACAAAAACAACTGTAGGCCTCTGCACAGTTACCAATTTTTACCCAGATATGAGTAACAAACCAAGTTATAGATACGTATTTACCATAGTGCACAATTTGTATTAAATCAAAATATGAATTAGGACAACTAAAGGAATTATTTAAAGGCATGTTCGTAATAGGCATTATTACCGATTAATTTAAATATTCTTATAAGGAAGTTACACTGATAATGAAGATGCCGCAGGTACAATTTGAACCGTCACAGCAACAATTTGCTTTTTCAACTTGTCAACCAGTTGTCCAAGGTTTCCAGAGCATTCTTTTCTAGCACCAAATCTTAAATGCATCTATTCTCTGCCTCTGTTAGAATAGTACAATACATGGTTCCACTCCGTACATGAAAATCAAAAGATCATATTATTATCATTTCTATTGAATAAGTTAATGATTTTAAACAAGTTCGCAATTTAATATCAAAACTTAAAAATGTCTACAAGGTATCCTCATACGAGCATGACCCGCATCCTTATCAATAAATATTCATATTACTATGAATAATATTAGTGTAAATAGATTTAATAATTATAATTGGGATATGAAGAAGTATATTACCATGGATAGAAGTAGGACAAGTAAAATCATGAACAGCTTTTCGCCCAAATGAATTAACTACACAATGATTTCCCGTGGGAATAAAATATCCTCCCGGGGTCAAAAGAAGCCGATATGCTATTCCACAGACAAAAGATTTCAAAGATCCGTCCAGCCGATAGCCGTGATTGGGGAACAAACATACAAGCTTTTGCAATCATAATAGTAAAATGAGATAAGATACATGACATGATAATATATACTTCAATATAAGTCAACTTCAGTATCAGCGATCCACTCGTCTCAATATCCGACTTACAACCACAGCCCACGATGATCATCATCACAACAACGATCACTCTGTGATCTGCACCTTCAGTATCATATTATCTCCTCTCATTACCACAGCACGTACACTCTGCTGCCTCCAGTTTGTATGCTGTGTTGGTTCGTACGTTCAAGGGTAGCGGGATCCTCATTATTATATTAACTCGATGCTAGCTCATGATAAGTATCTACTGGATGCTACAATTGGCATCTGAAAGCAGTAAACTCACAACACACATAGTAACCAAATCAATTTTATTAATCATTCAAAGGAAATAGATGTATCTGATAATGAATCAATAGAAATAAATGTAAGTATATGAATTCTCATATTCTTTTATAAACATTAGTATGTAAGGTACTTAGTAACTTCAACCATAGTAGAAACAAATGTTCAACTGACCAGATCTAAAAAAAATATGGAAATGATTACTACAGAATATGTGAAGGAACTTCAAAGGTCAGTGAGAATGGTAAACTGCTAAGAATTTTAGTATCACGAGCCTACCAAATGAGACGGTAAATTTGACAGATCTACTTGATATTAATGCTCATTAAAATAACAATAAATTAGATTCACATAATTTGAAATCATATTTTGTCAATACGTACACTAGGACGGTAGTATTAAAATCCTCAAAAACTAATTATAAATCATACCGCCAATAACAACAAAAACACGGCAAAACTAACTTGGTATGCTACAGCAGTGGTTACTTGTGGCTTTATTTGTTAGAACAAGTTTAAAACATGAATTAAAATGTTTGCATGAAGCTGTATAGAACATTTTAATAAATTGAGAGGTGTGATTGAGCAATAATCGTTTTACTTTATTTTGCTTAATTAGGAAAACATCAGTTACAACTTGACAGTGTAATAAACACGTTCTACTTAAATGCTCTATGGACTGTTTACATGTTTTTGCATTAGAAACATAATTTCATCACTATGTTAATGAAAACAACTAGAATAGATATCAGTGAATGCTTCTTGCAGTGCTGTCTAAGCAACTAAGTATTTCTGCTTTTGATTTGCATCGAAATCATTAAGAGAGATCTAGAACACTACGCAGTACGCACAAATAGCAAAATAGCTTCTAGTGATTTTGGCTGTAAAATTTTCCATCCGTCTAAACCAAAACTGAGTTGCCCGGAAGAAACCGCAGTAAGACGATAAGGCCACCATTTGGTTAACAGTTTGTTATCTTTGTATTATTATTATTATTTCGTGTGTGATTGTTCCGTTCGTAATATTGTGTACAAATAAAGAGTTAATCTATGTATCTATCAAACTAGGTACTTAGATAAAGAATCTTCGACGTTCCCGGAAAAATGTAAAGAATGATGATTTCTAATCAGTCTTATGGCTTTATTGTCTAATTATGTAGAAGACTCGGAAAAGTATGTTCCTGACAAACTTTCTCAAGCACTCATCCACAATTTAGTTTGAATTTAAATTAAATTTGAGGTTTGCCACTAAACTCAAATTTAAAAAGTCAAGCATAGTGAATTCTTTTAAATTAAGCTACATATAACAAAAATAATAGACGAAATGTCCACTTGAACAAAGTTACAAAAAATAAAATAAGTAATAGGAAATAGTAAATTTTGGATATCTTTGCATACCTACATTGCTTCCATCCCGAACTAAGTAACTCAAGCACTTGTGTTATGGCATTTGGGAACAACGACGGGGATTACCACGGGGGACGGGGAACCACATACAATCGGGCAGAATGTTGAAAAGTCCGCTTTAAACATTCACCCGACAGGGAATCGAACCCGGTAGGTACCTCAGAGACAGCGGCACCCCGAAAACTATGCGTACGTACACCGTATCTACAACACTGCTATGGAGGTTGTTAAGCTTATACCAGAAACTAATATTGTTTCCATAGTTAAAAGGTCTATAACAATCTAAGTGACACAGATCACAGTTTATAAAAGTATTACCCAATCGCAATCTTGGAATACTAAATTCGCGACTTTAATAGTGTGCTCTTATTCAAAAGTGAATCGTCATCATGTCCAATCTTATCAAGATCAGAAATACATCCAGTTCTGCGTAAAGGTCACCTGGGCATAGACCTAGGCATAGAAAAACAAACCTAGCTCATGGATATTGACCACTCATGAGAATCAAGATATGGTATGGATTTCGTATAAATGGAAACTAAGGTAATTATAAAAATCTTAAATAGATAAGACAATAACCCCTACTCAAATTGTGGAGCATGTGGATACTTATTATGCAAGGAAAAAGAAATGATGCAAACATAATTTAGTATATAAATATCTTTATAAGTAAGTAGGTACTATGTTGCGATAATTAGTGCGCATATTGACAATAATACTTTTAAGGTATCTACTGCTACAGCTGTGGTACCTATTAGATACTCAATGTCAAGCACGTAGGCAACTGTAGATTTAAAAGGCTTTTCATTCTTCCCTAAGAGTATTTTGATAACATCTAAATGATTCTATGAAAAGATAAGTTTTTATAGTTTTGTTTTGTTTTAGGTAGACCTTTACAAACTTTATTTAAGGGGGTGTTACAATCAATTTAGTCGGTTATGCGAGATGAAAATAAATCTTAAATAGCTTTATTCGATATGCAAATAAATAAACATGAAACATTTTAATCAAAACAACTTCAATACTTTCCCATAAACAAAATGCTCTGCATCATCTCAAATCCTCTTTGACCAGATTCAGCTACGAAGAAAGGGTATTCCTCCTTCGCTCAAGACTCCCCTGGGTCGGCCACGTCACCCTGGAGGCTTACCAAGCGGCGCACCAGGTGGCGCGGGCCGTATTCGTCCTCAGATGCTATTTACCTTGGAATGTATACATTATTCATCGGCAAAAGATCGTTCCGTGTCATTCTATAATAAAATCATTAGGTTATCAACACAATATGCCCTTCAGGAAAATTCATGATTTATACTGTTCACTAGCTACAGTAGCTACCTACATCCTTTATTATTTACAAAAACCATTTCTTTTATTAAGAGCTACTTATCTAGTGCAAAAATGTAAAATGAGTATTGTAAAAACAAGAATAAAACGTTTGAAATTATCTTTGTTCTGTTGTAGTTTCATTTAAATCTAATAATCTTAAAAGTGGCCATACGGGTAGTAAACCAGTATGAAATATAAGTAGGTACCTACTCATTTAACCAGCCTGTGAGAAACGTACTCACTTAACATTTAAACATATTCAGACGAATGTATGCCACCAACATACATCGTTCGTACTCTAAAATCCGGCGAGTGTATGCCACAAACATATACCGCCCCCTTAATTCCGACGAGTGCATGCCACAAACATACATCGTCCCCTAATATCCGACGAGTGTATGCAACATACATACATCGCCCTCTAATATCCGACGAGTGTATGCAACATACATACATCGCCCCCTAATATCAAATTCAATTTAATGCATTTCAACAAACAAATTCAATGTATCTCTTGTAACCAGTGAGCATGCATAGCTTGCTCACTCAACCCAGTGAACACCTTATATTTGTTCGCTCATCATTAAAAATTAAAAATATTCACATTAGAGATATCCAAATTTACATAAAGACTTTCATATTTAAATATTTAAAGATACCATATTAAAATATTCGTATTTAAACTCATATTCATAGTTCAAGCAATTTATATTGCTATTCACGGTGTTCATATTAATTGAATCCACAAAATTTGTACCTATTAATTAATATATCAATAAATAGAAAGCCAGAATTCAATTGTAAGTAAGTAATACGTACCAATCAACCAATCTTACCAGGTAACGTAGGTAACCAGTAAGCATACATGACTCACTCAACCCAGAGAACAACACGTTCCCTCAATAGGTACATTAAAAACAAAGGAAAATTAGTAATAATTAATTTTAATAATATTAAGATAAATGAAATGTGAGCAACCAATCATAAATTATTCTTACTCTTTACTACTTCTTACTAGCTTCATAACTTATAGTTTTCTTTTATTCACTGTTGGTATTAGATACCACGTTAAAACATGGATTGTATGCAAGATTTAGTAGCCATAAGTGATTTCACTCTGTGCAACAGTAAAGGCTATCAAAACTAGCTCCAATTAGTGCTAGCACTAATTACTTAAAACATTACATGTAGGTACACAGCCAAAACTGCCAGTCCTAGCTCCATGTGTAAGATTATAAACAACATAAACAGCAAGTACTCTAATAATATAATAATGCCAATCATCTCCATTAATTCTGTACAATCCACATTTAATACATCATGTAAATTAAACAACAACAATCAAGATATTATGCCAGATTCATGGTACGCTATGATCGTGCCATACGAAAATATCTACTACATACCCGCGTTTAAAATTATGTAAGTATAATCGGAGGGTAGCCCCGACCGTACACGAACACAATTAATCAATTCAAATAAAAGTGTGATCTAGTTTATGTCCGTTCCGTCGGAGAGTAGCCCCGACCATGTACGGAACACAATCCGCCACACAAATATTCCAATTTTAACGCTTTAGATTTAACTAACACGATCGGAGAGTAGCCCCGAACACGAATTAGTAAAATCTTAGTACTAAGCTACGCATATAGACTTTTTAAATTATGTTAGTATAGTCGGAGGGTAGCCCCGACCGTATACGAACACAATCAATTAAAACACAAATGCGATTTAGTTTATGTCCGTTCCGTCGGAGAGTAGCCCCGACCATGTACAAAACACAATCCACCGCAAAGGTATTTAAAATGTCATTTAGATAAAAAAAAATACGCATTGACATGGAATCTGGAATATTTATCCTTTCTCTGCGTGAAGAGAATAAAATAACTCGTTTGGCATTACTATAGCACAGAATAAGCAAATTATTCTTATTATCAGGTTAAGAAATAAACTTACGTGGGTACTATCCCACTTCTGAAATATGAAGAAAACGCAGACTCCAGATAACACTCATATAATTATTGATCCAACTTACAGGTACAGGCATAGTACAGGTATAACAATATAGATACAGTCGACGTCTTAGTGAACTTATCCCAACTTATCCCCTCGAGGCTAGTTTGAAGAAATGACCTCTCTTTGCTCGTTAATCGGGCTCAAGTCTAGCTACCCCCCACCAATTTTACCACAGATTAGCCTATTAAATTTAACAAAATGGCAGCAAGAGACGGCATTACCAGTGTTGCTATTAAAAAATAAGAAAAACCTTCTAAAATCATGACAATAAATGCCATTTTTGCAATCGTCATCCCATAAAACCCCAATAACGACATCCATATCGATTTTTAGGTATATTTATCCCATTTAACCTCTAAGGGGTTGATTTTCGAAAATATACGAAATATGTGTTTGCTTATTTGTTTTACTTTCCGACCATAAGCCTAAATAATAAATTTAATGAAGGACTTTCCAGATACAACATTTCATCCCCCTCTTCACCCCTTCGGGGGTGGAATTGTCAAAAACGCTGACACAGGAAAATATTAATTTTCAATTGCCAGTCTAAATACAAAATTTGAAGATCCTTACTTCAAAACTGACTGACTTTTATACACATATTCATCCCCTATTTTACCCGCTGGGTTTGATTTTGGAAAAATTACGAAATGTGTTGCCTATTTGTTTTAAGAAGTAAGCCTACAAAGTTTCAAGTTGAAATGTCTATTTTACCCCTGATTTTTCATTCAAAATTTCACCCCTATTGCAACCTTTTAGGGGTTGAATTATGTTCAGTGTGTTAAACATCAAAATAAATGCCATTTTTGCAATCATCATCTCATAAAACCTCAATAACGACATCCATATCGATTTTTAGGTTTATTTAACCTCTAAGGGGTTGATTTTAGAAAAAATACGAAACATGTTTTTGCTTACTTATTTTACTTTCCGACCATAAGCCTAAATAATAAATTTAATGAAGGACTTTCCAGATACAACATTTCATCCCCCTTTTCACCCCTTCTGGGGTGGAATTGTCAAAAACGCTGATACAGGTAAATCTTAACTTTCAATTGCCAGCCTAAATACATTGTTTAAAGATCCTAACTTCAAAACTGACGGACTTTCATACAAACTTTCATCCTCTATTTCACCCCCTTAGGGGTGGAATTTCCAAAAATCCTTTCTTAGTGGATGCCTACACTTTATATCGTATCTATGTGCAAAATTTGAAGTCTCTAGGTTCAGCGGTTTGGGCTGTGCGTTGATATCTCAGTCAGTCAGTCAGTCAGTCAGTCAGTCAGTCAGGACTTTGAATTTTATATATATAGATGTCTAAAATGGGATTGGTTTGATAATAAGTAGGTTTATCAAGATTTTTTTAAGTTCTTTGGAGCCTGATGTAGAGATAAATATATTACCAATATCATCTTGAGTTGCGCCATACAAGTAGTTTTATACTTGAATGTTTTGAAATTAACAATTCGTTTACTTATTTTTATGATGTCCCTAGTGGTTGTCCGGATATTAACTCATCTTTGTCTAAGTACTTCATTAAAACGCGTCCATGAGAGCTAAATATCAATAAAAAATATTTATATTATTGACTCGTTGAATAAGATTTTACTGCGAAATCTTTTGAAAAATGGTTTAAGTTGTATTTTTCAATCATTTTAGAACAACACATAGGTGTACATTCAACGTCTGAATAACAAAAAAAGAAGACCCTAAATTGAAAAACCTTAATAGAATGAATACTACTTTTATTCATACGACCTTATTATTCAAATCGGTAAACACATAATGCAAACATTAAAAACTCCAAAATCAGAATCATAAACAACCTTCCAATCAAAATATTTTTAAAGAAATGTCCTTTGACACAAAGTTTGTATAGGTGTTCGTTATGTTTATTTTAAAAACTAATATGAAAAGCAGACACCTGTATAACTCACTGTACACACGGAAATTATGATTCTTTTCCAACAAAATCTCAAAAGCATCAAGTTGTACATTTTCAGTAAAGTATTTGAACTCTATGTTAGTATCCTTAAAGTTTAAATTATTGAATAATACGATACCGTTACTACTTCTGATATCAGCGGCGATGTTTGCGACACTGCGACACATTTTTCTCGTTGCGAATGCATATTTTATGGAGTAGGAACGCATAATGAAAGGAATCTTGTGCAGAACAAATAAATTACAATATGTGAAGAGATGTAAATAATCTCTTTAAATATTGCTACTGATGTAAAAAGTTTTGTTATCTTTTTATGACTCTTTATCTTTTATGACAACATTTTATGAAAAAGATCGTAGGCATAAAAGGCATTTTTAAATCGTAATACTTTTAAGACTTTTATAAACGTTAAATTGGAACTGTAAAATAATTGCTGAATTACGTTTCTAAATAGAAGTAGTAGGTAAGTACTACATCCACGTACAAGAAAAGATTCCGTTTTTGTCACACAGCACAAACTAAATTACATTTGTAAGAGATATACTATTAGACAAATAAATCCTTTATGGTTTAAACTTGTCGATATTGTCACCATACCTTAATAACTTATAAATAGCGCACAACAAGCCACATACATCCCTTAATGGCCAACTAAATACATTCACTATTATAAATTGCCCTACAATTTTATTTTTGAAGACAACCCTTTCTCCGTTATAGCAGCAACACACAAAACATGACGTTACGAGCTAGCGTCATGAAATTCAAATTGAATAACAATATTATTTCTGTTTAAGTTCAACATAATACTACAAACGTAGCTGTCTCAGCGGATAAAATTCGAACTATTACTTTCGAATAAAATGTAGGGGATTTTTTCTACACTAGCGCCACTCACACTGATACAGTTGAATTTGTAGCAGTACACAAAGATAGGTCGAGTAACGCATCTTCATTCAAATGTTCCCGTTTGTTGAACGTTTAAGTACGTGTTTAGATTTATGGACCCGCTTTGTTACTGTTACTATTGGTTAACATGTCAGCTCATTTTTTGGAACACAAAGGGTCGATGGTAATGATGTTCGTGTTGCTGGGTATAGATTTTGTTCTTCCAGTGGCGATTGTGTAATTTTGTTTGAAAAATACATTTTTGTTTTAACAAAAAAAAAATGAACATACCATTTTATGGTTCCGTACCCAAAGGGTAAAAACTTGACCCTATTACTAAGACTTCACTGTCCGTCTGTCTATCACCAGGTTGTATACCTATCTCATGAACCGTTATAGCTAGACAGCTGAAATTTCACAGATGATGTATTTCTGTTGCCGCTATAATAACAACACATTATACTTGCTAAAACAGAATAAAATAAATATTTAAGGAGGGCTCCCATACAGCAAACGTGTTTTTATTTGCTGTTTTTTTCTCGATCTTAAAAATAGTGTCCATGTTGTGTAGATAATGGTACGGACTTGGCTGGTTTTTCGTCGTTTTAAAGTATAAAAAAATAAAACAGATATTTTTTTTGTAGTTCAATGCAAAACAAGACCAATGTGAAAACAGCTGTACTCGTTATAATACAAATGGGTAAAAAAATCTGATATCAGTTGATCTCCGCTACAAAATCGATTTACAAATAATCGTATTAAATCGAACATTTACTTATGCAATCATTGTGTTGGACAGACAAAGCCAGGTAACAGCAGATAGGAAAACAGCATTATACATGCGGACATGTATCGCAGGGTGCGTGGGACGCCGCTCCGGGCCTTATCTACGGAATAATCACTTTGAACAACCGAGTGGCCCGAGATTAGAATCTTAAATCCCCCGTAAATTTTCTATTCCGAAGGCCCATTATAATGGAATAACCTCACCCACTAAGGGCAAAAAATATACACGAATAATTTCATCATACCACTCCCCCTGTTGATTGCGAAATTTCAATCAAGCTCGTAAATGGTATACAGTTTCGTATCGACACTCGAAACGACTTTTTTGGGGTTGGAATACCAGTGTATGCAAAATCAGGTGACGTTTAATATTGGACTATGTTTGGCTGTGTGATAGAACACAGTTTTGAAATCCGTTCCGGGCAAGAGAGGCCGATGCATACACGGTTTGGCGACGAATGCATAGCTCCTGACACAGATTTATTCGCACTATTCAAACGGCAATTGAAGCCAGCGTGGATTATTTATCACATAGACTCGGCTGCACTAATTATGTAGGGATAAAAGAGCTTAAACCGAAGAGAGTAAAGCCATCTGGTCTGTCGCGCGCGGGCCGATGTGATCGTCAATGGAAACTTCGTTTGATGTCGGTTGTTTCGAAGCACAGCTTATAGAAGTTTTACGAGTGAATGCACTTCGCCTCAGTATTTTTAGTTCGCATAAAACTAGTTTAGCTATTTTTAAAGTGTCAATGTAAATAACAACTTCTTTGTTTAAAAAATACGAAAAAACGGGCACTTTTTAATCTCATACAAACATGCTCCGTCTCTATTGCAGATTATATTATATCTTGATACATCACTACATAGTATAAAACAAAGTCGCTTTCTCTTTCCCTATGTCCCTTTGTATGCTTAAATCTTTGAAACTACGCAACGGATTTTGATGCGATTTTTTTTAATAGATAGAGTGATTCAAGAGGAAGGTTTATATGTACTTTTTATCCCGATATTCCCACGGGAACGGGAACCACGCGGGTGAAACCGCGGGCGGCCGCTAGTTTTGAATAAGATTCGTTTTGTCCCCTTCCGCCCATGAGTACTTGAAAATAATAACGTAACTTTAATTTGGCTTGAAATAGTGCACCCCTCTAGTTTCTTTATTAAAATTATCATCTCACTGAGGGGTCAAAGAACACATTACGAAATTTTAACAGCGAACTTTCAACACGTTACTTCGCAAAACTCCTTTAAAGTGATCGAAACTTGAGCAGACCCCAATTTTGCTTCCGAAATTTGTACCTTCTATCGTTGGTTTAGCAGTCAAATTAGTGTAATCATTTTCTGCAACACCTTATTTGATATTTAGTTAATAGGGTCCATTGCAATCTAATAATTATGCAACAGACATTAGAGTCGATTTTGTTTTGTCTACAGTATGGGACTTAGGTCAGTTTTGTCCGACGATAACAGAAGCACGCGTAAGCACGTGCCGCCTACTCCCTGCTGTTACGCACTCCTTGTTACAACGAGAACTGTACCGTCCTGTAATTACACACAAATTAGACAAGATTTATTGAGGGGTGGGAACACCTTGGCAACTACAGAAGGTACTAATAACGGTTGGCCAGTCCCGATATTACGATTAATTCGCAGCACTCGCTCGTAAGTATTACCGATCGTAAATTCCTTCTCTCTCAATTTAGCAACATGTCAACGGTGAAATATCACGGTTTTAATACTCGTAAGAAAGAACATAAAGCTCGCGAGCTGAACAACGACGTAATTAGGGTATCTGCATTTATAAAACCGACGACATATAAAATCCGTCGATTTTAATAGTGTCGTAAAAGAATTACGGCGATGATACACGGCTAACCCTTCGCGCGGAGCGTAAGCGAAATATTTGACAGCTTCATTTAACAAAAGGTGGACATTTAGCAAACAATAATGGCATTTTTAGTGCGGCCTTTTCATATTTTATGGGGTGTTTATTGGCCATTGTAGGAAGTTTTGCGGTCGGCGCCGGCGTTCTGCGACCCACTAAAAATGATTCATCCCTGCAGGTACGAATTATCTGACGTCCTCCACGTCCTTTCGGCTTAATGAGCGAGAAGAATGGACCGTTCTCGCTTTCTTAGGGATTTGGAAGGTTGTCCTAGATGACATATTTCTGAAGGGCGATGAGATGGTAGTGATGATAGTGTATTATGCTTCACCTACGACTGAGATTGCGACTGAGACCGATTATCTTTGTATCACATTGTGATATTAATAATCGTATTTTCCTTATTTAGTTTAGAGCAGCTTTACGGTTGCCTAGCAAACACGCATTATCCATGTTGACTTGTTTTGTGATTATTTTTTTACCACAAACAGGAAAACATTTTGCCTTCATCTCACCCAATGTTAAGTGATGATAGGCTGAAGACGAAAACGCAATACTCCCAGAATCCTCAATACTGAGGAACTGGCTATCTTATCTCTAACTGTCGGAACACAATAATACCGAAAGCATCGTTGTTATGGCGTCAGACTTAGATAAGTTGGTGGTAACTGGCTAGGCAGACTTATAATAAGTCCTACCATCAACCAAAAGTATATTCTTATAAATCACCTTCTAAGTTATAACTATGAATTCATTGATTTTTATTTTCACAAATTGGCTAGCATCAAGACCATTTTTTCTCGTCGGCATATTAAGTAATTCAATTTTTACGTTAATGTGCGTTTTCAATAAAGCGGATATTGTATCTGAGAGAGGTCAAATTTCCGTTGAATTCAATTTCCATTCTGTTAGAATGTCGCCTAAACTAATACAGATTACGCCATCCGTATCGAATGCCTTACCTACACCCTCCCCTAAGGAAATAAAAACTTATCAACGAACTTTGTTCTCTGTTATCTTCGGGGCAAGCAAACACTTTTTATTTTATGACCGCCCGCAGTTTTACAGCCAAGTCCGGGCTTTGCTGTTTGTGAACTCTAGGATTGGTAGTGTTAAGTTTTGTTTGTTCGAATTTCAGCTCCAAAGGTCTTGTTAGTTCATTCCGCCACTCTAAACCGTTGTTTTGACATGAAATTATTTGTGGAGCTGTATCACAAGTCCGGTAATTCGTTTTGGCAACTGCTGGAAAACGAAACTGTTTTAGCCGCTGGAATTTCAAATCGTTTACACTCGGTTTTTTTTTATGTTTCAACTTTATTATCTCCCTCGATTTATTTATTAGTCACTACTGAAATAACCTATCTTGCTAAGAGTGGCCTGGATTTCATAGTCAAGTTGTTTGATTGCCATAAAAAGGAAACGCAATCAAGTGTATCCCCGATACACTTATAGAACTTACCCAATCCAATTACTTAACTAATTCATGGCATAAGTACTTATTGATTCCAGTGGCGTATCATCCCCATCGCATGATTACTCCACATTTCAGAACTCCCCTCTGGAAACAACACTAAAAAACCTATTATAGCTTCCTGCCTCTAGTAGCGTCTTATCATTTTTATATTGCTTAACCCTGATTTTAGAGGCAAAAAACACGACAAACGCATCGTCCTGCCCCTGCAAAAAATAAATCCTTGGAAGGCTATCAGTTCGTGATAAGGGAAGATACATCACATAGTCGAGGTGGGTTTTTATAAGCGGATGGGCATGTAAGTACCGGATGGGAGGTAAGGTTTCTAAGGATGATGGCACAAAAGGTAATACAACGTACGCGGCTACATACTGATGAAGTGGTCGGGCTAGTTTATGGTCCTTTCATTGGGTAATAGATTGGGGCATCACGTGATGTAGTGACTTTGTGAAGATAAGCCTGGTTAAGGTAAACAAACCAGAAAGGAAATTGAAGTTAAAGCCTACAAAGAAAATCAATGAGTGTGATTAGAATTGTGTAATGAGCAGGAATAATCCAGTTTATTGCCGTGTGGCACACGATCGGGTAGATATAATTGGGGAATCATAACCTTTTGGAGTGCGTGTCTTTACGCATTCATTTTATGTGTGTTTGGGTTTTTATTGAAGTATGGTTAAATTAAAATAATATGGTGTCTAGTAAAGTAAAGTAAGTTACAAAAAAAGATAAAACTGTTTCTTCAGAATCCCAATCCCATCTCCATTTTACAGCAGATCTGTTGTCTATGTAAATGTAATTAGCAATTTGCTGAGACCGAGTGCCGAATCAATTCATTAGCCAACCAGTGTCTTAGCACTATCTGACAATCGATACTGGGGTAGTTCCGTAGGTGTTCATTTAAGTCAAGATTGGACTGGAGATTAAACAGTAGATGGTTTGCCCCTTTTTGGTGCATGGTGCGAGGATTGGGATTCAGCGGTGGGTGATTTTGGGTTAATTTATTAAGGTTCGAATAGCCGTATTTGTATTGTTTTAATAAATTACAAAGATTCTTTGTCTTTTATTAACTGGCAAGAAGTAAAACAATTATTTTAATCTAGATTTTATGATTCCAAACCGGGGTTTGGACTTTTTATAATTTTTTTAACTTGAAGTTCTTACAAATGTTTTAATTTCAGTGTTTTTTACTTACACACGATAAGAATAGAACAGTTACGTTACGGTC
Source organism: Crambus lathoniellus (assembly GCA_949710035.1). Lineage (NCBI taxonomy): Eukaryota > Metazoa > Arthropoda > Insecta > Lepidoptera > Crambidae > Crambus > Crambus lathoniellus. Next base: position 2,515,354 of record OX453304.1, read on the forward strand.
CTATTTAATAATATTTGACAGTTACACAAGTGAAACAACTAAATAAAAAAAATTGCAGCCGTTCTTTATATTTCTATACGGACTGCAGATATGGGTTTTTTTCATGTAAATAGTTATTTTTAAATATTAGACCATACCAAGCATATTTAATAGGTATCGAACATTTTGCCAGCAGTTCTTCTTTCAAGAGAGACTTTTTTGTTTGCTGCTGTCTATATTAAACATTTCGAATTAATCAGTAGTAGTTATCGCAAACTTCTGCCCGCTGTCTTCTCTCCCCAGTATCGACCTCGGGCGAGGGGCATTATGCGTCCTTATCGGCACTCGTTAGTCGCCCCTAATAAAACGTTGCCCCTCTAATCTCAAGGGTTGTAGCTCTCTTAAATTTAATCAGAGGAAATTTAAAAAGAGAAACAATAAGTTCTCTGCATTGTTTACGTTTGATTGCATCTGTAGTGGTTGTGATGGAGTTTTTAAGAACTTGGGGGAAATTACTTTTGATAAGCTGCTTGACTTATAATAATAATAATAAGCCTTTATTTTCCGAAATTTACATAAGTATTATAGCTAGAAGTTCTTAAACCTAAAAATTTATAAACTAAAATAACATTAACACAGTACACTTAAAGAATGTCTCTAATTTCGGTATGCCTTACGGCAAAGGCCTCCTCCAACTCTTTCCACTGATTTCTGTCTGCCGCTACTCTTATCCAATAGGGTCCCAAGGTCATTTTCATTTCGTCCTCCCATCTTCTTGCTTTACGCCCTCGGCTCCTAGTGCCATCCCTTGGATACCAAACTGTGACCTGTTTGCTCCACTTTTCCTTTCTGCAACGAAGCATATGTCCAGTCCATCTCCATTTGAGCTGGTCAATACGTGACAATATGTCTGTTAATTTCGTTTTGCTCCTGATGTCTGTACTTCTGACTTTGTCCATTAGTTTCAGGCCCAGCATGCTTCTTTCCATTCTTCTCTGGCATCTTGCTAGTTTGTCTCTATGGTTTTTCGTCAAAGCCCAGGTTTCACATCCATATGTAATGCAGGGTAGGATGCAGGTGTCGAAAGTCTTCTTCTTGATCTTCAATCCCAGTTCTTTGCTCTTCATGATTTCTTTCATGGCCCAATACTTTTTCCACCCAGTCGCTATCCTTTTATCTATTTCTTTGGACATTTGGTCATTTGGCGATATTACCTGGCCTAAATATACATACTCCTCTACATATTCTATTTTCTGTAAGCTGCTTGACTTAGGGCTGGTATATCTTTAGAGAAAGTTGTTTAACTAATATTGAATCTTCTGCTGTAAATTTAGCCACAACAGTGGGTCGTTGAGTATTGGCCTAAGGTTTGATATATGGGCTGGAAACATCCGCAGTTGCCAAGATTTAAGACGACACTACTAGCCGTTTCGAAATAGAAGTTGTGTTTAGGGTGAAACTAATTTAAATATAGGTCTGGGACAATACTTGTAAAAAAAGATTTTGAACTAAGCAAAGTTCATATAACAATAACTTAGCAACACGTTCAACCCACCTTTTTATTATTTTATACTGGATTTTATAACACTAGACATGGTAGAAGGCTTTCATTCAAAAGATCCTGCTGCTTACTTATTCCAGATTTTTTTTAATCCGCAACGGGGTAGCATTTGGCCATCACACTAGACCACAGAGGCGGTTAAAAAGATGACTATGATAACCAGACACTTTTAAAAGTAAATTGTAAGTTATAAAATTCACGTATCACAATCTTTTAAGTTCCAAACAATTTCATATCCTCTACTCCAATTTTTACATAACCATACAAAACTGCAATAAGTTCTCAGGGAAAAGTTTCCCCTTTAAAACAGAGTACGTTCAACAACTTCACAAGAACTGAAATAGGGAATATAACAAGAATACATTTATCGTTTTCAACTGAAATCTATTTAAATTTTACTAACCTACGTAGATGGGAGTAACTTCGGCAACTTAATGAATAATCGATCGATTTATAATGTTCGCCGTATGAAATTTTGAACCAGAGCAACCCCTACATACGAGGCGTTGTTTTGCTAACTCATCATCTGAGAAATACGGATGTGTTGTTTGGAAACTATTCTATTTAGTATGAGTGTATCTACGAATAAACATTGTTTATAATCTTCCTGTATTGTTTTTTAACTTAGTAAATTTGTAAATTTTTCTGAATTCATTTTGAGGGTTACAGTCAGTATTTTAACGTTCAAAATAAATAAGAGAAAATTAAGAGGTGAGCAATCATCGGATTTTACAAATTTCTCTCGATCGATTCAGTTAACCTGAACAATAAAATGTTCAGTATAATTAAAATTAACATTTTAAAATACTAAAATCTTTGCTTTTGCATATTTAACCATAAAATTATTACAAATACAAAACATGCTGTAGGTATATTCCGAATTCATTACGTAAGGGATGGTGTTAAATCCCTACATCTAAAATGATAGTTCTGCGAGTTTCTCGTAAACTGATTTAATGAACAAGAGCTTTCTAATTTGAAAGTCATTCGCCATTATCGTCCATTTATCGTGTGCGTGTTGGTGTGAATCATCCTTACGCCATATTGTGGTTTCAACATGCGTCATTTTACAATTCATAATGTGTATTTACAAAATGCCCTTGAATATTATTGATATTTCCACTGTGACATAATGGAATGAATCTATCGTTGTCACCTCCTCTTTGTTTACTTTTAGGTACGAGTATGATACATTTAATTCTGTAACTATGGAAATAGATAATGGATACAAATTTCATTCTTGTTTTGCCTAGTGTGTCAAGCGTTGTTTTATTCCCAGTATTGAAATAAGATTCTAACATTAATGTTGTCTATTTAGGGCCTGATTCACAATGTCTAACTTAGCTGTTAGATACTTGACAGAAAATCCATACAAAACTGTCAATTAAACTGGAAAGTAGGTATCTCTTAATTGGACATTGTGAAACAGGCACAGTGTCATTATTTTGTTATGGCATGTATTGCGTTAACCTTTAACCTGTACGATCAGATTAGGAACACAGACGTCCTAAACATTATATCGACATATTACTCGGATTAGGTACACACGTGTGTCTCAGTCAATCACTCGAAAAATGTAATTAATAAAGTTTAAATTTCGATTTCCGCCACCACAAGTTCGAGACTGACGGGTGACAAGTTGTTGATGCAACTTGACACATCTCATGACATCTCCGAGCGTACAGGTTTAAGAGTATAATCATTAATGACTTTTTTAATAAAATACAATGGACAACATTAAGATATAAACAAGAAACCCTATTCTTATGCAGCCACAAAATAAAAATAAGAGATACATGATCGTCCAACCTATCATTACAGAACAAAGCAACAACTATTTACAATCGCAACGCTAGCTGTATCAATAACGTCATCGAAGGCAGAATGGTAAAACATTTATCTGATGCGTACTTATTCATGTTTTAGCTCAGAGACAATACTGGTCGTGTGGGCAATGTTCTATTGTTCGACGGTCGTGATTCAGGGCTCGGTATAACTGTTACAATCGAACGCGTGGTGATAACATTTGACCCGGTGATATGGTTGGTCCTTTAATTGGCTGGATTCTTGGAAACTTGACGTTTGGTACTAAACAGATGTGTTGTGGAACCATTTATCGTTGAGATAACACGTTTTTTTAGGAAAAGCTGGATATTGGTCTAGTGCCATATATCCGTCCGTCCATATAAAATATAATCAGTATCTAAACTAATAGATTATTTTACAGTCACGATGGTTTTAGAACATCTTACATAAACTGATACCTCCATCAAAATCTTGTTCTATCCAGTATAATAACTGTTTTAATTTGTAGAATCATTTTGGTATGCAATAAACAGAGACGACATTTTAACTGTTTCGACACGATTAATACGTGAAAAGATAACAGAGTATCATTTTAGCATCGATTTCATAATATAATGCAGTGTAACACATTTATAACATCAAATGTGCTATTACGTAACCAAATCGTTAGCATTGTAATCAATCTATAATATAAACGTCAATAGAGCTAAAAGAAACTCTCAACGTTTAACCTCAAACACGTCCGACAAAAGCTAGTGGTACCAATACACTTGTCACCTTGTAACGAAGCCAAGTTTGATGCCCCTGGGTTAACCGGCCAACTTTCAGCAAGTGTTGGGTTACAAAGGTTGCCACTTTTCTGTTTGCCGAACAGGGACAACTTGCTAACATGTCAAATTAATGATCCTCGAGCTGACGTTAATAATATCAACTTTAATACTGACGTCTTAAAGTCTCAAGTGTTTGTTGTCGATAAATTTCAAAGGAGAGTTTAAAATACTTTAGCTTGATACTAATAAACGCTTTTATATTGTTACAGGTAAGGATCAAATTCATCCCTCAACTTTTCTTCGACTTTTACTGTTTGTATGTATTGTTATCTACATCTTTTTTTGCTCTAATAGTCCCAATTACATCGAAGACTGGCATCAGCTAAGTCCATCAGTCGGGAATGATGAAACACTACCCATCCATCATCTATATGTAAAGTTCATCTATTTGGACAATCGCTAAAGTTTGTTCCGCTGGCGTTATAATGACCGAACTAGTGCGTTTGACTGATAGAAGAATGATGGGTTGGTAACATTTATGTATGAACAGTTAAGGGAATTTATCTGGACCCGTCATCTCTATGGAAGTGGATTAGAGTTTCTGTAAAGCGATTTTTTTATCGGTTATGTTAATGGTGTACCGGCAAGATTAAAAAAATTGACTCTTTTGCTTAAGCAGGTAAACATGTTGATCGGTGACTTATTAAGTCCAAATGGCACCGATCAACTGAACTCGTGTGTAACTTACCAAAACTTACTGTCTAAATAACAGTCAATAAAACGATATTTTGCAAATCTCTTTCTTTCATGGTACCCGGTGGAAGGTTGGCTTAATTTATAATAAGTATTCGGGGATGAAGTTATTCCCTTATCCAATGTCTTTAACTTAAGCATTATAAGTTAACTTTTGGACAACAATTAAGTCATAGTCGACTATAAAACCAGCACGTGCCACACTCAATATGTCAGGATTTAATTAAACGTTTACAGTGACTATCTCAAAATGATATGGCAGGTAATATAAAGTGTTATAGACCTCAGGTTAATTACCCAGCATAATGTTTTCAGTAACAAGGGCAATTTGTGCGAGTTATAACAGACGATGTAATTAATGTCGCTCAACCCGAAACTAAACCTTCTGATATGGATTCGTGGGTGAAATGTTATTTTGGTTGGCTGTTCGAATATTCTGGTATTTTCTTTTGGGTTTGCTGGAATTCTCTGATGAGAGTTCAACGATTTCAGATGTTGACTCAGAATCAAATACATAGCATATTGATGCCAACCAAAAATACACAAAATTCTTAAATACGCACTGATTTGTACATCTAAACATTAGGAAGAAATTGCTACGTAGCAATAAGGCCGCCTTTTGTGTACTTCTTTTGTAGTGTCTTCTTTTTGTTATGTGTTTTCTTTTTGCAATAAAGTGTTTTTATTTATTATTATTATTAGTCTTAGACTACCTAAACACTAAAAATGCAAAATTGTAAAAATTTAACAATTTTATGATCCAAACAAAGGAAAAAAAATGTGTATCTAACAAAAGTACTCTGAAAGTAATCCTACTTAATCCTACTCCTACTAATATTATAAATGTGAAAGTTTAGATGTTTGGATGTTTGGATGTTTGGATGTTTAGATGTTTGGATGTTTGTATGTTTGTTACTAAATCACGCCAAAATGGCTGAACGGATTTGGCTGAAATTTGGGACATAGATACTTTGTAGCCTGGAGAGGAACATATGCTACTTTTTATCCCAGAAAAACATCATATTTCCGCGGGATAACGTCATTTAGTTCACGCGGGCGAAGCCGCGGGCGGAAAGCTAGTAACATTATAAATGTGAAAGTTCAGATGTTTGGATGTTTGTTGCTCAATCACGCCAAAACGGCTGCATGGATTTGGCTGAAATTTGGGACACAGATACTTTGTAGACTGGAGAGGAACAGAATACTTTTTGTCCCGGAAACATATCAAATTCCCGCGGGATAACGTCGTGTAGTCCACGCGGGCGAAGCCGCTGGCGGAAAGCGAGTATTTCATACAGCCATCTTAAATCGTGTTGATAATAATGTTGTAACTTCCGAACATCCCAAGGTGTTTCAAGACTTTTTGACATTTACGTTATGTTTGAAGTAAATCAAACTTTGTCAGATGATTTAGACTCGGCGCTAAATTGCTACCTGAAACTGATCGCTTTGATCTGAACAAATAGATTTAATCTGAGAAAGTCAATTAACATGTGACATGCGTGTTTCCAAATTTCAGAGAAGCTTGTTTTTCGGAAGTTGTAAAGTTAAAAATAATTTGAAGCGGAAGGTGGGAGTTTTGATATTTTGTATTGACAAGAAATAGACGATCTTTAATATTTGATTTATATTGCGTGAGTAATTATTTAGGTGAAATAATATCCGTTACACTTTGGTTATAACAGTATAGGACAGGTATTGCAAATTTTTTGAAAGAAAAAAAAACCGGATGAGTACCAGAGCGCGAAGGTTTACTTCTCTACATAATATGCGAGTTGTTTTTTATGTATAATTTTTATACAGGGTGATCCATCGGGACGAGTCAGTATGGGAAAGTTTGAAACTAAAAGATATAGAGAGATAGGTATTTGTTCTAAGGAACCATGTCGTCGATTTTAGAGTTCATAGTAAGTTCAGAGTAAAAACTCATACACCTCTCTGGAACCGAACCTTGTCAGTTTTCAAAACTATTTTTTTTGTGTTTGTTTGATTGTTTGTTCGTCTCTCACGTCATAACGGAGCAACAGAACGACGTGATGTTTGGTATGGAGAGTGACATAGGCTACTTTTATCCCGGAAAAATATAAAATTTCCGCGGGATAGGGTTTTGTAGTATATGCATGAAAAGCCGCGTGCGGAACGCTAGTATTTAATAAGATGAGTAAGAAATTATAAATCTCGAACATCAATTTAATAATAATTTAACACTTTATCGCACACGACATATACAAATACAGAGACACAGACATAAAAGTAAAACAAACAGGCGACCTTGGGTGCAACAAATAAATAATATTGAACTGATGACTTCCGTGGCCGAGTGGTGTACGCACCGGTTTCAAGGTGCCGCTATCTCTAGAGGTCCCGGGTTCGATGCCCGGTCGGGTAAATGTTGAAAGCGAACTTTTCAATATGTCTTCGGGTCTGGGTGTATGTAGTTATACTCGTCGTTGTTTTCCAATTTCCATAATACTAGTGCTTATGCTACTATACCTTGGTATTGGAACAATGTATGTGATGGTGTACAATATTTATATAAGAGGGAATAGGTTTTTTTTAGAATCTTATTAACCGCATTAAAAACCATATTGAAGGAATATCACTAATAATCGAAGTCCTGCGCCTGCACATAACTCAGGAAAAAACTCGCGGCCATTAAATCTGTTAATTCGATCATCAATTCTTTTTCGACATTCGATCTGATAGTGAACGATTCAAAAGCGACTAGCGTTTTTTAACAGTTGGCTTAAATTCACCGCGTGCCTTCTTATCTAGATGTGTCGTGTTAATTTTATCTCTTGCAAATATCACCAGTCTCAAAACCTATTTGCCAATTTAAACTTCTTTAAATAAATTGCAAATAAAAAAATTACATTGTTGGTTTACACAATAATCTGAAGTTCACTTTTATTTACGAAGTCATCGACAAATTCAAAAAGCCAAAATATAATGTCAGTGTGTCTAGGAAATATGTTGTATGTACTATTACATAGACTACGATCCGGACACAGACCGTGTAATAAGTTTGCACCTTACTGTGACACGTGTGGTGAAATAGAGGATGTGCAAAATTATTATGTTGACGGAATGTGTCAAAAATCAAGAGTCATCAAAAAAAAAATTTGTTGCTTGCAATAATTAATTGATTACCGCATCAGATGCAGCAAGGCTTGTTTGTGATTTAGTGCAAATAAATTGTAATGAATTGTGAAACTAAATTTAGGGTATAATGGGACTGACATGTTCTGTGTATTGTATAAGTCTCTAAATTAAACAAAGAAAAAAAGCTCTTCTAAATTTTGACACTTTTATTAAACGGAGATGCAAACAAAATTTCTCCTTCAATATATTATTGCCGCTACATCTTATGAGTTACACCAAGCCAGAAAGAAGACGTTCAACCTACGTAACAGACGCACAAACGGGCAAACAAAAGGAATGTAAATGTTCGTCGACACTGGACACTTTAGTAAGTGCCCCACGCGACGCATTCAAATGTAGCGGTGAAAGTGATGAATAAGACTCATTCCTGGTGTACCATTCACAACAATAATTTTGATGATTTTCACAACGAACTTTTTTTACTTTCAGCTGTTAATGCTTCTTTTCTTTGGAGGAAGCGTAACAAAAAATCCATGCTAAGTAGGTAAATTATTGGTGATTACAGTATCAGAAGTTTAGAAAACTCTGTGACTTTTCTCTTGTCACTGTGCTCCCCTTATCAAACTAATTTATAAAGCCATAGAAGGTTTCATTTCTAAACTAGGCATTTATAAACTTAATGATGTACAGAGTTTATTAATAAGCAATCTTAGGTGGGATGCTAGGGACAATTCTTGCGCATATATCAAACATTAAATCTGTGAACCTTACCGCATTACAATAGAGTCCTTATTTCTAATTTTTGACATAAGTGCTAGAATTCTCTCTCTCAATATTGTTGTGCCTAATAGGGCACATAAATTATACCTACAATTTTATGTAACACCTATAACACTATTATGGAATGCAATAAAGATATTGAGTGTTGAGGATTGTCCAATGCATTTTGTTCAAGAGTAACCCACCAGCCTCCTTATTCACAAACCTTCGAAATTTGAATTTTATGCTTTGTTCTTGTCTATTCAATAGCGAGTGAAAGAGTTGAAAAGTCTTGAATAGGCGGTAGGAAAATGTTGACGATTCATAAGTACATATTTATTACGTCTAAGTAAATAACCGTGACGACCGATTTGGCGCAGGGGTAAACTACCTGCCTTCTGCGCCAGAGGTCTCGGGTTCGATTCCCGAACAAGACAAATATTTGTGTGCATGAACATGTCTATTTGTCTTGGTCTGGGTGTTTTCTATGTATATTAAGTATGTATTTACAAACAAAAAGTATATAAGTATATATTTATCCGTTATCAAGTTCGCGTAGACACAGTTACTTAAGAAATTAACTACGGGCTTAGATAATTGGTGTGATTGTAAGAAAATATTTATTTATTTATTATTTATAAACATTTTTTTATTAAGTATATTTATATTTAGACAGTGCATACATTCTGTTATCGGGAGCGTTTCCGACGGTTTGTGAATCATGGGGATGGACGCTCCCTCAAACATTATTCATTATTCATTTACATAATGTTAATAGAGTTACATTTGGATAAAAAATATGCTACTTATCGGAAATCTTATCGGAATTACTCTTTTTATAGTTTGTCAGCAACACAAACAAAAACTATAACCTATCCGATCGGCTTCCCACGTAAATGCGTGTTATGCGTTATCTCGATACATTTTGTTACAGATCTCGAGCCGTGTTACCAAACGAGCCATTCCAATTTAACATTCAAATTGTTCCACAATTGGAACACATTAGGAACTTATAGTCTTCACTTTAAGGTTCAAGATGATCAAGTGTGTATAAGTATGTTAGTATTTTAAATATTTATTTAGTAACAGAGGTGTAACTATTTGACATGAAAATTCGTAAAACTGTATGGCAAGTGTAGTAACTTTTATAAATATAAACAAAGAAGAAGTTGCAAAAAATACCTACTTCGAACAACAATGATAATTATCTCAAAAATAGCTAAAATACGTAGAAAAGAATGACATACTTTTGGTTATCATCCTTACTGGCTAAAACATTGAAAAATAACTCTAAATATTAGTCCTGGTATGGCTTTTTACATTGGTCGGAGTGTACGGCGCTTTGACTAGTTCATTGGTAGTTTTGGTAGTAGGTAGACCGGACTTATATATTTTAATATAATCGTAGAGCTGAAGGGAGATCTGCGATAACAAAATATTGCTGTAGGTACATGTATAGGTGTAAATGGGCGCCGGACACTGGGAGTCTGCGCCCATATGTAATGACTATATTGTATCATCTTGGTTGGGCGAGATTTATGAAGATGTTTTTAGCCACCCAGCGCACTTTTTAGGCAATGTTTTGATAGACATAGAAGGTGAATAAATAAGATTTTTTTTATTGTTATACTTACACCTTCCTTGGATAAGAAAGCAAATCAACTTAAAATGTCGTAACTCGCTTGTCCGTTTTGTTAAACTTCATGACATCTCTATTCCACTCTTTTATGGTCTTGAGGTACCTTTTACATCATTGAAAGTAAAATATTTTAGAGTAGTATTCTGCGCCTTATTCAGGCGGATCCAGAATCTTTGGAGCAATTTCTAAGTATGTTAGTCAGTAAGGATGATAATCGGAGGCGGGCAGTTTGTTAATAACTACTTTTATCTATTTTTTGAGATATTTTTCTTAGCTGTGCGACGTAGGTTAATTTTATATGGAAGCTGCAACTTCTCCTTTATAAGAGAATAAACATTCAAATTGTTCCACAATTGGAACACATTAAGAACTTATAGTCTTCACTTTAAGGTTCAAGATGATCGAGTTTGTATATGTTACAGGACACAGTATGTTTATTTTCTTAATATTTATTTAGTAACATAGGTAGATACTATTGGACATGAAAATTCGTAAAACCTTATGCCAAGTGTAGTAACTTTAATAAATGCTAGCGGAACCTCGCGGTTTCACCCGCGTGGTACCCGTTCCCGTGGGAATACCGGGAAAAAATATAGCCTATGTCATTCAGGATGAATGTAGCTGTCTAATAGTCAAAGAACTTTCTGAATCGGTCCAGTAATTTCGGAGCCAATTCGATGCAAACAAACAAACAAACATACAAACAAACAACCAAATCTTTCCTCCATATTAGTATAGATAATCATATTATAAGATAATAAATACTAGAATAAGCATTTACTCTCCTAACAACTACTTCAGGTGGATCTTGAGCCCACAACAAATTTTATTTCCTAGTATCATCTTTTAAAACAGTACTGTCAATCAAAAAATTAAAATAATAATTGAATGAATCGGTCCCCTGATTCACGAACAGTCGGAAACGGAATCGGATTCTAATTCTGTGCTTTGTCTTTGTCTATTCTATAGCAAAAGACTGAGAAATAGAAATATTTATTTTCTAATATTGAGTAGGTAGGTACAAGGTTTTAGTTCAAAACAATGATAATATGCACTAAGATTACAGTACTTGTCTCGGCGTGCAAAAATTCGTTGTCGCTGTCTTGCTATCTGCAACTGCAGGAATTGGATATTTGACTGAATTTTTTTTATTGACTTAAAATGTTCATTTAACTAGTAGCAACACAACATAGGTATTTATTTTCAAATATCTTGCATATTTTCAGCGATATAGAGCATCAAACTTACTCATTAGACAAGGAGAGCGCTATAGAAACGTGACGTCACGTTTCTATAGCGCCATACTCTCGCCATAGAAAATTTTGTTTTAGAAAGAGAAAGCTAGAGTCACAATTCAGTAGCTCATAATTCGCTTGTTAAAATAAGTACATATTGAATTTTTTTTTCATATTTGTTATTCAATAATGTTATATTTTCGCATGTCATAATTAAATATCTACATTTCAACAACAGTCAAACCCAATTGTGCACTGATAGTTTCGTGGTGTGCATGTGCAATTTTTTGCATCTTGCATGTAGAGTTTTTTTGCGGAAGCAAGCTACATATATTTCTTTTTTCACAATGGTTAGGAACTTCCGCCAAGCGACACTTGATTCAATCAAATATAATATGTGTCTTAGCTGAGCATTGTTCATAATATTACTGATATTACCATTCGTAATACTTGACAGGTAGTATAATGGATAACAAGATCGCGTGCTCAGTTTGACAGCATTGTTGAAACTACAAGCTGTGACGCTTATTACTGTTGTCAATTGTTTTCTGAACATATTTTTTTATATAAATAAAACATTTTCACGGATGTCACGGAAAACTGTTTTCCGTGACCACGGCCCCTGGAAAGGTGCCGAAACGTCGGGTAAACCAAAAAACCTTTAAAAACAACTAAAAACTAAACCAAGTTGTTAAATAATAGGTCTTTACATATGAAATTGCCGTTTTTTTCTTTTGTACATATAACTTAACAACTTTTATAATATTAGAAATATATAATTTCTTTAATATTGCATTACATTAAGACCGTATCGAGCAACTTTTGATAATATAATAACCACGATATTTGATTATTTACATAGAAAAAACTTATTCCGAAAGTTACGACTATTTTTGTTTCCAGAATTTCGTACTTTATTAGTTGTAACTTAGTGAAAAAAAATTTTTTCTCTTAACGAATGTGTCATTTAGTAGTTAAAATGTCCATAAATACGTGTGTAAAATTTTGTAAATTTACATAATATTAGTCGTTAAATAATAACAAAAACGTTAGTATGGAAAAAAAATAATTACAGAAATCTCCATACAAAACGGCAATTTCATAGGTAAAGACCTATTATATGCGTGAAAAATCCGTGAAAATGTTTTATTTATATGAACAGTTCGCGCAGAAATCTAAGATGTATAAATTTTTTTTACTTACTTTTATCTATCTTTAGCCTATTTTGCAACAAACCAGCCAGTGTATATTTGTGGAATATTTATATCTGTTTATTTGATATTAAAAAAATATTTATAAGGCGTTAATTAAAATGTGCAACTTAAAATTTTATGTTGATTAATCTCTATTTAATATATAATTTAAAATAAATATTTTATGATTCCTACATTGTCTGCTTAAATAAATAAACTTACATCAACTTTGTACACAAGGTGTCTACGAGAATAAAAAAAATCTTGTTTTTATTCTGAAAATAACATGCTACACGTTAAGGTTTAAAATAAACTGACAGCTACACTTTCAAGTTAGTTTTTATCCAATGATAACTTCTCTTTGTAAAAAGCACATCATACTTACATGACAAACTTATCCAACCCTAAATTGATCAATCGATCAAATCGAGACACGCTGATATGTATCAATTTCACAAACAAGACGTTCGCCTGCGCAAGCGCCGTTGACTCACGCGATTTGCATTCAATAGTCAATTACAATTAGCATGTAACCGATTCTCGGTACGAAATGCGATGTCTCTGTTGCGAATGTATTTATTTAACCTTTTTGTGACGAAAAAGTTCTGTCGGGAATATACCTTTAATTTGACTTGAATGCCTTCTGCTTTTTGTATTCGAATACTCGTTTAATGGAAGACTTTCCCAGAGCTAAAGAACGATGTAGGTCCGGTTGTTTTAAAATTTTGAAATTAAATACAAGTTCCTTATTTTATTTTTTTTCTTTTTGCATTCACAATGCAATTTTTATTATTGAAAAATTGAAAATGAAGTGTGTAGTAAAAATCGATCGTAACGACTCCGTAGCTCAGTGGTTAGAGCAGTCGACCGGATAGCGAAAGTTCGTGGGTTCGTGTCCCATCGGATCTGGTTGAGAGACGGGTCGATTTTTTACTTCAAAATACTTCATTTTAAGTTTTTCAATTAAATACAAAAATATAATATTACGATAATAATCTTACGAGTACTTTGCATAAACAATAAAAGTCTGCAACTTAAACAAAATCTAATGTGAAAGACAAAAAAAAGCAATGTCAGACTTTCAAAAGTCTACAAAACTTGTTTTGTTTTTTTTTGATAATATACCTGAACATTTTATTTATTGTGTAGGTTGGTTGACACGTATCGAATTGAAATAAAAAAAGTTCAAATCTTGCCTCTGATGCAGTAATCAAAAGCAAAAAAATATAAATTCATAAACCAGTAACCAGCGAAATAAAGGTAAAGTAAAACAAAGGAAATACCACTTTTAACGTTGTTTTCCCGAACGCATAACTTCATTAACATCGTTCTTCGTTAAATTTCTCGTTTGCAGACAAAATTTTCGGAGATACTAAAATCGCACAAGAGAATGTACGACCGAAATTTTGGTCATAATATTGAATTTGGAGTTCGGTCGCTTTCTTAACACACCCAAGAAGCCCATATTAATTGGTTCCGATGAAATATTGTTAGGGTACTAACCGAGGTACGAAGCATAAGCGAATCGCGAAATATATTGTCATTTCTGTGTTTGCAGAATTAGAATCTACAAAAGACATGTTACTTTACTAATCTGCGAAGGTTAGTGAGCAGTTTAACTCAATGTGGAATAAATTATCCCCAACAGACTCCACTTCTTTTAATCTATGCTAATATTATACAGAGGAAAGATTTGATTGTTTGTTTGTTTGCATCGAATAGGCTCCGAAACTACTGCACCGATTTAGACAATTCTTTCACAATAGAAAGCTACATTCTTCCTGAGTGACATAGACTATATTTTATTTCGATATTCCCACGGGAACGGGTACCACGCGGGTAAACCCGACATTTAATATGCTGCTTGCTGGCTAGAGCAAGAGTCTTTTTGCGCCGCTTGTTACAGAGACGCTTTTCCATGGTAAATGCAGAATTTCAGGTCTCTGGATAAGAAGATGTAAACACAATAAAGTTGACACAAAACAAAAAGTGTTACTAATTCTGTCTTTTTGTCATTACAAATACTAATTATATATTAAAGGTAAAGTTTGTTTGGAACTTTGAGGTAATCTCTAAATTTAGGAACTGAACTCGTTTTGAAAATTCATTCACTAGTAGAAACCTACATTATTTCTTCCAGATCTTATAAACTAGAGAATGGAATTTCTTGCCTGAGCCTGTGTTTGTTTCAAGTCGCGAGTGAATAGGCAAGCGCAATTCATCCTAGATCGCATCATCGCTTACCATCAGGCGAGATAGCGGGCAAGCGCTTGCCTATCTTCGCTATATATAAAACTCTTGCAAAAAAAATATGCAAAAAAAATATTGTACTGCGCAGAAACAAATTGATGAACACATCAAATCTGCCACAGAGTTAGTTGAACTCTGCAAATATAACGCAGAGAGATATGACTCTTTAATAAATAGTCAAATTGATAGTTGTAATGATTTATCCAAAGAAGAAAACATAATTCGGACGCCTCAGAGCCCCTGTCATTCATTAACCTGCATAGAGACCTTAAAAAGTAACTATTGCAAAAAGTCATTTAAATCAGCTTCCTCATGCAAGTCAAAAGACACGAAAACTATTATTTTCTCAGATAAACTGGGACAAGGTCTAGGAGTAACAATGAAAAATATATATAATAGAAATGTTATAAATGTATGTACACCTGGGAAGTCTTTTGAAGATATTGTGCATAGTTTATCTTTGTATGATATAGATAGTTTGACCAACATAATTATTCTATGTGGCGACAGCTCCCAAGTTAGGAAACGTGAAATCTTGATCAATATTAACTTTTTATTGAAACTACAGTCTGAAACCGGCTGTAAATTAGTAATTAGCTCGTTTCCTTACGCGAAAAACCTAACTAGGGAGCAGAATCAGCATATATATGAGTTAAACTCATATTTGTTCAACATGATAAATTGTCATAGCGACAAGGTTTTATATTTTGATATTAATAATTTTATTAATAATTTTATTTTGACATCGGATACTATGTATCTTGCAAATAGGTTTAGGACAAAAATAGCTAAATTGTTAGCTTTTAATTTACAAGACACCTTTCAAGGTGGCAAGCCAAAGTCTTTTGACTCTGATTTTAGTAGCTTACCTACTAATAATAATTTAATTAATTTAAATAATATAAACACTTCTTTACAAAGTGAAAATGTCTCTAAATCGGCTTTAAACTAAAACATAAGACAACAGCCAAGCCCTCTTGCCTTAACGTATTATGTCAAAACATTCAGGGCCTGTCTGGCAAAGTTTTAGAATTAGAATTATTTGCAGAATGTAATGACATTCATGTCATTTGTATAACTGAGCACTGGCTGAATCATTGTGATTTGTCATGTAGTGTGAATAATTTTCAGTTAGCAAATTTATTATCTAGGAAGACTACAACGCGTGGCGGCTCTCTAATTTTCGTAAAAAATAATATAAGCTACAGAGAAAGAAAGGATATTGTAAACCTTTCTATAGAACGTCATGTCGAGCTGTCATGTGTAGAATTAAAAAGCTTAGTCATTGTATGTGTATACCGACCACCTAAAGGTAATTTTGAATCATTTGAATCGGTGATGGAGGATGTGTTGAATAAGTTAAAGTTAAAAAATAAACCAATAGCAGTATGTGGCGATTTTAATGTTGATATTCTTGAAAGCTGTGCATTGACTACACGAATATTAACTTTGTTCAATTCTTTTAATTTAATTAATCAGTTCTTGGAGCCCACAAGGGTAACATCTCATTCAGCCACTTGCATAGATAATGTTTTTTCGGAGTCTGATCCGACTAACAAACTAGTCGTTAAAAATATTACATCCGACCACTACGGATTAAAGGTATCCTATGAATTAGATATTGTTGATGCACCTAAAAGTATACAATGCAGGCCCGTTACAAAAACGCGACTACGTAATTTTGAAAATAATGTAGCTGATAAAGTTTCTATGATGCCATATGTGCATGATGATCCTAATGCGCTTTATGGAACCCTTTTTGAATTAGTAACGAATGAGTTCAATAATATCTTTAAGTCTAAAACGATTAAATGCACCCAGAAGTTAAAGTTTTGCGAATGGGCTACGACAGGTATTTATAAAAGTAGAAACAGGCTGTATGAACTATATAAATTAAGAGAAACTAATCACAGCCCTCGTTTCGTAGAACATGTAAAACAATATTCTAAGACTTTCAAAAAAGCATGTTCTAAAGCAAAGTCAATCTTTTTAAAGGATAAAATTAAAAAGTCAAATAATAAAATCAAAACAACTTGGGATATTATTAAGCGTGAAACCGGAAAAGGTAAACAACATGACAACAGTCTAGCGGTTAACATTAATAACGCAAGAATAAACTCTGAAACAGAAATTGCTAATATTTTTGATAACTTTTTTGTTAATATACCATTAGTAACCACCTCTAATTTGAATTCTTCACCAGCTTCTGCTGTCTCGGTTCTTGAAAAACATGTATCTGAGTGTAGTTCATTATTTAATTTTAAAGAAATTAATTCTAGCGATATAATCAAAACATTTAATTTACTTAAAATGAAAACTACCACTGATTTATGGGGCATATCTGTTACTGTACTTAAAAACATTATTCATGCTATTGCCCCTTATCTTGCTATTATATTTAATCAGTGTATCGCTCAAGGAATTTTTCCTGATTTAATGAAATTTAGCAAAGTCATACCTTTATTTAAATCAGGAAACAAAGAAGACCCAAGCAATTATAGACCAATATCAATATTACCCGCCTTAAGCAAAATATTTGAAAAAATAATACTAGAGCAATTATTGTCTCATTTCTCATTAAACAATCTCATGCATAGCAAACAATTCGGATTTATGAAGGGTCAGTCAACCACGGATGCTGGGGTTGAACTTTTAAAGCATGTGTTTGATGCCTGGGAAAAGTCGCAAAATACTCTTGGAATATTTTGCGACTTATCCAAGGCTTTTGATTGTGTTGATCACCGGACGCTGCTGTTGAAGCTAAATCATTACGGTGTAAAAAATAATGCCCAGAAACTAATACTGTCGTATCTCAGTTCCAGAACTCAGACAGTTGACATTAATGGAGTGAAATCAAACGGCTCTCAGATTAAACTAGGCGTACCTCAAGGCTCTATTTTAGGCCCTTTTCTATTTTTGGTTTATATTAATGATTTGCCTTTCTTTGCCAAAAACTTCTGTGATATTGTGTTGTTTGCAGATGATACTTCTTTAATATTTAACATAGACAGAAACAAAACCAATTTTGACGATGTAAACAAAGCACTGTCACAAGTACTCGGTTGGTTTAATTCTAACAATTTGCAGCTTAATGCAAAGAAAACAAAGTGCGTACTTTTTTCTCTGCCAAATGTACAGACGGTACCTGTAGAAATTGTAATCAACAACGAAAAACTGGATTTAGTACAATCAACGATCTTTCTGGGTGTAACTTTAGACTCGAAACTTCAATGGCATGCGCATATCGCAACATTAGCTGGTAAGCTTAGTTCTGCTTCCTACGCTATTAGAAAAGTACGACAGCTAACAGATGTTGATACTGCTAGAACCGTATACTTTAGTTATTTCCATAGCATCATGTCATATGGCATTCTTTTGTGGGGATTAGCGGCTGGCATTAATGCTATATTCATCTTGCAAAAACGAGCAATCAGGGCCATCTATAAACTAGGCTCCAAAACTTCGCTTAGAGACAAGTTCAAGGAAATAGGTATACTGACAGCTGCATCTCAATTTATATTAAATTGCATTCTTTTTGTACGTCGCAATATTAACTTGTATACCAAACATGGTGATTTACACAATCGTAATACTAGAAATAGAAACAAGCTCGTAATGCCTCGGTACCGTTTAGAAAAGGTGCACGGATCTTTTGTTGGTCAAGGTATACACATATATAACAAAATCCCAAGTGATATCTTGGATTTACCATATCTAGAGTTTAAGAATCATATAAAGAGTGGCCTCCTCAAAAAAGGCTATTACACTGTAAATGATTATTTGAACGACAAAACACCTTGGTCTTAACACTCGTAACGAATGTTCCTAGTATGATATTGTGAGTCGTGTCCTATATTTTATATTATTAGCGTTTATATTAGTTAAGCTTTTAATTCGGTCATTTAAGGTAGGCAGTTTGAGTATGTCATGCTCACTAAAACATTTCTACGGTGGTGGCGTGTGAGGCGGGTCGTTACGTTCCCTAAAATATGGTTGAGCGAAGCGATGGCTGGTTCATGCGTCATGCTCGTGAACGGGTGCTGCCAGTGGGAATGGGTCTGCTCTTATCTGCTTGCTTTAAAATGTGTTTTCTTTTGTTTTTATTCATTTTATTAAGAATTACATTTGAAACATGTATGGCGCAACTTGCAGTATATAGTAGAATTGTCTTTTGTTTTTAACTAATACTAAAGCTTTAAGTAGAGTTCCTAAGTACTTAATTGAAAATTGTTCACCGCTATGATCATTAGTTCGCCTATACTTAACTGTATTTATCATAACCCATTGTGTAATTGTGATGGAAACTGACCTTAGTCATACCATGTTAAGGTCATTTTTCAATTTGACGACTCTGTATGAAATAAGACAGGGAGAAAAAAACAACCCTTGGAGTTTCTTGCCGGTTCTTCTCCAAGGCCTCCCGCTGTAGGGTTTGCGAACCGATGGCGTAGCTTCTATGACGTTCACAAGTATTGTAAATAACAATCTAAATTGAATAAACAAATTTGAATCTTGAATCTTGAATCTTGTGTTACTGACTGACTGACAGACAACGCACAGCCGAAACTACGGGTGCAAGAAGCTGAAACTTAGCATGTATGTTCCTTGGGGAGTGTAGGGGAGCACTAAAAGAGGATTTTTGGAAGTTCTCCCTCTAAGGGGGTAAAAAGGGGGTCCACGTAGGCGCGAGCGGGGCGCTAGTCCACAATAAAATAAAAATAAAACTAAGTTTACACTACCGTTTTTGACTTAAAACTACCGTTTGTGACTTGCTCCATGCCCGTATGGAATACGCGCAGTTCCCGTCGTGTACGCCACACTCGGCTCCCGTAAGTTTCCGACCGAGTGACCGCAACGATTAATTTCCAAGTTACTTTAAAACTTTGGTTAGGGGAACTTCCAATGTCTCGGATTGGGTTATAAAATCGATCGCTCTGTGTAAATTATATATTTTAATCAAGTATCTAACAAAAACTACTGCTTGTGACTTGCCCCACGCCCGGATGTGGAATACGCGCAGTTCCCGTCGTGTACGCCACAATCGGCTCCCGTAAGTTTCCGACCGAGTGACCGCACCGATTAATTTCCAAGTTACTTTAAAACTATGGTTAAGGGAACTTCCAATGTCTCGGATTGGGTTATACAATCGATCGCTTTGTGTAAATTAGATTTTAATCAAGTATCTAACAAAAACTACTGCTTGTGACTTGCCCCACGCCCGGATGTGGAATACGCGCAGTTCCCGTCGTGTACGCCACACTCGGCTCCCGTAAGTTTCCGACCGAGTGACCGCACCGTTTAATTTCCAAGTTACTTTAAAACTATAGTTAGGGGAACTTCCAATGTCTCGGATTGGGTTATAAAATCGGTCGCTCTGTGTAAATTATATATTTTAATCAAGTATCTAACAAAAACTACCGTTTGTGACTTGCCCCACGCCCGTATGTAGAATACGCGCAGTTCCCGTAGTGTACGCCACACTCGGCTCCCGTAAGTTTCCGACCGAGTGTCCGCACCGATTAATTTCCAAGTTACGTTAAAACTATGGTTAGGGGAACTTCCAATGTCTCGGATTGGGTTATACAATCGGTCGCTCTGTGTAAATTATATTTTAATCAAGTATCTAACAAAAACTACCGTTTGTGACTTGCCCCGCGCCCGTATGTAGAATACGCGCAGTTCCCGTCGTGTACGCCACAATCGGCTCCCGTAAGTTTCCGACCGAGTGTCCGCACCGATTAATTTCCAAGTTACGTTAAAACTATGGTTAGGGGAACTTCCAATGTCTCGGATTGGGTTATACAATCGGTCGCTCTGTGTAAATTATATATTTTAATCAAGTATCTAACAAAAACTACTGCTTGTGACTTGCCCCACGCCCGGATGTGGAATACGCGCAGTTCCCGTCGTGTACGCCACACTCGGCTCCCGTAAGTTTCCGACCGAGTGACCGCACCGATTAATTTCCAAGTTACGTTAAAACTATGGTTAGGGGAACTTCCAATGTCTCGGATTGGGTTATACAATCGATCGCTTTGTGTAAATTAGATTTTAATCAAGTATCTAACAAAAACTACCGTTTGTGACTTGCCCCGCGCCCGTATGTAGAATACGCGCAGTTCCCGTAGTGTACGCCACAATCGGCTCCCGTAAGTTTCCGACCGAGTGACCGCAACGATTAATTTCCAAGTTACTTTAAAACTATGGTTAAGGGAACTTCCAATGTCTCGGATTGGGTTATAAAATCGGTCGCTCTGTGTAAATTATATATTTTAATCAAGTATCTAACAAAAACTACCGTTTGTGACTTGCCCCACGCCCGTATGTAGAATACGCGCAGTTCCCGTAGTGTACGCCACACTCGGCTCCCGTAAGTTTCCGACCGAGTGACCGCAACGATTAATTTCCAAGTTACTTTAAAACTATGGTTAGGGGAACTTCCAATGTCTCGGATTAGGTTATAAAATCGGTCGCTCTATGTAAATTATATATTTTAATCAAGTATCAGGGTTATTGGCTTTAAGTTCAAACTTTACGCGATTGAAAGTTCACTGGCATAATTAAGGGTAAGTATTTAAGGAGTTGGAAGACGTTTTGTTGTGTTTTAGGGCTTAAGCACACTCAATTGATTTTTAGTTGTTAAGACCTGACACTGAATAATTAATTAGGACTTAAATATGTAGGTATCTGTATTTGAATAACATTAACGCTGGCGCTGTAAGTATTAAGGGCCATTTCACAATAAGAGCCATTTGACAGTTATCTTGCTCGCATAATGCAACATTTTCATAGATTGTGGAAAACACATTTTAGAAAAGTGTTACATTATGTCACTACAACGCAATGTTACGGATATTTTGTATAAGTAGTAAGTATTGGTTAGAATTACGAAGAAAATTATCGATAACATTAAGCTCGTAGGTAATTCTAATAATATTGCAGTATCGACAATGTTGAAATATGTTTAATAATATATAATATATGATGACATAGTATCCAGATATTCCCACAGGAACGAGTACCACGCTGGTGAAACTGCGGAAAGCTTCTAGTATTTACTATTATATTTTTTTAAACAGACCGCTGTTTGGTCGTTTCGTCAATAAATTTTGTAAAGTGTCAAAATACCGCGTCCAAATAAATGTAATATTCTTCATTGTTTAAATACATTTATTTATGTCACACAAGTCCGGAAACGGGATAAATTACACAATGTTAATGTTAGTAGCCAATTGCGAGCCCATTGACATACATCATTTATCTGAAACTGAGTCATTTGGTGCAGAACAGCAGCCAATTGATGACTGCTTATCTTAATGACTTCAAACAAAAGTGCTTTTATAACTTCTTTTTAATATTGCGCCATAGTAGGTTAGTATTACAAGGAATCAAATGAAGACTGGATCAGTAATACAGGTTTGTACATTAATAATAATAAATAAATAAATATCTGAAACTATTGGTATCTTAAGTTCTTATGATACGGATATCAGAACCAATATGCATGCTCTTGTGAGGCGGGTCTTTACGTTCCATAAAAAGTTTGGTTCAGCGAAGCGATGGATAGTTCATGCGTCATGCTCGTGAACGGGTACTGCCAGTGGGGTGGTCCTGCTCATGTCTACTTGAGTTAAATGTTGTTGAGAGAAGGTATATGGTTTTATTATCTACTCTTTATGAGCAAGCTGGTGCGTCTTATATCAATAGTCGTGTCTACTCTTCTTTCTTTTTATTATTGTCACTTTTGTTTTTCTTCTCTTATTATCAAGCAAGTTAAGATAGGTAGCTCTAGTATGTCATGCTCACTGTAAACATTTCTGCGGTGGTGCTCTATGAGGCAAGTCGTTACGTTCCCTAAAATATGGTGGAGCGAAGCGACTGACTGCCTGACCTGACAGCTTGTTTTAACGTGCAGTTAAATGTAGTTATATTCTTGTATTTTGATTATTTTAATTCTATATTTGAATGTATAACTGGTAATTTTCTTATTAGTTCAACTCAATTTGATTGAGATAGTATGTCCATTAAACTATTTGATTTCTTGTTTAGTTAAAAATTGTTAACTGTTATTTATACTCGTAATGTATAAGAGCAAATGTATAGCTATTGTGATAGAAAGTGACATTACTAATGTGTAAAGGTAATTACAAGCTTTTTATTAACTTGCTATGTTAGTTACTTAGTTAGTAAGTATGTTAGTTAGTGGGGGACAAATCTTGCAAGCTTAATTTGACCCACTTCCCAGTGTTCGATGGAGCTGAAATTTTGTATACAGGTTTGTTTAAGATGACAATATAATATTAAAGTACAGTCAGCAAAAAGCTTGTCATAAAAATGAAATTTTTAGTAAACACTTCTTATTTTTCAATTTGACGAACACTGTGCCATTGGGTTCGTCAAATAAAGACGTAAGACCAGATACAGAAAAAAACAACTAATACATTAAGATTCTCCTTAGATAACTCCAGATGTAGTTATTTAAATTTTTACTTTTTTTGCATTAAGAATGCAATTTTTATTACTTATTGAAAAATTAAAAAAAAAAATTAGTAAAATCGACGTCTCACAACCCATGACCTTTCGCTATCCGGGCGACAGCTCTAACAAACGACTCCCTATACCTTAGTGGTTAGAACAGTAGCCCGGATAGTGAAAGGTCGTAGGTTCGAGTCCCATCGGAGCTGGTTGTGATAAGGGTCGATTTTTTCTAAATACTCCATCTTGAATTTTTACTTTAGATCTCTTAAGGTTACAAAACCAAATCATTCCCTGATTTAGGTTTACCACGTCCCAACTAAATAAATCGACTTTAATTTAAGTGAAGTTTATTACAAATTCCACTGATCGGTGCCATTAAAACGTTACTCACCAAACAATATTTTATGAAAAGCACCCAATACTTTTGTTTAATTAAAATTCTCTATGCGTAAAACGCATAAAAGTTACAAGCTACGAATAAATAATGAACGCCCGTGGTGATAAGTTACCTATTTATCGATTAACGAGACTATAGGTACTTTAGTCATGCGAGTGTAGTGTAGAACAATGATTGTGCTTTCGATCTCTCGATGTTGAATCGTACATCTAGATGTAATGTGGGTTGTATAGAATAGTGATTTGAAAATCACTTACGTTTATTTTTATCGCAGCCTTCATTAATTTTGTAGCATAATATAAATTATAAACATAATCATCTGAAATGAAAATAATTTTTTGTACGAATGCGGTAATCTAATAACCAAAGATAATATTCGGACTCAGTTAAATATTTTTAATTAGGTATTTATGTCTCTCGTCGAATCCAGCTCGGATGGGCAGCGTTTGGGAAGCTCCGGCATATATTTGCGTCCCAAATTCCTCAATGTCTCAAGACTAAGGTCTTTGACCAGTGTGTGTTGCCAGTTATGACTTATGGAAGCGAGACGTGGTCTTTTACTATGGGTCTCATAAGAAGGCTCAAAGTCACCCAGCGAGCAATAGAGAGAGCGATGCTTAGTATTTCCCTGCTCGATCGAATCAGAAATGATGAGATCCGCAGGAGAACTAAAACGACCGACATTGCTCGAAGGATTGCTCAGTTGAAGTGGCAGTGGGCGGGACACATAGCGCGGAGAACCGATGGCCGTTGGGGCGGAAAGGTTCTCGAATGGCGACCGCGTACCGGACGACGTTCCGTGAGCAGACCCCCTACAAGGTGGACCGACGATCTGGTCAAGGTCGCGGGAAGCCGCTGGATGCGGGCAGCGCAAGACCGATCGTTGTAGAGATCCTTGGGGGAGGCCTATGCCTAGCAGTGGGCGTCGTACGGCTGAAATGATGATGATGATGATTTATGTCATACTATTCAAATTTTACTGACTACATTGTTTATTAATATACGATGTAAAACATCATGTCTGTCAAGGTCTGTTTCATCACCAGCCCTAACAAGCAGGGACCAACGGGTTAACGTGCCTTCTGAAGCACGGAGGAGCTCGAGATAATAAATTTTGCCCACCCATCTCGTGACGGGCCATTGCGAAAGTTGCTTAACTTCAACGATCGCAGGCCAAGCGCGCTAGCCGCAACGCCACGTTCTCCTCTCAAGATCTGTTTTTTTTTCAATGTTATTGTAAGACAGCAAAATTGCCAGTCTTCCTCTAAATTTATCAACTACACTTTAACTAATTGTAAGTACCTCTTCCAGTCTATTGGATTAAAGTATGTGGATTACAGAGCCTGATTAGTATGCCGATCAGCGCTCGTCTCCGCACGCCGCGACGGCGAAGATACGCGACGGTGTAACAGGCGGCCAAAATAATTGAACTCCGCTCGTAACTGTGTGATTGAGGACCGTTTACTTGTTAGTAAATAGAACGTGTAGGTAATGATTTTTAGAGTAACATTCCATAGTATTGGAACAAATAATCGTGAATTTAATAAAAATATTTTATGGGAAAGGGAGAGCAAAATGGAAGAGCTAACTTGTTATTGTAAAAATAAAAAATCTATTAAGCTCAAAGCTTTTAATTCAATCAGTTTCAAAAAGCTATAAAACAACAAAAAGAAACAATTTTTTTGCATTCACAATGCAATTTTTATTATTGAAAATTTTAAAATGAAGTATTAGAAAAAGTTGAGTCGACCTGTCTTACAACTAGCTCCGACTCGAACCCACGACCTTTCACTGTCTGGGCGAATGCTCTAACCACTGAGCTACAGAATCGCTGGGAGAAGCGATGAATTTATCCAATACTTCACGCGCTGTTAGTCAGCGTTCATTTCATCAATGTTTAGATCTACAAATCGATGAAATAATCGCGTTTAGGTTTTGCACCTAACACATAAGAAACAGCTCTTGAGCCCACTCACAATTCGAATGACACAATGTCATTCGAGTTCCAGTATTCCTCGGTTCACTAAACAGACAAAATACATCTCCTTGAGTAGAATGTTTTGCGTTTTCATTCCCATTATATAATCTTTGCCGGTGGGGTTATTCCTCGAATGAAAAATGTTAATGTGGTGCTTCTTCCCAAACCATGTCACACCTTATGTCCTACTCAGCATGCCATTCATCTTGCACATGCGAGGACCTCTATAACGCCACTGAAAACGCTATACGTGTAGCGCAATTTTGGTCTAACAAGTTCTAAAGCCGAACCATCTACACGCTAAGGAGACGATTATTTGTTTCATCGGTTTTCTTAGCGGTTTTTTTGTTTTCCCTTCCCATCCCTTGTGTCTACAGTTAAGTTTTGGTTTATTGTGAGAACTTGCATTTTCTTTTCCCATAATTTCCTTCCTTACATTAAAATCCTAATTAAATTTCTGAATTAAATATTTGCACATCGAACTTACGAGATATGTTGGTAAATGTTTATTTAAGATCGAAATGTAGCCATATTCAACCAAATAAATTACTACTTACTTACTTCCATTTTGCCCTTAACTTAGAATTTTGAACTTGCCCGAGCGCTAGTAGTTTAAGTAGGTAGTAATAATACCGAATATCGAATGCAATTTTGATTTGTTCAAGTTATTATTTTATATTATCGACTCCTAGTAGAAAAATACGGATGAAACTAAAAAGTCATATCTCTAACCTTTTTCAAACAATTTTACTCCACAATATATAATAGTAAAAAAAAAAAAATTCACTTAGACATAATAAATAGGTATGTCTTATGAATCATCTACATTTTCATATGATTTTTGTAACAATTTACGGAAAAATAAACAAACAACGTGCACTCTTCTATGGCTGCCGCGAGCCGGAATGAACTTCGGCAATGTAGCTGCCGTAGCCGAATATCTCTATGTAATAAGCGCCGCCCGCAGCAGATCACTTGATTTGTTTGTATTACCCTCCCTTCTCCTACATTTAAATTTTGTCTGTAGATTTTGTTCAGATTAACATAACTCTTTCTCAGATTTGCTCATTATAAACAAATCATTCATTTTAGATGCTGTAAATAGAGAAACACACATCACTGCCATACAATACTAGCCGAAGGAGAAAAGACACTATAGCTTTGGTACAGCGTACGAACACATGCTTAGCTATCTCTACCTATCAGTATCTACCTACACCTTGCGTCCATCATCTATTATCACATCAACAAAATTTTAAATATCTACCCATTAACTATCTGGGAATGTAAGCTCAAAATAATAGTAGATTGTATTACAAGGGACCAAAATAATATACGCCGCCCGAGGTGAAAATAATTTTGCGGCCGAGTAATACACTCTGCTTTTCATCCCCCTCTGTAAGAAAAGCAGTAAAGACAACTCAAACTACCTACCTTTCTTTGTCGTTCAGATACATCATAGCGCTAGTCAGGCAAGAAAAAAAATTTGAGTTTTGAAAAAAAAAAAATTAAATAAAAAAAATATATGTCCATCAGATTCCTTATTAGAATCTCCGGGGATGCCGTAGGGAGGTTGAAAATTTTGTTAGATTTTAGCTACGACTCACCGTTTACGAGATATTCTCAATTTTATAAAATTCCGTTTTTGAAAATTTCTCGGTCCCGAAAAAAGTCCCAGCCCCATACAAAATCAGTAAGTACTGCACACCCTTTGCTACAACTCCAACCAATGCTTCTTTAATTATGTTCTAAATTAGAAATCTCATCGTTTTGGACCCTGTTATGAAGCTGTTCAAAATTCAAATCTCATTTATACCCTCTTGTCATAACAGGTAAACAATGAATCGTTTTGGACCCTGTTTTTAGATAAACAATCATCGCTTTTCCTTTCGATGGGATGAAAACATTTTTATTTATTTATCTATTATTAACATTAAGCTTGCCATTTTTCCTCCTTCTAAATACATAAAATAAACTATTTTAAATATACCTTTCGGAAGGTATTCACTGACCTCTGTTAAACATATTATATTAGTAGCCGGGAGCGAGGTTTTCGAATATTTACTTGACAAACGGGTTAATAATTCAGAGTAAGGGCTGAGGGCTGTTTAGACCATATCGAGTCAACACTGCGACAAGCCGATTGAAATGTTGAAGGGTTAATATTTGTCGGTGTTTTTGTGAAGTTCAACACTTGTGTAAATTTTGATGTGGGGATAAGACTGACTATTATATACCTAGCATATTTTTCACTTTTCTGGAACTTTTATTATTTTAAAATTACTTATAAAAAAATACGATATTTTTACCAAATTGTTTAGGAAAATAATAAAAATCACTGTTTCCTTAATAATGACAGCAGCTGTACAAATTGGATTCGGCTGGAATGTACCTATCTACTTTGAAAACTCAGTGGTGGATACTCACTTTAACATATTTACTTAAAGGTCAAATAGAGGTGAGCTATGTGTGTCTCCATTAAATAGTCTCATTAAAATGCTAGTCAGCATGAGTATGAGCAAGAACATAATAAACCGTTAAGTAATAAAAAAGCAGTATAAAACCTGCCATTTAGGTATTATCAGTCGGATCAGGTGTCTAAACAATACAATTCGGTCAGTTATCGTATATCGTACAGTTATTTAATTTAATACGCTTAACCACATTACATAATCTAATTTTATTCTTTACTTTATAGTATTTACTTACTTTTCATTGTATTGAATTGTTCGATGCAGCTTTTATAGAAAACCCACATTAGAAATAAAATAGCATTCAACATACATTTAGCTATAACAATGGAATTATAAGGGTTAAAAACATCCATACTAAATATACCTATTTGTAAGTGTGTTGGTTCGTTTGTTAACCGACTTCTAAATCAAAAAGGAGGAGGTTCTCTATTCGTCTGTATGTATGTTATTTTTTTTTTGTGTATTTCCACCGATTACTCGAAGACGGCTGAACCGATTGAATTCGAAAAAGGAGGTTTTCAGTTTGATCACATAGGTACCTATTTACCAGAAAATACGTAAATTGCCTGCACGATGCACGATGCGAAGTCGGGCGGGTTTTAACAAAAACAACAAAAAATGTACATGTTTCATGCCCGACTTCAAAGTACCTACTTACGTTATTTATTTGGTGAGGAATTATTTCTTACTTTTTTGATGTGGTTTTTTGAAGGCGGTTTTATTTTTTTATAAAAATAATTTTTTCGTCTTTCACATGGTTCGATGTGATATTTGGTATGGAAATAGATTGTGAGCTGGAGAGTGACTTAAGCTACTTTTATCCCGGAAAAAATCACATTCCCGCGGGATAACTAGCGGAAGACTAGTTATGTATAAAACAGGTTTTAATGAATCCTCGTTACGACTTGGCCGTAGTCGCCATGCCTAGCTGCCAACAATCGCCTGACAAACGCAATGACACCCTACCACTGAATCCGGTGATATTTCAAATAAATCTGAAATAGCACCGGATTTACGCCCAACAAATTGTTTCGTCATGTTCGACAACGAACCCACAAGCCCATCCTTCACGAAAGCCGAATGACAGACTGCCATTAACACTGTAACCCTTGCACTAATCCAAGGCTTATCTAAAAACAATAAATTTCACGACAGCTCACAACTTCCAACCCTCAAAATATCGCGTCTGCCAGAATCGCACCCTCACAGGTCCCGCGGGCCCGCCCACCGCAAGCCGTTAAGATACAGAAAACAAAGACAAACTTTATAGTCTGTCATTGTTCAGTATTTTCCTTAATTGTTTTTCCATGTACGCTCGTAATCAGGGTCGGTTTAATCTCCCGTTGGCTTAATCGAATCTTCATAAGTCCGGGGTCTTTCTGACCGATAACAGAGGAAGACAATACTGTCACTCGTTGATGTATAGACGTAATTATAGTGTTAGCAGCCGCCTCTGTAATTTAATGCTGATTGGATACAATTTTGCCCGACGTTAGTGTAGGATCTTAAAGTCAATTTTCGCAGAGTACGACCTCTTTGTAGCTCCAATTCGTGCGATATCAATTTAATGGAATTGTTAGTAACTGGAGTAAACACGAAAATGAGATTGTACTACGTAGAAGTGAATTTTTATGTCTCGCCGAGAGCGACGCACGGACATAACTCACGAGGCAATAGCCTGTCATTTTTACCACTTGACAGCGAACTCCGTCTGAGCGTCGTCGGTATCGCCTGATTTATTTCTGCGCCGGCCCGAGCTAATGCAATTATTGCAATTTATTATGAAATTAAATAAGGTCGACGCGACACTCCCTCCTCCTTGCGCTCGAAATTTATACCCCTTTGTAGAAAACTATGCCGCGTGCGGGGTCGAAACGGCCCTACTGCAGCGGTGGAATGGTTGATTTTTGAATTTGCTTCCTGGCGCGAAGGTTTCCTTTCGCTAGTTCGCTGTCTTGGAAGACTGTTACGTCTTTTTAAGTGGGTAGTTTGCTTATTTTTCTCGCAGCTTATGTTGTCTGTGGCCGTGGAAGGTCATAAATTATTTGTACCCCCAACACCTTGTCGTAGGGACGGGCTTGTGATAGCGTCATTTTTATGAAAGTGTAATGCGGTTTTCTTGTTGTGATTGCGTCGAGCGTCTAGGCTCTTGAGTTTGTTCTCTGTGTGATTTGTTTGCGGATCTTTATTTGGGTTTTGCCGGTGCTATATCCTACTTAGGGCGGCGATGTGATGTCTTGTTACTTCGTCTAACAGTAAAAGTTGGAATGAAAGTTTAAGGGTGTTTTAGGCCTTTTTGTGCCGTCCAAAAGCAAATATGAAATCTGAGAAATAAATCCTGTTGATGGTATGATTGTATTATTTAGGATTTGTCATTTCTTAATCAAGTAATAGTTTATAGGATATATATTTGCCACTCGTATTTTTGCAAGCCGAGTGTTTTATCTACCAAGGGAAAACGGATACGGATTTTAAGTAAATAATTTTTATAGAGCAATTTGAATGCATATATTAAAATATTTTTTACTTATACTTAATCAAAGTTCTCTGCAAGTATATCAAAATCAAGTATTACTATTATAATTACTTCGTTCTTTAATGTTGTTTCCATTGGCAGACTGCCCGTGGCCAGGCTATCACATTGTAAGTTGCGATGTAAATCATAAAATATTACTATTATGGTGAAAACATCGACATTACACTCTTTGTAAGATAAAAGTTGCGTATTATAATAATTTATACATATTTATATGGAAATTTTAAACAAAGTTTCTTCTTGCTTGACTACACTATTTTGAAAAGCGTGTTTGATTCCGCGCCAGACATATTAATAATGCTTTACTTATTTATTTTTATATCTTTTGTACCTATGTCATTAATGTGGTTACATTTGCGCGTTGTAATTAACCCAGTTTATCATACATGTTCCTGCAGGTTTAATGTATTAAGTTCAGTTCTTTAAGTTTTTCTCGTCACATCTCGTCCCATCCTCATCATTTCTCGACACCGCTGTTCACCATCACAATGGTAACTCTAATAGGCGCTGGAAATTTCAACCTTCGCTGTAATTAATCAGATAAGAATACTTTATCCTGAATGCTTACCTTATTTTTTTTTCTCTTTATTTATGGCAACTCTCTTTACTTATGCTTAATATAGGAAGACTTACGGTTGTTTCGTGACCTCTTGTCCCATTCTCGCTCCCTCTCATCATTTCTCGACAGTTCTCGTCACGTCGTGTGACGGCGCTACTCAGACACTGGACGTTTCAATCCGCGCTGTAATTAACTCAGTTAAGCCGATAGTGCGTCCTACCGCGCGCTAATGCTGCTGCTCTGGGATAGGAAAGCTGTTGATGTGGTATCTGTATTTTTAAATATATCGTTACTCCAATATTAAAGCTGATAAAGTTTATTGCGCCTGTTCTTCTTAGATATCAGTCAAAAAAGTCTTAATGTCCATCCCTAGGTTGTCTGGATGAAATCGCTTTTAGCGATAAGGCCGCCAATTGTATGTCTCCTTTGTATATTTTTTTGTTTATCTGTATTATCTGTGTGTACAATAAAGTGTAAATAAATAAATAAATAAATAAATGGGTGGTAGGAAAATATTGACGATTCAAAAGCAGCTTATTTATTAAGTCAAGTTGATTAAAGACATTTTGTATTCATTTTATTTTTATTTTATAATAAGGGTTGTAGTGACATACCCACCATTTTACATGGACATGAGAGAAAACACGCAACAAAACGTAACCGCATTGCTGACCTTAGTTAGTAGTAGACAATATTTTTACCGATTTTAATTGGTAAGTCTATATGAATGTCAGTGAACTAAATAAAACAGGTCTATTAGCGATATTGTAGCACTATTACAATAAAAAATAAAAACAAATACCTAACTCATTTATTTCAAATTAAAATGAACTGAGTTTTGACGTTCAAGACGATACACTATTTATTTTAAAAACTTAAATAAGCATTTCATTTCATAAATAGTAATGAGGTAGAAAGACTATTTCGAAATTACCATGTCCAAATATTATCGGTTCTCCAATTGTCGTATATTCGCGTTGCATGGGCCAGCTCCCAGCGGCCAGTAATTAGGAGTAAATTAAATGATGTTGCGTTTCATGCCAAAGTGCCGCCGCCAACGTTTGTATACTGTACAACTGCAGCACTGCACAACTGCATTGTGTCTTAGCGATCCGTATTTGTTGCAGGAATAACGGTTTGATAGTAAATGAAATATGTGCATCTTAACAGTAATTACGAGGAAATTAAATGATGTAGAGTTTCATGCCAAAGTGCCGCCGCCAACGTTGTATGCTGTACAACTGCATTGTGTCTTAGCGACCCGTATTTGTTGCAGGTATAACGGTTTCATAGTAAATGAAATATGTGCATCTTAACAGTAATTAGGAGAAAATTAAATGATGTAGCGTTTCATGCCAAAGTGCCGCGTTTGTATACTGTTCAACTGCAGCGCTGCACAACTGCATTGTGACTTGGCGAGGCGACCCGTATTTGTTGCAGCTATAACGGTTTGATTGTAAATGAAGTATGTGCTTCTTAACAGTAATTAGGAGTAAATTAAATTATGTTGCGTTTCATGCCAAAGTGACACCGCCAACATATGTCTGTACAACTGCAGCACTGCACAACTGCATTGTGTCTTGGCGACCCGGATTTGTTGCAGCTATAACGGTTTGATTGTAAATGAAATATGTGCATCTTAACAGTAATTAGGAGTAAATTAAATGAAGTAGCGTTTCATGCCAAAGTGCCGCCGCCAACGTATGTATACTGTACAACTGCATCGCTGCACAACTGCATAGTGTCTTGGCGACCCGTATTTGTTGCAGGTATAACGGTTTGAGTGTAAATGAAATAGGTACCTATGTGCTTCTTAACAGTAGTTAGGAGTAAATTAAATGATGTTGTCTTACATGCCAAACTGCCGCCGCCAACGTTTGCATACTGTACAAATGCAACTGCAACAGTTGTGTTAAACAACAAATTAATGTTAAAATAACAACTCGTGTCGTTATGATGATGTCTTAATAGCAGATACTCGCACGTGTTTTATGAAAGCCATTTAGATTTCAGATTCATGAACTTTATTTTCAAGGCCTCAATTCCCAGTGTAGAATAAAGTTAAATTAGTTATATGTTGTTGTTTATGACAACAAGAAAAGTAAGCAAATAACAACTATCTAAAACACTGTTTTATTTTTATTAGAATTGTTGTTTATTCTCATTGGGTGAAATCTTTTTTATTGGAACTGATTTGAATACAACACGTGCACATGCTTTGATGCACTATACACATGCCTAAAAGTCATCAGAAGTTTATCAATTCATATTTTTTGCTACTAAGTTGCCTACAATCGATCATCATAAAGTTAAATTGCGTGTCAGTGTCCGTGGCCAGGAGAAAGGTGGCGAAACGTCCGTCGGAAGAAAACTAAAAATCCATAAAACACAAGTTGAAATATCGCGAAATGTTTGAATAAAACTGCGTGTGAAGAAATCCGAAAAAAAAAACTTTATTGCACACAAAGAAAGAAACAATAACACAAAGAGACATACTTATGAGAAAACAGACAACAGGCAGCCTTATTGCTAAATAGCAATCTCTTCCAGGCAACCTTGGGCGAAAGAAAAAAAAATCAAAAGAACAGAGGAGAGAGGGTGCATAAAAAGGATAGAATAAGTCTAGAATGACAAATAGCAAAAAATAAGATAGTACATAAACTTTAATGAGTAAGGGAGAGGAAATGACTTCTAACTTGATCTCCAAAGGGTTTTAGAGTCTGAGCCTTTCTGATACCTTCAGGAAGCGCGTTCCACAAACGGACAGCATGGACAGAGAAAGAGTAGGAAAAAAAGTCGGAAGAATGACGCGGAATTTCAAGGGTGTTTATTTATTAAAAAGTGTTTATTTTGAGTTAAATTAACTTAAAAAGGTCATAAATTAAATCATTAATATTCGACACCACCATATACATTATTGTTATCCTAAATTATGTAGCTTTATAAACAAGAGTAACGGGACTCAACGCGACATTTATTATGAAGTACATATTATTATGTACTTACAGCTTGACGTTTCGGCTGTGTTGCAACAACCGTGGTCACAAGCAGACTGTTGTGACCACGGTTGTTGCAACACAGCCGAAACGTCAAGCTGTAAGTACATAATAATATGTAGGTACTTCATAATAAATGTCGCGTTGAGTCCCGTTACTCTTGTTTATAATTATAATGGAACGCGAAAGTTTAAAATCTTATATGTAGCTTTAATCACTTGTGTTATGGTAATAGAAAACAACGACGGGTATTATGTACAGCCAGGGACAAATTCGGTGAACCACTTCTTACTTTTTTTCGTTTGGCTTTTGTCTCACTTGCAGTTCCTACCCCTAATTGCTTATGCATTGCACTAACCTAGTTTAATACATAAGCAAATAGTAAAAGAGTCTGCGATTGAATGGCGAGGCACCAGCCACACGAAAAGAAGTAAGAGGTGGTTCACCGAATTTGACCCCGACTATACCTAACACATACATCCAGAATAAAAAAGTTAGTTTTCTACATTTATCCGTCTGGGGTTCGAACCTGGGACTTCAGGGATAGCGTCACATTGAAACCCAGTACGTGTGCCTTCTGACCACGGAAATCGTCAACATGTTTTATGGTTTACTAGGGGTTTCTCGCGGTTTTACCCGCATGGTTCCTCATCCCGCGAGAATATTGGGATAAAATAAAGCCTATCTCACTCAGGAAGAAAGCAGCTTTTTAAAAGCTTTTTTAAATCATTTCGTAGTTTACTTTATAATATTAGTTCAGAAGTATAGATATAGTGGCTTCTTGTGGCTTAGCTCGCGTAGTACCCGTTATTGTGGGATTATTAGGATAAAATTTGAAGCCTTTGTCACTCGGGAATAGTGCAGCTTTCTACTGGTAAAATAATTTTTAAAATCGGTTCAATCGTTATTTTATTTCACCCATTACAAACAAACAAACAGAAAATTATCTTTATAATATTAGCATAGAAGTATTATATAGATAACCATCAGTAGAAGTGAAAATAAAACCATTAAGACCACAGTACACCAAACTACAGTGTGTTTCATCTCATTATCCCAATTGCAACACTGCAATGTAAATATTAAAACGGCACTTTAATTCCATTATTGACAGTACAATTACAAACTAACTGTTTCATTCGAATACACTCTTATTACTGTGTGATAAAGTTCAAATTAATTGCTCTAACAGTTTTAACTTTGCATTTAATTTATTTGGCCTCAGCTCGCATAGCGGGTGCATTGTTAAGAGCCGCACGATGTTTAAGCGATTTAGTTGACACATACAAAATGATGTTTGATGATTAGTTTTTGTCCATCAAATTATACTGTTCAATCAAGTCAAATTATTGATACACAGAATCAGTGACGTTAATTGATTGTTTTGTTCAACAAATCTATGTTTACGGGTAACCCGTTTCAAATTTGTTAATTATTCCTCTTCGTTTTATAGTCGTGGGCCACACTGGAGCGACCACGGGGCGCGGAGGCGACCTGCGGATCCGCAGGATGCGCGATCACGTACCTACTATTCCCTCCGCCGCGGCGGGCGGCGCGCCGGTCGCGGCAACCGCCGGACGCGCCAGTGTGGCCCCTTCCGTCCGTCGCAATATATTTGTTTTTCCCGCTCAACACGGACGCAAGACAAGCCGCTCCAGTGTGGCCCACGACTTTGCCTTCATCACACCTGATATTAAGTGGTGATAAGGCTGAAGATGAAAGCGCACTACTCCCGGAATCCTCAATCACTGAGGAACTGGCTATCATATCTCTAACTGCCGGAACACAATTATGCTGAAATCATTATTGTTATGGCGTGAGACTTAGATAAGATGGTGGTAGCTAGCCAGGCGGACTAAGAACAAAGCCTAACTAAGTACGGTCGTGTAGCACGATGAATCACGATGAACCTGTCCCTGTTGCTCCCGCGTAAATATTTTGCTTTGCGTCACGCTCGCACAGATGCGATCCGTCGTCGTCTCAAGGGATCTGTGCAAGTTTGACTCACTATCGGCCAGAGTTAATAATCACTTGTAGTAAAGTTAACACAAAATAAATAGATATTCCAACAAAAAACGGTCGCGGAGCACGAAGAATCCCATACAATGACCTTTTACTACCTGTCCCTGTCGCTCCCGCGTAAAAATACGGCCAGAATTAATAATCTATTCACAGATAGGGATAGGAATGATCCAGATTAGTTGCTATGCAACGTTTGATAATAACATAGAATTAACGACAGTAGCCTGGGTGTTGGTAGGTGTTGCCTAGCAACTAATCTGGATCATTCCTATCCCTATCTGTGGTTAGATTATAAATTTGTACAGTATTCTTCGTGCTCCGCGACCATTTTTTGTTGGAACAGGCGTCTGTCACTCAAGACTTGCGCGCAACTCTCGCCCGCACCGTCGTCGGCGGTGCAAATCCATGGAAATTAGGTCCGAAAAGAGCTAGAATATATGCGATAGAAAGAGATGCAACGAGTTGCCGTTCGTAATTTGCGCCGTACAAGCTGAATTCCACTTTATTGCGTTATAGTTAGAGTTGCTATTTATTTAAATAGTTTAGCGGAGTGCAGTGTCTGTTACGCAGTAACTATTTAGTAATCTGTGGTTGGAATATCTATTTCTTTTGTGTTAACCTTATTACAAGCGACCCGCCTTAGCTACGTGTGGATATAATATGCATGCGCTATATATAAAATCTATAAACCCGTGACACAGTGGTAAACGCGCTCAGCATGCAATCGTTGAAGTTAAACAACCTTAAGCTATTCGCTTAGACAGGGTCCTTTAATTGGCTGCACACACCTCCTTACCTACTAACTACTTACTTTCTTTTATTTTTCTTTCGTTGTCTGTGTATGTTACCTATTCTTGCCCTGGGTGCCTACCATCAACTCTTATTGCGGTTTTGTTTTAGACCTAAACTGATCTGCTTCGCTTATTCGTACCACGATAGCTTAATATCAATGACAGCGATTTAGAGATCATTCAATGACATTTCACAACCGCTAAGCAGCTGTCATGTACTCTTATTTGATTTATAACTCGGCCAAGCTAACATGACACCTGCATGTTATACCCGTCCCTCTCACTCTCCAGGCATGACAGAATCGAGTGAAAGAGACGGGTAGAAGAAATAAGGACACAAATCGTTCGGTCATTCACATTTAGCAATTCATTTGCGATCCAGTTTTTAGAAGGTCATAGTACAAAAGAAAGCAATTCATTTTAGGAACCTTTTCTGCATCGCGCTATTTTTGAATCGCATTCTTTAAGTTGATGGTAGGCACCCTGTTGTAATATTGTTGTGTGTGTGTGTGTGTTGTGTCTGTATTCCAATAAATAATTATTCTTTCTTTCTTTTTTTTTAATTTTCGCAATGGTCGGTCACGATATGGGTGACCATGACTTTAGTATCTCGAGCTCCTCCCTGATTCGGAAGGCACGTTAAGCCGTTGGTCCCGGCTGCGTCTGCAATCGTAAATACCCACAAAACCGCATTGGGCCCGCGTGCTGGGTCATGACATGACCCATTCTCCTTATCCATCCATAAGGAATGTCTATGCCCCAGCAGTGGGGACTTATTCCTTTGAATCACTCTGTATATTGACAAAACTGCATTAAAATCCGTTGCGTAGATTGAAAGATCTATAGGTATTGTCCGGCGGCGCGGGAAGTTACTTTGTTTTAGGTAACTATACTGTGTAAGGACATTATACAATACACATAGAAAGCTGGTTACCGGTGCCGATCTGCCAGCGCTTATCAGAACCGGTCCGCGCAGATAGTCAGCGCAGGCAGTCCCTATACTTTACTGCCGAAGCAGCGCCGATAAGCAGGTCGGATCGGAACTTGTCGACGACGCGACGTTCAGCCTAATATGTATTTTATACGCTCTAATGTAGAGATTCCACCCTTGTGGTCTAGTGGTACACACCACTGGTTTCTGATTGGGACACCATTGGTTTTCATAGGTCCCGGGTTCGATTCCCAGTGGGTACATATTGTATTCGGTTTGGTCGGTGGTAGGACTACTTCTTAGTCCGCCTGTCTAGCGTTCCGGCAGTTACAAATAAGAAAGCAAGTTCCTCAGTGATTGAGGATTCTGGGAGTAGTGCGCTTCCACCTTCAGCCTTATCACACTTAACATCAGGTGTAATGAAAACTAAGTGCTAACCCGTTGAAAATTAAAAATAAATATAAGAAAACCTTCAAAATCTTAACTTGAGAGGCATAATAAGCTTTTGAAATTATCGAGTCAAACTTTTTTTTTACGTCATTGCACCACATCACTTTGAATTAAAGCGGAACGTAAAAACAAATTATAAAGTTCTCACCTCACGCCTATGGCCTATGAAGTGAATTAAACACCTATGTCAGAGGTTGAAAAGTCAGTTTTTTTCGTTTAATCGTAAACATCTGATGCGATAACAGACACTCCGACAGAGTAATTACAGGGTCGCGATGGACACGGCCCGTAATAGTCGCAATTACGACACAATTACGACACAATTTATACGCGCACACTCACCGACAGTTTCGCCTAATTTGATTTGATTGTCACCCCTGCTGACGTTTATTTAAATATCGAGTAGGTTCCGAGCGTTTAATGTTGATGAGTCTGAAGTTAACTCGGCTGTAACGAGTGTGGGCAGCTTTATTGTTATGCTTTTTTTTTTGTTTTGTGCTTTTGCTTAATGGCGAACATGATTTTAAACGATTTTGCGATTATGAGTTGTTAAATCTGTACCTATATTGTGTATCCAGATTGTTTATTAAAGTACAACTATAAAATTGTACTTTCGAGGTACGAATCCCTACAAAGAGCGCATGTCTTAAGAATATATTATTTTTAATAAGTTGATTATAAAATAAACTTTACTTACGTAGTGCTAATTTTACAATTTTTTTTTCAATAGTTTGATTGAACTAACGTTTCACATTGATTCCAATTTAATCACTTAATTATTACGATTTTTGAGGACGATTATTTTTGAGGACCTCCGTGGCCGAGTGTTGTACGCACAGGTTTCAAGGTGCCGCTATCTATAGAGGTCCCGGGTTCGATTCCCGGTCGGGTAAATATTGAAAACGAAAATTTAATATTTCCTCGAGTCTGAGTGTATGTGGTAATTAATTACCCGTCGTTGTTTTCAATTTTTTTAATACCTACTAGTGCTCAAGCTAATATGCTGTTACTGCTTACTTATTATGAAATCCGTGTTTTTTTCTTAATCGTTACATGAATAGCTGCTATTGTACCTACAATCAGAATTAATTTATCTACTTCTACGCTTTTCTCTTAATCGTTATTTAATTTAGTCAACTAAATTATTAACACCAAACACCAATCAGTGCTCATTTTGTAAACTCATAAAATTGGCGTCTGACGCCTGAATGTTGTACAAAAGTTACGTATCCAAAAGTCAAAATATTTCACTCGGAGCACAGAAATATGAGTCCAGATTTTATTACCCACTTGCACTTTACAATCAACATAAGTCACGGCACACAAACACAACAGACGCAGTTGATTTTTTTGTTGAGCTCCGTAAAGGTGATTACACACACACGTTTGATGACAGTTGACAGTTTTAGCGACAAAATTGGTTAGGTATATGCAAAATTAGCAAGCAATGTTTTACACATAAACACTACAATTAAAATTTGTCGATAGCAGGTAAGGGTAATTAATCATTAGAATTGTACATGTTTTACTTACCTATAGTCTAATCTGGGTGCGTACCATCAACTTATGAAAGCGATTCAAAACTGGTGCGTTCCAGAATAGTTTCCTAAAATGAATTGCTTTATTTCGTACCATGACCATTTAAAAACTGAATCGCAAATGAAATGCTGTATGTGAATGAACGAAAGATTTGTGTCCTAATTTCTTCTATCCGTCTCTTTCACTCGATTATGTTATGCCCGGAGAGTGAGAGGAACAGGTATAGCCTGCAGGTGTCATGTTAGCTCGACCAAATTATAAGTCAAATAAGAGTTTAAGACAGCTAAGCGGCTGTGAAATGTCGCTGAATCGCTTGTCATTGACGCAAAGCTTTCGTAGTACGTAAGCGAAGCAGATCAGTTTAGGTCCTAAACAAATCCGCACTAAGGGTTGATGGTAGGTTGTGTGTCAAGTAAAAGTTTCATTATTCATCACTTCAACAAACATTTATCATGTTTGTATAATATTATAAAGTTCTTTTATGGCTATATAAATAAATAACGAGTTTTTCTTTTTTTTCTTTCTTTATTATCACTCTCGAAATTTTGCACGAAACAAACAAATGAAACCAACTTGCATGGTTTCACGTAACTATTGTATCGTGTGCTCTATCCTTTACCAAGGTATATTGACAGATATATTCAAGTAATGGAGAGCCGGTGGATCATAAAAATTATATCAGCCCAAACTGAAATTGATTTCAGCGACGAATTGAATAATAAATTTCGACTGGGCAGATGCAAATTTTATTTGTTTATTCGCTTTTTAATAACATCATTGGGTAAAGTGAACGGAGTACGTGTTTAAACTAGTTAACGAGTAATTTTATAATTTAAATTGCGTTCAAAATTATGTGTATTTGTTGAATATTTATTCAAAGGCTAGGATTCCCGAAAATAGGGTGTATTAAAATAATACTTGCAAATCACAAGTACTTGGAGAACGTATACGTTATTTATCTAGTGTACTGTATCAAATAAAATCCCAAACATCCGTCTAATCGTAATACAAATATCTTATTACTTGCAGTAAGTATACTTGGTCTTAGTTCATGAAAAATATACGAAAATAATTGTCTTTGAATAGCCGAGGGATTTCGGCCATCATTAGTTTAAAATTTTATTTATTTCATTTTTAATTGAATTTTATGAGATTTCCGATTCGCGGGGCGCTCGCGAGTCATAGTCATAAATTTTTTATTCATATAGATTAAATAAAATTAATGCTTATGAATCGTCCAATATTGTTTTACCTACCACCTGTTATGGACATCTTTTAACTGACAAGAAAAACAGGCGAATTAAACTCATAAAAAAAAACTCACAGTTCACTGCTGGCTGCCGCTGCGTCCGAGCAAGCGTTAGCGTGCCTATTTCGGTCGGGAATCCTAGCCTTAACATTGTTTTTGGATACATCGTTGAGCATAATATATGTGTTTGATTTTGTTTGTTTTGTTTGATTAAGAAAAATTTATTGAGTCGCCAAATATTTGAAGTTTTTTAAAAATGAGATTGCTAACCTAGTCGAATGTACTGTCAATTAAATTACTTTGCATCTAGTTTCTATAACCTAGTCGACTCTCATATAGAAACTAGATACAAAGTAATTTAATTCACAATACATTTTAATGGGAAATCGAACATAAAAATGTTATCGATCTAACTCGGAGTTCCAACTAGTTTTAACCTCCGCTCTAACTTCCAAACGTTTTCCCGCCATTCTTCACATTTTGTTTCAGATAAATGGACTAGATACATATAAACTGGTGTCGTAGGTGTCTGTCCGTAGATATTTAGGCATCCCGGATCCCGCTATTGATAGTTCCGTCCATTCCTGCCTTATCGGGCCGAATTAAAGAGCTGTCGGACGGTAAAGTTGAGGTTAGTGATGTGAATGTGTCAGAAATATGAATTAAGTTATTTAAATTTTTACTTTTTTACATTAAAAATGAAGTATTTTAGACATAATCGGCCCTGGTTGTAAGACCCAGGGCCCCGATCGCACTAATCCTATGACGCATGTCAGGTGTACGTGCAGATGACGTGCAAAACCGTTTTTGATAACGCGCGGCGTTGACAGTGCGACAACGTTTTCTGTTCCGGTAAAAATCTTTGGAACTAAAACAGTTTTAGTATACGACAGTCTATTTTGACGGCTAATTTTGTATTGCAAGTGGCTCCTCTGTCACGGATGTCACGGGAACAGACAGGATTGTTAGACTATAGGTTTGCGTGACGTGTGCGTCGTTATGTCATTACGGCAATTACGAAGCTCCGATGGGAATCGAACCCACGACCTTTCGCTATTCGGGCGACTGCTCTAAACACTGAGCTACGGAGTATTTGTAAGAAGGGTTGATTTTTTTTTTAATAATTCATTTAAAATTTTTCAATATGAATAAAATTTATTGAAAGAAATATTATAAGTACCTCATCATCATCAACCATTATACTGCTGAGGCATAAGCCTTCCTTATGAATGGATAAGGAGAATGGGCCATGCATGACCCACCACGTGGGCCCAATGCGGAATGGTGGGTGTTAACAACTGCAAACGTAGCCGGGACCAACAACGGCTTAACGTGTCTTCCAAAGCACGGAGGAGCTCGAGATAATAAATTTTTGGCCACCCATCCCGTGACCGACCATTGCGAAAGTGGCTTAACTACTTACTACTGCGCCACGGACTCCTCTTTATAAATTGTACACTGATTATTGTAAAAAACGAAATATAGGTAGCTTCATCATGTCAGCCGAACGACGCCCACTGCTGGGCATAGGCCTCCCCCAAGGATCTCCACAGCGATCGGTCCTGCGCTGCCCGCATCCAGCGGCTTCCCGCGATCTTGACCAGATCGTCGGTCCACCTTGTAGGGGGCCTGCCCACGGAACGTCATCCGGTACGCGGTCGCCATTCGAGAACCTTTCCGCCCCAACGGCCATCGGTTCTCCGCGCTATGTGTCCCGCCCACTGCCACTTCAATGATGCAATCCTTCGAGCTATGTCGGTTGTTTTAGTTCTCCTGCGGATCTCATCATTTCTGATTCGATCGAGCAGGGAAATACCAAGCATCGCTCTCTCCATTGCTCGCTGGGTGACTTTGAGCCTTTTTATGAGACCCATAGTAAAAGACCACGTCTCACTTCCATAGGTCATTACAAGACCCCTACGGAACCTTGTTGTTCTCAAGATGTGATTTAAAATAACTAAACAAGGTATAAGCATTTGATTGAATCAGGCGTCACTTGGTGGAAGTCCCTAACCATTCATCGATTTTTTTACAAGATAGGTAGCTTATATTATAGGTAGCTTATAAGATAGGTAGCTTACTTCCACAAAAAAACACAACATGCAAGATGCACCGCCTGCCCGCTGGTATTTTCATGGTGTGCACATGCACACCATGAAAATACCAGTGCACTATACCGGCATTTAGCAAGACAGCAATACACCTTGCACCTTCACCGAGTAGACTACAGCTCTACACGTGTTTCGCCTCAATCCGGGGCATCCTCAGGAGATAGTTCGTGCGAAAAAAAAATCGATGAATGGTTAGGGACTTCCACCAAGTGACGCCTGATTCAATCAAATGCTTATGATATAATTACCTTGTTTAGTTATTTTAAATCACATCTTGAGAACAACAAGGTTCCGTAGGGGTCTTGTATAAGGAAGATAGAAAAAAGAAATCTTGTCACAAATTCACTCTTTATATTTTTCATTAATTTAAATTTCTTCTCTTTCAAAGGACATTTTTCATTTTCGGCTAGGACTTTGTACACTATTCGTACTTATAGTAAAAAATATAGTAAAGTAATATAAAATTTTAAAATTCTCATTGTCTTTCTGGATAAATGGTACAAAAATAAACTTTAAAATAAAAATGCTTTGACAACCATGGTCACACTGGCAACCATATTTAAATCACGTTCGGAAACATTGATGTTTCTGTACGAAAAACGATGACATTGACGACTGATGATAATTCGTCAATGTCAACCTTTTTTTTAATGTGAGTGTGGCGTTTTACCGCCATATTGAATCGGGGATGCATCATAATTAAGACTAGATAATGCTTTAGTACCATCAAACGCGTTAGCTTATTGCGATATAATTAGTTTTTAGTTATTATATTTATCTTTTGCTTGCCTATGGTATAGTGTACAAAGTCCTAGCCGAGGCTCCATACAAAACTGAAAAGTATCCTTTAATGCAATCAATAGATGAACTTTGAACATTTAAAAAAATAGTACTCGTATCGACTGTTTGCCGTAGAAGTACCTACAGTAGGTATATATCCGTATCCGATGAGTTTTTTTAATAAAACTTGCTTTTAAATGATAACAGAAACCTGTTAACGTACTGTTACTTTAGATGATATGGGCAGAACTTTAATATTAAAGTTAC
This sequence comes from Crambus lathoniellus, assembly GCA_949710035.1. Taxonomy (NCBI): domain Eukaryota; kingdom Metazoa; phylum Arthropoda; class Insecta; order Lepidoptera; family Crambidae; genus Crambus; species Crambus lathoniellus. The sequence goes on from OX453304.1 coordinate 2,559,959, forward strand.
TCATACTCCATTCCAGTCAAGAAAAAAATTAAAATGATAAGTTTCTCAGTTGAAACTATTGACAAGTTGCCGGAAATCATAATGACGAATGAGTATGCTCTACAACTTTGACAGGATACGGTACTCATACATACTCGTAAGTCGAGTCCGAACATCCCTACGGGTAAGTATCGGTCTTCGTTATGCCATCACGATGGAAGTACTAAAAATACCAGAATACATAGATACGATCACACGTGAACTGTGTAACCTCTCTGGCTCGCGGCCGCCTTTACACCGTGGTCAAAGAATACTATACACTAATGCGAACATTATTTGAGTGTTATTGTAGAGGATTTCACTTAATTATTTACCAAAGTGGAGGAATGCTTGTGTAATTAGACTAATAGACCAGATTATCCGTTGCAACAAAAAAATCTTTTAATTAAAATTGTATTTTTTTTTTTCGGGATAACAAGTAATACAAATTACTCTGCAGCTCCCAAACAATTATCATACCAAAAATCACGTCGATCCGTTGCTCCGTTTTGGCTTGAAAGACGGACAAATAAACAAACACACCTTCACACACTTCTAATATTAGTATGGATGGATAGAATCAAACCTACACTACAACATCCTAAAGGAGCCCACAATCGGTCAGGTCGCCTGTCGACCTAGACCGGATCGGCCGTCTGTGGGTTCCTAGTATGAGTTTGGCAAACTGTATTCGTAATCGAAAACTATCGCTCTGTCTCTTTCATGTCTTCTGACTCCTTTACCGACATGAGCAGTTCATCCGAGTTTTCGTTAACGTTGACAGTATAAATCAAGTAATATTAGAACCAGTTAAAATGACGCTGTTTAAAGCATACTGCCAGTCATTTTACACGTGCAGTCTGTGGGTCAACTATACGCAGAAGACATACAGCGCCCTTCATCTCCAATACAACGATGCTCTCAGGGTATTGTTGCGTAGACCTAGACGTTGTAGTGCATCCGCTATGTTCGCAGAGGTGCGAATAGATGGTTTCCACGCTGTGATGCGCGTTTGCGTGCGTCGCGCAACTCCATCCTGAGTACCATCGCCGACCGTTGGGACTCGCCTTTCCTGCGCCACTGGATTCACCTGCATGCCTCCATATAGCCACATCCTTTACCAAATGATTATTGACATATATTGACATCACTGAATCAATAATGCATTTTGAATTAAATCATGTACTTACTAACATAGCTCTTAAGTACATTGTTACTAACCATGTGATTAATTGACATGACGTTGTATTTGACATTGTATTTGTATTGTTTTTATTGAAATTAATTTTGAATTGTAATAATAACTAACATAATTTTTAAGTTACCTTTGTTACTATTATTATGAGTGTTATTATGAGTCTCGTTACTTGAAAAAACAAATTTGTTTTTATTATATTTTTTATTATTAGGGGTTCTATCAGGCCGTTGCCGACAGGCGAACCGACCATCTGTGGGGCGCTTAAGTCCCACCTTACGCTTCCGTGTAACGGGCGGCCCATACGCTAACCAACAAAACGGTACCGAATCGATCCGTCTAATGGCTTCTAATTGTTTAGTTCGTATCGAGAGGATCGCGCGTCGAGATCATATCGTTCGAGATAACCCCCTGACAGCGGTTCCGTGTTTTTTTTTTATAATTCATTTTTAATATGATTATGGCAACGGTATTTTTTTTACCAAGATTAACCTACAGGTGTCGATATAATACGCTTTTTACTTTAATGGTTAACGCTTTTGTTGTTAGTGTGAGAAAGTTATTGAATTTGCTGTAGTTTTAAGGAAATTTATAATCTGGTATTATGGTGTCTTTGATTTTATTTTTTTCCGTGATTCTTAAGATACCAGCCTTTAAACAAAATTACGCATTTGGTTGTAAATAGGAGAGAATTTAGCATATTCCTGTTGACCACTTCAAATTCATTTCGTGGTCTCCAAATTACTTTGATGACGCCATAATCATGCTTGACGTATAACTTAAACAAAGCCATAAAAGTAAAAAGTAAACAAATATTCTCTCTTTAAGAAATTGTAATAAACTCATTTCGATAAGGGTGTTTTAATTAAACAACACGCCAAAAAAGATCGTATTAAAATAATACTAAGATAACATTTTCGTGAAAAGGAATAATTGAAATTGCGGTAAGTATAATTAACAAGGATAATACTTACCTTGTCTAACAAAGTAATTGTTTTGTCTAACAGAAAAGATTTTTTTTATTCAAAGATACGTTAATAGGCATTTTCTAAAAGAATTTAAGAAAACAATGCCTTTGGTTTATTATAATTTAATGGAGAAAAATCTTAATTACATTATCTGAAGACTGAATGTAAAAGAATTTCGATGTTACGAAATAATGGTACGCTTTATATCTAATATACATAATACATTATTTCGTGTTACTATTATTCAGTGAAAATGTAAATGTTTTGTTTGTTTGTAAAACAATGAGAAATTTTATTCTAGAAACAAACAATTTCTCTCTAACTTGCTCAGACAGTTGAAGTTTTTACAAGTTAAAAGTTTTCAACATTTAGTAAAACATGTTAAATTTCATTATACTCAGTCTAGCAAATTATTTTTGAACTCCCGTATGATATATCCTGTCTATCAATTCGTAGCAATCTTTGTTTAAAAATAATATTCAGAATTTATTTTACTTTATTTATTATAATTTTATCGATTTTATAAGATAGGCTGGCTTTATTACTAACCTTTTACTTCGAAACTTTTTTTAAACACAAGTCTCAATTTATCCCATAGAAAGATAAAATCTGCATTGCATCCCTTGCAGCCCTTTAAGGCCACACGCCCACTATTCAAAGAACATGCCTTTAATTAAGGTCTAAGCTTGAACTAAACGAGGCCGAAAAAAAACACTGCCTTTTGTTTTGGTTTTTACGTCTTAATTTTTGTTTTATTTACAACGTAGTTAAAAAGTTTGATGTTATTGTGCCAGTTTGTTTCGTCTGAAGTTGCCTGTTACGAAATAGTATATTATGATACAAGTGAGCTTAGGTTGCTCATTATACACGAGGCTGTGGGTTGCAGCCCGAGCCGCAGGCGAGGGCGTAAATCAGCCGAGTGTCTAGTGAGTAAGTTGCTCACGAGTTTCATACGCACTTTTTCAACACACTTGCGAGGAAAAACAAACATTAATTGCATACTTATTGTATTATCCTAATATTAACTAAGGGAAAAAGCGAGCAAGTTTTTTTTTTGCACGCGCCAATGGGAGGTGATTGATTACATACAGCCATACAGCCTACTTCAAAATAATTAAGTATAATAATAGTCATAAAATGCAAATGTTTTATAACAAATTATTGTGAATTATAAATAATTTGATAATAATATACTTAATTAAGTTTCTTGTCTTAATTAGGGATACATTTATTTATTCTAAAAACGTAAATAGATTTTCAGCCGTATAAAACCTCTTTGTTGTTACAAAAAAAGAACTGTATCTATTACCCGCTGAAATTGAAAATGCTCTGTTGACTCGCATATAACTTGCAGTTAGGTACTAACTTAACTTTGTAGGGATACTGTATTACCCGGTTAAATTGAAAAGTCTCTGTTTACTCGCATATAATTTGCAGTTAGGTACTTACTTAACTTTGTAGGGATAATTCTATTACGCAACTAGTACTGTAATATTATTATACACGCGTGGGTTATAGTTCGGTTTATGGCCTTAAGATCGATGTAATAAGGCTCACTTTATGAGCAAGTGTGTTGAAAATACATTTACGCAGTCCGTTTTGGATGTAGAAATTACATACAAGGTATAATACAACTAGTGAAACTATATTGAAACTGATAAAAATAACTTACAAATGTTGATAATAATATCTCTGAATATGTAAGTACCTACATGTATTTATTACATTTTGATAACCAAATACTGGAAATTTATAACAGCAAAAAAAAACAATGTTGTGGTAGCTGATTGAGGTAATATTATTTGTCGAAGCTCGATTTTCGCCGACCGTCTCGATCGATCGATAACAAGTCAATCCCTTGCAAAGTTGTATGAATGTTAACTAACTTAAATATTACAAAATGTTTCTCTTAATTAAACCACAATAATGTGAAGAATTAAAAATCGAAACATTTTTCTAGTAACCAATAAAAAACAAAAAGTATCCTTCGCATTTTAAACGCGTAGAATTCTATTTGTGAACTCAATGCTCGTTTGTTTTTTCGTCATTGTTTTGTTTTATTGGCTCTAAATGTCCATTCAATGGTAAGCAGCCGTTCTAGGACAAGAGTACAGAGCTCGCATTGTTGTGTTGTGTGTACTTGTTAATTTGTACCATGACGCATAAAATTGGAGGGATCGTATGTTTGTGCTAAAGATGTTGCCGTTTGTAAGTGAGTGTAAGTGAGACATGACTATTTTAAATTTGATGCTTGAAACTGTGACAAATTTAAATATTTTTTATCAATCAAAATCAAAGGTGAAAGTTATTGAGTAGGTACATGTTATAGTACATAATAATATAAGGGGTTCTTAATTATTTTTTGTTTGTAGTTGAGTTTCACAACAAATTTAATTAAAATAAGCACAAAAAAACACTAGTTTCTGTGAGTCACTGTAGAGGTAAACATCTCACAGTTTTCAAATACATTCATGCCCGAATACTCGTACGCTACTTATCTTTGGGAGCGTCTCAAACATCGCCCTGTCACTTTAAATGTCTAACGTATGAAAGAGATGGCATGATGTTTGAGACGCTCCCAAAGATGATTTGCGTAAGAGAATTCGGGCGTCAGTGACGTAATATGTGACACCGAGTGACAAAAATATAGGTATAATTCTAGCCTAGCATTACTGGTAATTTCTGAAATAAAAATCAACCTTTTTTTCTATATATACCTATACAAGCTGACCCGGCAAACGTTGTTTTGCCATATAATAGTGGACCCGGTCACCAACATCTTGTGTGTGTGTTTATACACCAAAAGTTGCCTACACCAGACAACAGATAGCGCTAGTTACGCACTACCAATAAAGGGGCCCAAGCTTGGTCTCTATTACCTACATATAAAAAATTACTCTGTGAAGTAGACTGAGTATGACTGAGTGTCAGATAACTCTGCGCGACTGGGGCATTTTTGGCGCTAGTTACAGTACATTTTTTTATTCTAAGCTTATAGAAAAGATTAGTATTCGATTTTGACCGCGCAGACGTCAGTGATTACATACTCTTTGGAAACGGCAATGGAAGAAATGACAGTTTTGTATCGAAGGTACGACAGTTAAACGATTTTTCATAGAAAATTACAATTTTTACTCAATTTTCCGGAATAATAAGTAGCCTATGTTAGTCTCCAGCTCCCAAACTATCCCCATACCAAATATCACTTCGATCCGTTGCTCCGTTTTGGCGTGAAAGAAGGACAAACAAACAAACAAACAAACAAATAAACAAACAAACAAACACACTTTCACAATTATAATATTAGTATGGATATTTTTAAGCTTGCTCTTTTAGTAGCTTAACGTGATATTTGTGAATATTGAATTACTTACTATGTGAATACTTTAGTAACTAGGTATAATCAACTCAGTTTTCATCACTTATTTCATCGAATTTCTGGGGTCTAGTGGTTCATACCACCGATTTCAGACCCAGAGGACCTGGGTTTTATTCCTAGTGGGGGTACATATTGTATTCGGTTTGGTTGGTGGTAGGACTTGTTCTTAGTCTGCCTGGCTAGCTACCACCATCCTATCTAAGTATTATTTTTTTTTACTTTTAATGGGTTTGCTCTTGATCCCAATCAAGCCCATGGGCTAGAACAGGATCTACGATGGAGCGAGCTCACCCAGAAGGTGCCTATTCACTCTTGCTTTGAATGTGGTCGGGTTATAAGTACTCGGGAATACAGACGCAGGGAGGGAATTCCATTCCTTTGCTGTGCGCAATATAAAAGATGCTGAGTAGCGCTTGGTGCGACATTTGGGAATATCAACCAAGAAAGGGTGGTAGCCCGCTGTGCGTCTGGATGTCCGATGGAAGAAGGGGGATGGCGGTATGAGCTCATGCAGCTCCTGAGCACACTCTCCGAAGTATAATCTGTAAAAGACCGACAGACAAGCGACTTTGCGGCGGTGAGTCTGGCGCCATAACAATGATGATTTCAGCGTTATTGTGTTCCGGCAGTTAGAGATAAGATAACCAGATCCTCAGTGATTGAGGATTCCGGGAGTAGTGCGCTTCCACCGTCAGCCTAATCACCATTTATCATCAGGTGTGATGAAGGCTAAGTGCTACCCCGTTGTGGATAAAAAAACAAGGCAAGAGTGAATGGGCACCTACTGGGTAAGCATGCTACACCCTAGACTGCATCCTGTCTGTTTAGCAAGATGGCGGTCAAATGCTTAACCAGTTTTTATTAAAAAAAAATACAACCTTACTAGATACACTTAGTAGCTCTACAACAACTATAAAATTAACAAACCAGAGCCTTAAAATGAAAACGACGCAAACTATACTCTAATTCACCTTAAACGGCGTAGCGTAACAATTTTCCGTTCCAATTTACGCAAGCCAACAACTAAAACAGCCATTAAGATGGCACTAACAAAAGGCGGAGAACCTCCATTGTTAAAAACATCAGATAAGTTAGTTTTCAACTGATAAAAGGCACGAGTTGGGCTAGTTTGGTTATGCGCGTCGATTTTACGGTTAAACTACCGTGGAATCGGTCGAGTTTGGGACCTGAGTGAGTTGAGTGCTATATAATTGCAAAAACATCTGACTTGTTTTTGCAAAAATACGTGACTTGTTTTTGCACCTAAAGTTTAAACCGTTTCTCTATGGTTTAGATAGATATATCGTTTATTGCTGAATTATTTCACATACATACAAATTGCCGAGATAAACATAAAAACAAAAACAAAAAAATATATCATAAATGAAATGGGAAAGTACTTTCCCTTTCCTTGTGCCACGTTTATTAAATACAATGAATGGATTAATTGATGAAGTTATTTAAATAGAAAATCTACAATCTAATTGACTAACAGTATTTGAGTATTTTCAAATGAAACCCAGTTTCACCACAACTCGGTAATAGTTGCGGCATTCCAAAAAGCATCAAACATTTAGAGTTAGTTAAAACGTTTGTACAATTTGGACCGAGAACCGAACGTTCGTACTCGTTGTATCTTGTTAGTTTGTTAGGGTTCTTTGGCGGGAGTCTCCTTTTGTGAGAACGTGGTCTTCCAAAAGGAGACAGCGGAGAGGGCTCGCGAAGCGGATGCCCACGCGGCTCTTATCTGCCGCAGACGGCTGGGGAGAAGGAGGCGACAGTATGATCACCTCATTCCCCCATAGTGAAGTCACGTCGGCGATGGTGGGTGTACTATCGCTGACATCGCACGGCTTGCACCGTCTAGGAAGGTGGCCACACTTGCTCGGCCATCTTCCAGCCGCGAAGGGGCCTAGATAGCCGGGCCGCGGCTGTCAGGTATCAGGGGAGACTGTCACCCCAATCCCCCATTACCAATGACTGCCACGAGAGCAAATACTGGGAGTTTTAGTGAGTAGGACCCCCGAAGGTGAGTCCCACATTTCGAATCACCCGTGAACCCAGGGGCGAGGGATGCATAAACGCATTTCTCCCAGTCACAAAAAAAAGGTTCTTTGGCAGGAAGGTTCATATAAATAAACCTATATGGAAGTTTAGTAACTTTAACTCTTCACCTTTATTTACTAGCGGTCACCCGCGACTTAGGACTAAGGCTGATATTAAATAACTTGTAACCAAAAATGCATTTAGTGGGGATCTATTTGTAGGTGAGTTTTGCCTAGTAGTCGTCCGACATGCGGCGGACATGTAGGTAGGTAGGCGGTAGGTGCGGCCCAGTTGTTCAACTGCCTCTGTGGTCTAGTGGTCTATACCACCGATTTCAGACCCAGAGGTCCCGGGTTCGACTCCCAGTGGGGGTACTTATTGTATTCGGTTTGGTTGGTGGTAGGTTTTGTTCTAAGTCCGTCTGGTTAGCTACCACCATCTTATCTAAGTCAGACGCCATAACAATGATGTTTTCAGCATTATTGTGTTCCGGCAGTTAGAGATAAGATAGCCAGTTCCTCAGTGATTGAGGATTCCACCTTCAGCCTTATCACCACTTAACATCAGATGTGATGAAGGCTAAGTGCTACCCCGTTGTAGATAAAAAAAAAGTTGTACTATAGTAATGCTGCTTTTTACAAGCATTTTTATTTTTAATTAACTTGCAGTGTATGTATGTATATGTATGCTTGTCCGTTCTTCAAATTTTGCAATCTAAATTTGACTCACTTCCCAGTATCCGATTGAACTGAAACTTTGCATACAGGTTTGGTTTGGGTGACAATACATATTAAAGTAACAAAAAAGCTTGTCATAAAAACTTTTTTTTTTTACAAAAAACTTGCAATAAGTGCAGTTTTGAATAACTAGCTTTCCACCCGCGGCCTGGCCCGCGTGAACAACACAACGGTATCCCGCGGAAATGACATATTTTTCAGGATTAAAAGTAGCATAAATATCACTCTCCAGCTCCCAAACTATCCCCATACCAAAAATCACGTCAATCCGTGGCTCCGTTTTGACGTCAAAGACGAAAAACAAACCCACAAACACAGTTTTACATATAATATTAGTATGAACTAAGTAGGTAGTACTTGTAGACCTAGTACACCCAAGATAGTTTGCCGTACAAACAAATACCACAAATTAAACAAAATGGTCTTAGCGTTAATTTTATATTTCTACCACAGAACCCTTAGTTCGTGAGAATTGTCGGCATTTATGGTGTTTTTCCATCTAATTGCATCGGCAACTTATTAGCAGAGTTAGAACTGTCGATTCAAAATTCCGTTTAGAAAAATTTGGGTCAACATTAATGGCCGACAGTGTGTGCTAAATGGAGTGATTTATGCTTCTATGCGATTTTTTACGGTACAATAGGTATATATAAAGCAGTATCACGCCTTATTATCATCACTATCAAGATCTCTGAATGAGGTCCGCAGAATAAAGTTAAGGTGGTTAAGAAGATAGCACCGACTTTTATTCGAATAAAGAGGTCTGCAAAACAGATTTTTGAGTTTTACTTTAGGGGTTTTCTTTTCTATGGCTGTTGTTATCAACAGGATGACAGTAAAAAAGAAATTTGTTTCATATTCTTCTTTTTGAAACCACTCCTCATATAAATTATTAAAGTCTTCTTCAAAGAAGATATAGCTTATGGTTTTATTTATTTAAGCTAAGTATCTATAGTTAAAAAATTGGTTGTCTGTAAAGTCAGTTTACGCACGATAAATTTACGTGATAACAATATGCCGCTGTCTCTCTTCGCGTCACAAGCCGAACACTTAGGCCGATCATGCCTCTCTATCGCTTGTTCCGCGCTTTCACTTGTACGCGGAACGTGACACTTTTTCGTGCGTGCAGTAGGCCTTAATCGATTTATAAGACGTCATCACGTCAAAAACTTAAGTATTCAATAGGGGCTAAGGTACGGAGGAGGTACTGTTTCAGTCAATACATTTACTATGTACATACAGTGTGTTAGAAAAATGTAGGCGGAAAATAATGATGGTTTGGACATAATTGAAGGCCCCGTAGTGGTACATATGAGTCAAAAGCAAATTTCGCTAAACAATATAACAGAATACTATTGCTCGAGGTAACCGCAAATTGTATGAATCATAGATTTGCAAATATGTAAAAAACACATGAGTTCGTTTTTCCTTATTGCCTACAATACATTCACTTTAACTGTATAGTTAAATGTTTAGTAAAATGAACATTCATTAATTTTCATAGACTCGTCTCATAATTTTAACTGCAAAATGACAATGCTTAAACACTACAATGAGATAAAATATTACAAAACTAGAAATCATTTAAGTATTCATTTTACGCTGATACAGCACTTGTGAACGTCAAAAAAGCTACGCCATCGGTTCGCAAATCCTACGTAGGGAGGCCTTGTAATTGTAACTAGAAGAACCGGCAAGAAACTAGCCAAGGGCTATTGTTTTTTTTCTCCTTGTTTTATTTCATACATTAGTCGCCACATTGTAAAGTGAGTTTAATATTATGATAGAAGTAACGTCACTTTCCATCACAAAATCTTAAATATAATAAAAACAAAATAAAGAATCCGGTTATCATACCTGTTTTTTTTTTAAACTAATGTAAAAATCTTTCCGTGTTCTGTGCTAATGAACTTTACGGGTAGTTATTTTCGGGTAGTTAGTTTCCAAGGGTAGTAACCAAACGTAGGGAACAACTCTAGGACTCGGTATCTAAAAGAAATTACTAAACAAAAGTAATAAAATGTATCAATTTTTCTTGTCCGCTGCTCTCAGGACTCGTTTTATTGTAAACAGCATTATTAAAATGCATCCAACACACAACGACATTACAACTAAATCTGTGTAAGATAAAAGTAACAACAATACTGAGGCAGTAACATCTATTAATCAAAATGAAGGATTGGTTAGTACAAAAATAGGTGCACTCATTTATTCTGAATCGATCTCGGACGTGTGGGATGGTTCCTCCGTCTAAACACAAGTAATGGTCCTTAGATTCTTTTCATTATTAACTATCACAAGCTTCTTTCCATCGGCTTCTTATTCAAGTGCAATTTTAGACTCTATACCATTGACTTAGGGAAGTGCTTTAGTGTTTTCTTCCTAATTGATGGTAACAGTTAAGTTGGCTATGGATATACGTAAGTTATTAATAATATTTCTCTTTGTGAGGTACCGTTATCCTTGTCGTCTTTTGTTCTACACTGATCGTTTCGTTATAGTAAATTCGAATGTTTTTTTTCTGCTGTATGTAACTGACAACGGCTTTATTATTGTGTTTTGTTTTTATTTGGTGCAGTGATGTTTTGAAGCAATTATGTGTGAAGATTCCAATGTTTTTGGTGCAATTAACGTTCTGAGAATTATATTTATAATAAAATGTAGCTTTGATTAAAAACAGTAACATTTTGTTTTTTATTACTTTACTGTCAAGGAACGTAAAATAGTTACCTATTTACTGTTTCTATAGCAATAAACACTTATTATGTTTTACTAACGTTCTTTATGAAACTGACAGTTTATTAGGATATCGTTCAAAATAATTAAATCCTTTAAAAATTTTTAGATCATCGTAGAATCTGATAACAATAATATATTAAATTTTATATTATTATGTTTAAAATAAATTTTAGGTAAACAAATTACTAAAAATAGAAAGTTATCCTTAAAGCTTATAAGTTTAGTCATCTATTCGTGGCGCATATTCTTGTCTTTCCCTATATTATATGTAAGGCATGTCCTATACTGGTAACATTCCTGTGACATCATCACATTTTTTTTTTATATCTACAACGCGGTAGCTTAAGCCTTCATCCCTGAAATTAAGTGATAATAAGTACTCCCGGAATCCTCAATTACTGATGAACTGGCTACCTTATCTATAACTGCCAAGATACAACAATGCTGCAAACATCATTGTTATGGCGTAAGATGGTGATAGCTAGCCAGGCGGACTTTTAACAAGCCCTACCACCAACCAAAATAAATTATGATTAGAATGACTCACACTGCTGTGATTGAACTTAACACCAATTTCAATTTCGTTTATTTAAGTAATTGAGGTTTTACAAAACTTATAAATTTCATAACAGCAACGCCATCGGTTCGCAAATCCTATATATACAACAGAAGACAGGAGACGTAGCTAGTATAACAACGTATAACCGGCAAGAAACTCGTCAAAGAGCTGTTTCTGATATAAGAAAAACGTCTTATAAAATTAATTTATTGGCACAACTCGCGGTACCTATTACCCGCGTGGTTCCCTTTTCCGTGGTAGTATCTCGGAATAAAATATAGACTAGGCGTGTATGTTATGGCGGAAATACACGGTTCCCTTTTGCTTTTCAATTTGAATGAAACAACCAAATTGAACAATGTAAACGTAAAAGTGAATCATTCAATGCCAATTTGCGCCTGTATTACTGCACCTTTCAACCAAAGTGAATCAATTTGGTTGAACCGTGTAATTTTAGCATTAGTCAGGAATAACTTTGCTTTCTAGAGGTGAAATTATTTTCTAAATCTGGCGCTCAAACTTTTCCTCTTTATAATATTAGTTTAGAAGAAAAAGTAGAAATAGCTCTTTGGAAAATCTTTATTTTTCAGTCACCATAATGCACGAGCCCTTACTTCCCATCTGAGATAATATTAGATAAAAAGAAATGAGCGAGTGATTGCTTTAATTAATAGTCGTCTTCCTATTAACTGCTTACAAGCTTTAATTAAGGAACTAAAATATGAAATGTCGTGTTTTCTTTAACTGTAGGGCGTTATGCGTAGGTACGTTTATTAATAGGGAGTTAGTTTTTTAAACTAGCTTTCCGTCCGCGTGTTGGCCCGTGGTACATGATGCTTTACCGTGGAACTGAAACATTTCGAGGGCAAATAGTAGCCTATATGCTGTTCTAGATCACAATCTATTTCTGTACCTAAAATCATCCAGATCCAATCAGGTGTTTTGCTGTGATTGAGTAACAAACATCTAAACTTTCGCATTTATAGTAAGACTAGCTTTCCGCCCGCGGCTTCGCCCGCGTGGACTACACGACGTTATCCCGAGGGAATGTGATATTTTTCCGGGATAAAAAGTAGCCTAAGTTGCTCCTTATTACATCAGCTACCTGCAAGTGAAAGTCCCGTCAAAATCGGTCCAGCCGTTTCAGAGATTAGCCGGAACAAACAGACAGACAGACAGACAGACAGACAGACAGACAAAAATTGAAAAACATGTCATTTTGGTATATGTGCCGTATATATAATCATATGCATGTAGTAAAAAGCGGTTATTTTAAGATTACAAACAGACACTTCAATTTTATTTATTTGTATTGATACATGATTTATTATTTTATATTAAGGCGCTACTCAGAAAAAGTATGGACTTTTTAATTTAAAACTATAGGACGATTACAGTTGTTAAAAATCTGGTAATAAGATATATATTTCTTCATACCTTTATCTAGAATCGTATAATTTAAAAAACACGATTTTATGATTTTGCCTCGACCTTTTTTCTTTTCGTAAAGACCTCTAAAAAATACGAAAATTCAAATATTGGAAATTGGTTTAATTAGTGGACACCAATAATATTTAAGATCGTATAGAAGCATTTTTAAAAAATCGCTGTAGTTTTTTAATACGAAGTGATTTTGTGTTTTTTTTGCCTAATCTGAAAAATCGGTCTCGCTCCCGCGCGCGTCGTTTTCTCATTGCTATCTCGCTTCAGCATAATTTATCCGAGTATCGCCTTAAAAACAGAGAACTCTAATTTGTAGAATGCCACATAACACGTTATTCAGTTTTAACAATAATTTTGTATTTTTTAATAGCATGTCTTTTTACTATCATTTTACTAGCATTTAAGTCATAAGGGTTTAAAATCTGATAAAATGGTCGGCTGATATATCCTAATGATTTTCGAAATGTGCATGACTTCATCATCATCATCAGTCTTTATAAGTCGCCACTACTGGGGTACAGGCCTTCCTTATAGATAGATGGATAAGGAGAAACTGCCATGACCCACCACGCGTGATTGGTGGGTATTAACGACTTTAAACGCAGCCAAGACCAGCGAATTATCATGCCTTCCGAAGCACGAAGGAGCTCAAGATAATACATTTTTGGTCACCCATCCTGTGACCGACCATTGCGAAAGTAGATTAACTTCAACAATCGCAGGCCAAGCGCGCTAACCACTGCGCCACGACCTCTTCAAAAGTTCACTTGCTAAGGCAAAATGATTTAACAATATAAGTTTTTACATCAACTTATACACGGTAATTTTTTTATTACCCCGGATAATTTTAGGGATATTTTGTACCCATAAAAACAATCAATTTGTATTATGGGACCAAAACTAATAATCACGAAAAAAAACATCTGTTCCATACATTTTGAATAAATATTTTTGCACTTTTGTATGGAACAGCTGATTGTTTTTTCGCGATGTCAGTTTGGTATAAAAATTACGGTGTATTATGTTGATTTGTGAATAGCACAATGAAATATTTTTACTAATATTTCTTATCATAATTACAATACAATCAAATTAATTTGCATCAAAAAAATCCGCGTTTTTTGTCCCGAATCCAACTTCACAATACTATACAACACATTTAATCATAATTATACCTACATTCCTGATTGACAGAAAAAATACCTATGAAAGATCGACGAATACCAACAATAGAACGAACGAATGATAAGTACAAATTAACCAGTAATAAAAACCAAACAATACACTCAAGCAATGGAAGACTTAATTAGAAAAATTGTTTATACAATCGATATCAAATAAATATTGACATCGGTACTACTAAAACCGTTCTTAATTCGTATGCCATAAGGGTGCTAGAGGTCAAAATCGTCTAAAGTGCTGTACTTGATGAGACCTATGCACCTTCGAGATCCGACTGACAGTATAGAAATAGAAGCTTCTTGAAGTGGTTGACGGTTACACCGAAGCGTTCGCTTGGGTCAGTAAATTTTTTTAAAGCAAGATATGCAGTGATTTGTTGGTCGTAAATAATATAACATAACAGTTTGAATTAACAATACTTACATTAATAAATTATTATTTGGACAAAATGTCGTGATAAGACATAAAAATATCAATCGTTTTGTTTAATGACGCCATTATCATCTTAAGTGGTCGGTTGCGGCACCTTTTGCGTTATTTGGTCAACATCTATTTTTGAAACAAATCAGAAAAAAGAATTGAGGAATCGTTTTAAACCCATTGTTATAAATGACTATGATCCAGCTTATTGATCAGTTGATCACAATCGCCCACAAACTCACAGTTTTACATACAAAAACCGAATATCATGGCCGATTGCGATCAACTGACAGTCCGTTGCCTGCTAGCGGACTATTCGGCGGATATTCTATGGAGCTCAGTAAAAGCTTTTAACTTTTTGTTATTATTTTATGGGCTCTTGACTTCACACTGAACCTTAGGGTTGAGAGGAAGCCTAAGGTCGAGCGAGCTTACCCAGAAGCAGCCTATTTACTCTAGCTTTAAAAATTATAGGGTTGTAGCCATTCGGGAAAACAGACGCTGGCAGGGTATTCCATTCATTGGCGGTGCGCATAACAAGGGAAGAAGAAAAGCGCTTGGTACGCATCCGCGGGATGTTATCCAAGTAAGGATGATAGCCTGCTGTGCGTCTAGGCTCGAGACAATTTTTCAAAAATAAGAATTGCGTTACACCTCTGTGTAACAGTTACCCAAGTAAGTGCTCTCGCGGCGACTTCAAACGGTCGATTCAGGCGCGATTGCCCGCGGTCCTCCGATTACATCGCGCCGCCAAACCAGGGTTATTGCGTTAGAGCTGATCGGTGTTAAAGGGAGTTTAGTTTCGTCTAATGCATTATATTGAGTACAGACTTTTGCTAAGTAAAACTTAAGATAAGAAATTTAAAACAAAGGTTGGTATAAAAAAGGTATCTGAAAAAGTCCCAAACGAAAGTCTTTAATAGAAGAGTCGCTAATATTTATTTTGGTAAACAGGATCATAATTATGCTGGCTTATTAATTAAAAATATGTATTTATATTTTACAAGAAAAGAAACACTCTAATATGAAGTAAATAGCACATTACATGACTTCCTTTTTGCGAAGAAACCTCATCTTTTATTGCATTCTTTGATAGCCTAAGCATTTTGTCTAGACTAAAACTCTACCTAGTTAAAGAATAAAACAATATTACCCTCCTAACTATTGTATAATCTTTTTTAAAAACAAACTTTATTTATACAGGATCAAAGATGAAAGTTCAAATCCGGTGACAAAGCATTCAGCTGTCCCGGTAATGCTTAAAAACTGCAAGTTTTGTATTGCCAAAAGCAAAACTATAAGGCAGAGTTTAGTAAGAGCGTTCCAAACACAGCGTGCTCTAGTTTTGAAGAAAGGAAATGTTGGTGTAAGGTTGAGACCACAGTACTCCTAGCATGAAAAAATATCGTTATCCGTATCGTAATCGAATTAGTAAAAGCTGTCAAAGTGCTGCTGTCAAATATGTTTTTTTTTATTCACAACGGTGTAGCACTTAATTAGCCATAAGGCTAAAGGCGGAAGCGCACTACTCCCGGAATCCTCAATCACTGAGGAACTGGCTATCTTATCTCTAACTGCCGGAACACAATAATGCTGAAAACATCATTGTTGTGACGACAGACTTAGATACGACGGTGGTAGCTAGCCAGGCGGACTAAGAACAAGTCCTACCACCAACAAAACCGAATACAATACGTACCCCCACTGGGAATCGAACCCGGGACCTCTTGGTCTGAAATCAGTGGTGTGAACCACTAGACCACAGAGGCGGTTAAATCTGTACCTATGTATCGGATTTCAGTTCCTTATACGAACAAAAGAGGTGCTGCTCTGGTTTTCACGTTTGATAATTAAAATTGACGCTTTTCGTGCACTGAATAATATGGATTCTAAATTCTAGCCGTTTCCGAAGGTCTAAAGCAGTCTAGCGTCTAAAACTTGAAGAAAGAATATTAATTAAACTAAAAACTATACAAATAATATCAAGGATTAGGAAAATTATTTAAATTAAAGTATTAGAAAAAATCAACCCGTCTCACAACTAGCTTTGATGGGACTCGAACCCACGACCTTTCCCTGTCGTCCGGGCGAATTTTTTAAGCACTGCTGAGCTACGAAGGCGTTAGTAGTATCCAATACTTCTTAAGATTAAAGTATTGGATAAATTCCACCAAATAAAACCACGTAGCTCAGTGGTTAGAGCATTTGCATCGTCCCATCGGAGCTAGTTGTGTGTGTGACGGGTGCATTTTTTCTAATACTTCATTTTCAATGATAAAAATAATTGCATTGTGATTGAAAAAAGAAAAAAATTGTTGGGAAAAGCTAATCAATCAATGCCGCTTCTCTCAGTAATAAGCCTTCATCCCAAAGCGCGTTGCTCGCTTCCACCGGCAACTTGTGAAGTTGCATCTCGGTGCGATTGAAGTACTTCCCGGCCTACCACGTTCCGGCGAAATTTGCTTGCACCCAACCTACGCGCATGCTACTGTACGTAATCAGAATAAGAATAAAGCGCAAGCTAAAATCAACCTTAAGTCATCAGCCGGAAAAGTTCCGCGATTGTACACAAGTAATATACATTTTACTACGTCGAACAACAAAACTCCGGCGCCGATTTCACTCCGCCCTCCAAGTAAATACGGGAAACTTAGGTTTTTAAATGTAAACTGCGAAATTAGTTTTTGAATTTAAGTGGAATACTAAGGCAGTTGCTCAATGCACATTGCTTTGAAGTAAGAGTTGTATAGAATGGAGATGTTGGGTTTTTGTGAGATGTAGGTAATATTGTGTTCGGTTAGTGGTTACGCTTTCAGATGCAAAACAAAAAATAAATAGCCTTTTTAAGTACTATGAAAACACCACCACTTTTTGAAAATGAAAACTAGTGATTTAAAAATTAGACTATTCCTAATTCAAACGTGAAAAATAGCCCATCCTACTTCCTACTAATATTATAAATGTGAAAGTTTAGATGTTTGGATGTTTAGATGTTTGGATGTTTGTTACTCAATCACGACAAAACGGCTAAACGGATTTGGCTGAAATTTGGAACATAGATACTTCGTAGCCTGGAGAGGAACATAGGCTACTTTTTATCCCAGAAAAGTATCACATTCCTACGGGATAACGTCGTGTAGTCCCCGCGGGCGGAAAGCTAGTAATAAATAATTTAACGACCAAGGTCTAATAGTAAGACCACTGAAATCCGATCCCAAATTTCGGGTTTTGACTCCCGGGGTATAATTTTGTGTTCCTATTGGTTGGTGAAAGGAATTGTTCTTAGTCCGCGTGACTAGCTATCACCATATTCTTACCTATCTAAGTCAGGATGTTAACATTATTTGTATAATTATTAATGGTTAATTATTATCTTGGTAGTTGAAAAATGGAAAATGAAGTATTTAGAAAAAATCGACCCGTCTCACAACTAGCTCCGATGGGACTCGAACCGACGACCTTAAGCTTTCCGGGCGACTGCTCTAACCATTGAGCTACGGAGTGGTTACGAGAAGCGTCGAATTTATCCAATACTTCTTACGCGCTGTATAGTCAGCGTTAATTTCATCAATGTGGAGATATTACTATCCTCACAGGCGAAAGAAATACCTTTCCAGGTATTTGGCAATCGCAAAAGATGAAATTACTTTTGCAACTTATTTTAATTTTTAGTTTTTTGCATTCACAATGCCATTTTTATTACTGAAAAATGGAAAATGAAGTAATTATAAAAAAAATCGGAGCTAGTTGTGAGACGGGTCGGTTTTTTCTAAATACTTCATTTTCCATTTTTCAGTAATAAAAATTACTAAAGTAATAAATACAGACGATATGTTGACATCAATAACAAACACTAAATAAATGTTGCCAGTTAAAAATAATGGAGCAACACTTTACCAGCCTGTTAACCAACAATTTTAAATATAAGATCTCCAGTCCGTTCGGATATTAATTTACCGAAGCAGTGATCAATTGTCGGGCCAGTTCGCGGTCGTTTGTCATTCGCTATGCCAATGTAACGGCTTGTTAAGTCTTGTTATGACTATGACTTGTCGGTTACTTTAAAAGCCGTTTTTAAGTAGGAGCAGCGGGTGTTACATAAATACGTAATTCGCTATTTTAGCAGAAAGTTTGTGATAGATCTATTTTTATAGGCTTTTATAATTTAGGTTCATAATATTTTTAGTTGTAAATTTACATTTACAATTACAATTACATTTTTAACAATAATAAGACTTTAAAATTGTAGCAAATCCTTTTGATTCTAGCTTATGGTAGAATGTCAAATATTACTTAAGTAATTTATAAACGCCAACCAATAATATTATTAGACCGATTTCAGTATTTTTGTTAGGTACTTTTGATTCTTATACCTAAGTATTACTTTGGTTTAATGACACCTGATTTTAAATAGACAGCCTTATAAATATTTTCAATTGGTAAAATAGTTATAACACAGCCTTTTGAGTGAGTTATAGTTTAATTTAATTGATTAAGTTTCTTTGCTGAAACAACCATATATTTTTCGGAGAAACCAATTGAAATGGAAATGGACACTTCAAAGTTTTACTCGTTATACTAGTTCTTAATAGATATTCCAGGGTTACTTTTAAAAAAAATTAATTACCTTTTGTTTTTTATTTTGTTTCAGGTAAAGTGTGCCAGCGGTTGACTGCTTTTACGTGAGTGATAATATTAATTATTGTTTCTTAAAA
The DNA here is from genome assembly GCA_949710035.1 of Crambus lathoniellus. NCBI lineage: Eukaryota > Metazoa > Arthropoda > Insecta > Lepidoptera > Crambidae > Crambus > Crambus lathoniellus. Next base: position 2,579,360 of record OX453304.1, read on the forward strand.
TATTCCGTTAGGTACTAACATTTTTATGAACAGACAAAATGCCATGTTTTGACTTCAACTTCCTTATAAGGGATTAAAACCCGATAGGTAATGTTACTATTTGATATCCTTACTTCCTTACTTCACTACATAGTATAAAACAAAGTCGCTTTCTCTGTCCCTATGTCCCTTTGTATGCTTAAATCTTTGAAACTACGCAACGGATTTTGATGCGTTTTTTTTTAATAGATAGAGTGATTCAAGAGGAAGGTTTATATGTACTTTTTATCCCGATATTCCCACGGGAACGGGAACCACGCGGGTGAAACCGCGGGCGGCCGCTAGTATATTATAAATGCGTCTCTGTCTGTCTGTGTGTTACACAATCACACCTAAACTACTGATTCGATTTGAATGAATTTTGGTACAGAGATAGTCTAGAGCCTGAGAAAGGACATAGGCTACTTTTTATTCCTGAAAAATATCACCTTCCCGCGGGATAACGTCGTGTAGTCCACGCGGGCGAAGCCGCGGGCGGAAGGCTAGTTATTATATAAAGTCTCGTTAAAATCTTTGACACTTTTGAATTTTTAGCTTAAAGCCAGGGTTATCTTGTCTTGTTTTGGTAACATCATATTCATCTTCATCACATTAAAAACCTGTTATAAAACCTGTATTTAATTTCATAAACTTTTCAAATTAAATCTTTATCAGTGGAATTAACTATGTACCTATTTGAAAGAAATTATTTAAACCCGAAAATTTAAATCGAATTCCAATACAAACAAAACCACCAAACTCCAGGAAATAAGTTCAAAAAGTAATAAGAATGTAACTAGGTATGTGTGTTACTACCGGCTGCCGCCGCCGAATAATCCGGCAACATTTTAAAATTCCATTTTTAAAATATAAAAATCCAATAAGTAAAATACACGACACGGCGACGCTGACGTTCGGAATACTCGATCGCGGGAGACGTTAGAAAATTTTTGCAATTTTTACGAGCGGCAATACAATCAACGAGGTGTCAAGCGCACGTCGCGAACGCACAATGAGACCTCCTTGGTAGAATTTTGTTGCCTTTGGTAGCTTTTTACTACCATCGAGGTTGCATGTGATTTCCTCTGAGAAATTATGTTTCGCTCTAATCTCGCTTTTGGATAAGTGTAACGATTGAAATTAAACTTCAGTTTCTTAAATAGAGGAAAATTACAATTCGTTGAATATTTTAGATTTATTCACATTACATTAAACAACATATTCGAGAACTAATACAAAGAACTAAGACAAACTAATAACTAATATGTCTCTTGAAAAACTCTTTGTCTAGGAAGTTTTAAAATAAATGTAGTTCTTCAAAAATTATTTCATAGTTCAACTAGAAACTGCCGAGGTAAAAAGAAAAGGCCGTTAGAAAGAATTGAAGATGGGCCTGATAAAACTTTAATAAATTGATAACAGTACTTACCTTTCTCAGTTACAAGGCTTAAACGAAGCATCAGTTACATTGATATTAATTACTGTAAGATAAGCTTTTAGGGTCCTATGCTCATAGAATCTCAAAATATTTTGTATTTTTAATAACTAGCGGATCTTCGCAGTTTTACTAGCGTGGTACCCGTTCCCGTGGGAATATCGGGATAAGATATACCTAGCCTATATCACTCGGGAAAAATGTAGCTTTTTAACAGTCAAAGAATTTTCTTAATCCGTCTAGTAGTTCCTGAGATTAGCACGTTCAACCAAGCAAACAAACAAACTGTTCAGCTATAAAAATAAATATTAGTCGAACTTTCAAATTAATATAATATTTTTTTGTCAAGTGAATACGGCCTTACTTTTTTAGGATTATTAAATGACTGTAAGAGGCTGTGGGCCAGATATAAATAATAGGTCTTTACCTATGAAATTGCCGTTTTGTATGGAGATTTCTGTAATTATTTTTTTTTCAATACTAACGTTTTTGTTATTATTTAACGACTAATATTATGTAAATTTACAAAATTTTACACACGTATTTATGGACATTTTAACTACTAAATGACACATTCGTTAAGAGAAAAAAATTTTTTTTCACTAAGTTACAACTAATAAAGTACGAAATTCTGGAAACAAAAATAGTCGTAACTTTCGGAATAAGTTTTTTCTATGTAAATAATCAAATATCGTGGTTATTAAATTATCAAAAGTTGCTCGATACGGTCTTAATGTAACGCAATATTAAAGAAATTATATATTTTTAATATTATAAAAGTTGTTAAGTTATATGTACAAAAGAAAAAAACGGCAATTTCATATGTAAAGACCTATTATGTACATATTACATGTAATGTGTGAAAGAACAATTGGGTAACAGCGGACACGAAAATAGTTGTAGCATTATGAGTTACTTCTGTCTTTTTTATCCAATTGTATTCAGACCTGCTTCCTAGAATGATTGAAGGACCTTTTTTTTTTTTTTATAGTGAGGGCAAATACAGTCTTTTCGTATACCGCTAACGGCATGTTGGACTCAGTCAGACAAGGCCTGTCTCTCGCCGCGCCCAGCCCTCCCGCCAAGCCTGATAGGCTTCGCGTCAGGGCTGGGTGGTTCTAACCCCTGCCCCGCCCCCTGACGAGCTCGAAAGCTCGACAGGAGGCGGGGCAGGAGGAGAGAGCCTCCTCTCAATCTCCCCATAAGGTTACCCGCTCCGGGTGGGCTGACCAGATGGGGCGGTCGAGAGCAGGCACCACTACCAACTAAACCCCTCACTACTTGCTCTCCGCCGTCAGTTTTAAGCACACCGGCTGTGGGGGGGCCGTGGTGATATGCACCCCCTGCGGCCTGACGGTTGGCCCGTTTCCGGGCCCCTGCGCGGCGGGAGATGGCCGAGCAAGCGGGGCCATCTCCGAAGACAACCGCGGGGGAGACCGTGCGATCCGGACGGCAGCTAACCGGCCGTTAGGCCAGCTAACCCGCCCGGACCGCACCGCCCCGCTAGAGGGGAATGAGGCGCGCAAAACGCAGCCACCTTCGCCCCGGCCGCCTTCGTCGAAGACGGTCCGCATGAGCCTCCTGCTCGCGGATCCGCTCCGACGCCTCCTTCTGCGAGATGACATCCTCGCAGAAGGAGATTGCCGCCTGCCAGGACCTGTCACTATCAAGCATGGCACGAGCCACGCTTGATAGCGAGAGGTCCGTCCCTACCACAGCGCGCAGATCGCGACGCTGGGATGCCCAGGCAGGGCACGCCTGTAAGGTGTGCTCCGCACTGTCCACCCCAGCGCCGCAGTCATGGCACCGTGTGGTCGCTTCCCTTCTTATCCGACACAGATATTTTCCAAAACACCCGTGCCCGGAAAACACCTGCGTCAGCCTGAAGGTCAGCGACCCATGCCGGCGATGACACCACTCTCGGAGGAGAGGGCGGACGGCATTGATGATTGAAGTAATTATAAAGTACCTACTCTATAATTAGTAAGTACCAAAATTTTATAGGAAAAGCAAAAGCACCGTAATTCAGAATGCGGAATCAACGTTAGAAAATATAGCACCTACTTGATCATTCAAAAAGTTCTTAATGAGCAGTGTATCTGGTCCGATATTAATATCATCCACCATCTTATCTCCAACCATCTAAGCTCGCGGCTACGCACTGCGTAGGCGCATGGATTGATAACGAATTCCGATACTTTAATTACAGCATTTAGTATATTTATGTTGCGCCGACCACGTTCCGTTTTGTATTTATCGTTTTCACTTAATCCGTTTATGTGGAAATTTGGGATTCGTTAATTTGGGGGTTTTTGTTTTGAAGGAATTACCTATGTTGTTGATTTATATGGTCTTAGTTTGAAGAAAAGTATTTGGTAATAGTTTTGCTTATTTATTGTTTTAGTTTCGTAACGGTACTAACATGCTACACCTCTAACTTCTCTTCCTGCTTTTTAACCACCTCTGTGGTCTCACTAGACAAATCGGTGGTGTGAACCCAGTTCGATTTCCATTAGGGGTACATATTGTTGGTGGTAGAACTTGTTCTTCATCCGCGTGGCTTACTATCATCATCTTATTTAAGTCTGACGCCAAAACAATGATGTTTTCAGCGTTATTGTGTTCCGTCAGAGATAAGGTAGCCAGTTCCTCAGTGATTAAGGATTCTGGTAGTAGTGCGTTTCCACCTTCAGCCTTATCACTACTTAACATCAGTTTTGATGAAGTCTAAGTGCTACTCGGTTGTGGATAAAAAAGAGAAAAACTGTAACTGTTAAATTTTATCGAAAGTGTTTGATGTTCTTACTAAATCATGACGATACAAACATTTATTAACATTTTTATAATATTGTTGTTTCTGTCTCACATTTAAAAACATTCAAATTACTAAGCGATAGAGTTTTCAAAATTATTTACATAAATAGAGTTTACGTTGACTTCAAAGTTATGTCTTCAAATGCTCATATTTCCTTTCCCGAATTGGTACTACTTATTAATGGTTGAATCCACTAATAGGATACTGCAGTGAGCAGCAGATGTTCTGTAGATCTCAAATTTCTGCCAACCCTATCGATCGCTCTAATTATATTAAGCCGGGACCATTGTCATCGTCTCGGGGGTCTTCGGGACCCCAGAATTAAGTTATTGTCAAGTTTACTGCAGTAATGTGTGGGGTTAAGATAGTGCGTACAGTTTAACACCGCTTGCTCTACTAATTAGATGGGAGGAATTTCGTGAATATCGATTTTGAAGGTCTTGAGCGAACAAGGGAATAGCTTGGGGTTGACTTTGAAAACAATTATATTCACTTCTCAATTTTGCGTATACTATAGGTATGTATTATTCCTTTAAGAGTACTTATTCGTTTTTACGTAAAAGAAATAAATATTGTCTTTGAAAGTCTTGTATTATAGATAATTATCCTATGCATGCTCATGACCCATGCAACTGTTGACTGATGAATGCAATCTAGGCGTTCGGCAACTACTTTGGAATACAAGTGTGCTTTTATTGTTTTTGCTTTAAAAGTATTTATTAAAAACAGGGTGCCTACCATCAACTTTAAGACAGCGATTCAAAAATAGCGCGATGCAGAATAGGTTCCTAAAATGAATTGCTTTCTTTCGTACTCTGACCTTCTAAAAACTGGATCGCAAATGAATTGCTAAATGTAAATGACCGAACGATTTGTGTCCTTATTTCTTCTACCCGTCTCTTTCACTCGATTCTGTCAAGCCCGGAGAGTGGAAGGGACGGGTATAACCTGCAGGTGACATGTTAACTTGGCCGAGTTATAAGACAAATAAGAGTTGATGACAGCTCAGCGGCTGTGAAATGTCATTGAATGATCACTGAATCGCTGTCATTGATATTAAGCTGTCGTGGTACGAATAAGCGAAGCAGATCAGTTTAGGTTCCTAAACAAAACCGCAATAAGAGTTGATGGTAGGCACCCAGGAGTGATTCGTTGTCAACAATCAAATTATTTGTGTACCTTCAATTGTTTGTGGGGTAAAAATCGGCTAATGAATTTTAATCAAGGCGTTCAGAAACTAATGTGGAATTAATGTAAGTACCTACCTAGCTACTTAATATTCAATAAAAGAATTTGCATGAAGTAAAAATATAAAAGCAGAAGTCATTTGTTTCCATGATGTTCGAATTTGATTGAATCAGCCTTCAATTATTTTTGGGGGTAAAAATTGACTGATGAACGCTACCGAAGCGTTCAGAAACTAATTTGGAATGGCGAGCGACCGACGCGGTTCGCTCGCTTCCCATAATTTGTGCGAATCAGCGTGCTTGCGACTGTCCCCTAGTGATATTGCCCTTGACACGGTAGATTAAGCTGTTATTTGTGATATATGTAGTATTGGTGACTAATTCAGTTTGTTTGTAGTACGAAAAGAATATGATTTAGAAATAATTTCGATTTATGCTGCTGCTGCAAAAAATTGCTTGTCGTCAAAAACTTTACTTTAACAGTACTATTGAATTAAAATACTATGATCGTGGTATTCTAATTGGTGAGTTAACACAGACGGTAGTTTTTTGGTTTGATTCCTGCATATTTTGACAAAAAGATAAATAAAAATATATTGAATTCAAAGAGTTACAAAGATTGAACAACGTTTAAGACAGTTTATTAGTGTTAGGTAGTATAAATAACAAATTACTTACAATTTAAATAAGTACCTAATAAGACTATCAAAAAATATTTCAAAAAGAAATTTCATAGAATTAACAATGCTATGTTCGGTCATTCTTAAAAATACTAAGCGAAACCTTAGCTCCAAATATAATGGAGACAAAAGCTTGTAAATTTTTCACTTGCAAGATTAAAGGCAATCTCTTTATGAATTCTTTTCCAAAGGGTTTTTTAATGTAGAGTTGGGGTTACACGAATTTAGTTAGTAAGAATAATAAACACCCTGGGCAAATTTAGGTGGCAATAAAAAAAACAAAATGGCGGCAAAATAAATGGCTGCCAAAAATTAAGTTGCTCCGATTTGTTTGGCTGAAATTAGCCAAACAAATCGGAATCAAATTATATTAAATTAATTTTATGTGTAATTTAAAAAGGATGAAAAAGAATTAAAAACCCCCGACACAAAAAATACCTCAAAAAATTCTTAAAATCAATTTTCTCTCTCGGTCGGGGGACCACAAAATGAGAAGTACTAAAAGGGTATATTATACGTTGGGGGTCCCCCGACCGAGAGAGATTTTTTGTTTTTTTTACTTTTTTGAGGTATTTTTTTGTGTCGGTGGTTTTTAATTACGTATTTTTCAGTAGTGGGTGGGTAGGCAGTATTTTCTATCCTTTACAGATCTTACTCTAACCGTTATTGTTAGGAAACTTACAATCGACTAGGTCTCCGTCAAGATTTGCTGAAACCTGTTGTCATATGATTATGTATTGATTGACAGGTCGGATACTATTAGCGTAGTGTTCGAGTTACTTAACAACCGTATAGGCTGCTGTGCACGGTTAGAGTAAACGGTAGAATAGAGTGGTAGAGTACTAACTATACTAATGTAGACATCATTGATAGAGTAGAGTAGGTAAGGTACTGAAATTTGGTAGAGTAGAGTGCAAGCTACTCTACCACTTTACTCTACCGTTTATTCTACCCGCAGCAGCCTTATGGGATTGCGAAAAAACCCTCGGCGCAGAGTGGGGAGTAGGTGGGGAGTAGGTGCACAGAAGTGCACCTACTCCCCACCTACTATTCTATAGTAGGAAGCAATAAACACGGTGGCGTCTCGGGTGTTTGGTCGGTTCTCTCATTCGGTGCAGGATTTCGCACGATCTAAAGTGCCCCGGTAACGATCAATCGTCATTCGTCAATTGTTACGTGATTGACCGTTTCAGTTGAAGGTGCGAATGATGGAGCTTCATTCGATGCGTCAATTGCTCGCGCCATGTTTCTCATCGATAAACCTGTCAATCGCACAACGAGACGATCAATTGGTAGCGTCATTCGCGATTGTAAATGGGCTTTCCATCATTCGCATCAATCACGTAGTTTCGAATGACAATCGCTTCAATTGCCTCTGTAGACGATCATTTGGTCCTTCAATGACGTAAACATTGTCAATTGCGAATGATCGTTACCGGGGCACTTAAGAACTGAAGTGCAACACGTGAAGAGTAGTCTAATCAGTGAAGGTGCAAAGTGTGTCGCTGTCTTGTTAAAATCAAAAAAATATTTATTCAAATAGATTTACAAAATGAAACACTTTTGAATCATCTAGAGGTGCTGATAAACTAAAGCATTCACTTGTAATGAGCATTCTTTCGAATGTTAAATTAAATTAAATTACTTACAGAAAAATGAACGAGAGCGTTTTGGCGAGCATTCTATCGAGCGTTCTGTCAAGCATTCTAACGAAAAGCCAGTAAATTTGCTTCTAACTTTTTGGTGAGCCGAGCTTCTGTCATTGTTTGTCAATGAAGAATGTTTTTTACGAGCATCGACTCGAGCGTTCCCTAGAAAGATCATGAAAATGTTCGTTGCGTACAGCCAAATAATGGCTGTATGCTTGGCTTTGTTCGTTGTTCAGTTCGACAAATTTAAAAACGGCGAATGCTCGATGTTCTGTTACAACTGAATGCTCTAGTTTTTTAGCACCTTAACATTTTTTTTTCTACCACCATTTCATGACATCCTTTAGCAATCTTGCTATCTGCAGCTGCAGATATTGTGGACTGATAGTTTCGTGGAGTGCATGTGCAATTTTTTTTTTGCCGGCGGGCGGTACGTCTTGCATGTTGTGTTTTTTGAGGAAGTAAGCTACATAATTTATTCCTTTATTTACATTGGGTAAGGTCTTCCGCCTAGTTACTCTTAATTACAAGCTTTTTATTAACTTGTCATGTTAGTTAGAGTTAGTTAGTAGGGGACAAAACTAGCAAGCTTAATTTGACCCACTTCCCAGTGTTCGATGGAGCTGAAATTTTGTATACAGGTTTGGTTTAGATGTCAATACAATACAGTAGTACAGTCAGCTTGTCATATTTTTTTTTTACTAAAAACCATTAATCAAACAAACAAAAAACCGTATGGGACTCCTCGGCGACTCGTGCTTGCTACTGTAGTCGGATACTAGTCTTCTGTAAGTATTGTAATGTAAATACGGACTAAGAATACCTTATAGTGGCAAAATCTCTTAAGCAGTCCAATGTCCACCTAGGCGAAGTCAGGAGCAACCGCTAGTTTTTTATAAGCGTTAACGGCGTCGTATAAAGTTGCAGTGTCTCCCGCTAAGTAGACAGTATTAGGTCTTAAGTTATGTTGTTAGCACACTTACTTGCTACTCTCAAGTTGGTTAAGTAAGACACTTTGTTAAAACCGACCAGTTTTTACTTGGGCACTTGATAAAAAGAGTGCATTGATCGCTTATGTCATTGGCTGTAATAAAGCAGGTTGCGTGAATACCTACTTAGTTCCAATGTTGTGTATTTACTAACTGATTGTAAAATATACATGGTGGTGTTAAGACGATATTACACGGTTCATTTCTGTCTTTCAATTTGGATGAAGCAACTAAATTGAACAATGTAAACGTAAACAATGTAAGTAATTCATCATTCAATGTCAATATTCAATCACATTCAATCACGTTGCTCAATATTTTCACTTTTGCTGTTCAACGTTCATTGCGATTGAACGAAAGTTGAAAGTAACCTACATAAGAATTGAATGATACACTAGACGCGTACTTACTACCTGATTGGTAGACATTTTCATGGACAATGTGAATTGAATGCTTCACTTTATAATTTAGATGGTTCACTTCTAAGATATGTACGTGTAAACAGTAGTATATTTCACTTCTGCTCCTTTCAACCAAAGTGAATCAATATGGTTAAACCGTGTAATATCGCCATTATGTAACACATGAATGTACAATAATAACATAGGTAACAGGTAATTTTTAATAAGTATGTAAAAAAAAATCGAAAGTGAATTATAATAAAAACGTAGGAAAAAACCACGGAACAGTCACGTGTTTCAAAGTCAAAGTCAAATCGGTTTATTCAGTTTATATTGTTATTTAGTTTACAATACTTGTAACCGTCATAGAAGCTACGCCATCGGTTCGCAAACCCTACGGCGCGGAAGACCTTGGAGACCTTTTCATATACTTAGATTTTACAAGATTTCAATAATAAACGTAAAGATTACTATGTTTACTTTTGAATAAATATTAATATAATGGATAACTAATATCCAAATGTAATAAACAAGCAAGAAAGTGTACAATATTTGTTATTCCAATACAACCACCAACATTAAACAAAGTTTTATTCATCAGCACAACTATTTTACCAATTGCAATTCTAAAACCGCTCTTATTTCAAACTTAACAAGGCGATGCTCAAACACAACATGTCAAAAATTACATGCGGTTTACAGTACCCCAATACAATAAATAACCCTTACATCTTAAAGGATATAGTGATGAGGCCGAATCCTTTTAGTGAGATAGTGACGTATAAATTGACCAGAAGCGGGTCGTTTAGGCCCCAGCCGATAGCTATGCGTCCTAAGTGGTTTTAATTGAGTCAGCTGGCACTAACGGGTTAAATATCATCCAGATATGTTGTGGAGAAAGCTTTGAGCTCCTTTCTTTGTTGGCTTGAGATGAGAATTTAATGATTGAGTTTATGGTAGTGGTGGTCATAACTAGAGCGGAACAAGGGAGTTGTGTTCGATCTCCACACTGGAACTAGTACCAATATATAAACATCTGTGTTGCTTGTTATTTTTACTTTTTTGCATTTACAATGCAATTTTTATTATTGAAAATATTAAAAAATTAAGTAGGTATTAGCTCGATCCGTCTCACAACTAGCTCCTATAGGACTCGAACCCACGACATTGCACTGTGCAAGTTTCTTAGTTGCTTTGCAAAATGCTCTAACCGAGCTAGTTGTGAGACGGGTAATTTTTTTCTAATACCTACTTCATTTTCAATATTTTCATTTGTGTTGCTTATTCTTCAAAATAATATTTGAAGTCAAGGCTTTGATAAACTATATCTATATTATGTAACTATAATATGTATTGTTGATCGAAGAATCAAAGCAAAAAATTATAATATTTATGATATCGTCTAAGTAACCACGATGAGTGTATACCTACCTCTAGAAATTCCAAGAATATACCTAGGGTTGCCAACTTTTTTTTACAAAAGAAAAGTATATTAAGGTCGGAAAAGAAAAATAAAGAGTATTTTAGAAAAACGAGCAGTATTTTATTGTTTTTAATGTTTTGTTGTTTTGAAGACATATTTATTAGTACTTCTCGCACAACATATCAATTTTGAGTCATTTTGGAAAGCTTCGTAAGCATCATTACAGGAGAGGCCTTAAAACGCAGTGTTGGGCGTTTACTTTTTAAATAGACCTATGGATACCAGTGACGTTTGCTGAAAACAGTATATTTGTATACTTTTTTTTGTTCAACAGTAAAAAGTATAATGTAGTGAAAAACAGTATAATACTGTTTTTAGCAGTATAGTTGGCAAGCAACCCTAGATATACCTCACAAGACATTGTAAAACACAACTAATTGTATAAAAAGTACAAAAGAAATTGTAGATTATTTATTCCGATAACCCCTCGTTTGCCCAGATCCGGTCCTTCTCATCCCATCCCATGCATGCCAAGACCAATATTAATGGAGGCACAATTTGTTATTTATCACCTGCACAACTTTTGTCTGTCAATTTCAGCACAATAGAAATACAAATTTAATGGGTGTGCATTCGCTAATAATTCTTACGTTAATATTTCAAAGCTGTCATTTCACACTCGAAAACATTAATGAAACAATCCCGATCTGGCTTCGAACAAAAAAGTCGTTTTTCTAATATTTTTTTCGACAAAGTCGTAAATCAAAACAACGTGTAAACTGCACCAGAGGGACTTTTCAACAATGAGTCAACGAGTGTCTAACTTTGGAAGTGGAAAAAAATAGTTAGGGCGATCCTAAAACGTACTGACGAGTGACAGGGTGATAAGACAAGTAGGCGACCACCGAAATAGCGTTTTAAGAAACGCATTAACTTTTTTTCAAAAGCTCCGCTAGCCACCCTTTTGTCTTACATATTTTTATGATGGAAATTATCTGTCTTCGATGTTTTTAAAATAAGAAGAAGTTCTATGACCGTGGGGCATTGAGTTTGTCGTTTCTTTGGCCCGGTGCGTTGCTTGGTGTGGGCGTTTATGTTATCAAGATTTAAAAAAAGAGTTTTGTTTTCTTTTTATTGAACTTTCGGCTCGCTATACTTTTTATTTCTTAACAGTTAACGTTCTTAATGGAAAAGTCTTTATTAACAATACATAGACACGACATCAAACATAACAAAAGCCTTTTCAAAATAAAAAGTTTCGATATATGTATCCAAGTTTTGTGTTACGCAAGTCACATACATATAATAATAAGTTTGACAGCTAAGCTGCACTGAAAGTTTACGCAACGAACAGGAAAGGGGCGCGCGGAACAAGCGTATCGGAAACTGGAAAACAAACATCGAAACTTAACTAACCACTTAACTCTAACATACCTACAATAAAAACGGTACAACAACAAACGCGCACTTGAAGTGTTATTCGCGTGTTTATTATTAGCTGCAGTGCATATAAACAAGGTTACAGTGAAACGTCGCCCCCGGCGTATCGATGCGTCGACGCGAGCGACGGCCGAGCTTTTAAAAAGCTAACCCGTCCTGTAAGAAAGGGACGGGTGGCGAACACGTGGGAAGCGGATTCCGAACGCACGCACCCCCTGCCGCTCCGACGTCTCCCCTCCCTCGATCCTAGCGCCGCGCGCACTCCAGTCGCGCGCCGACCGCCGTGAAGGCAACACGCCTAATAGAACCCGCGAATGTCCTAATAGCACCCTCCCTGACGTTGTGCAGTGACCGAGTGGGAACGACGCTGTGATTTGTTTTGAGTGTGACGTCACTGTGTGCAAGTTGTGAACGTTACATAATTGTGTGTTGAGTGCACTATGCGGTTGTTTGCAACGTTATGAATGGTCTGGATCGCTGCTTCTTCGATCAACGTAAGTTTGTGTTTTGGCTATACAAATTGTGGGGAATTGTTAAATTCGTTCGCACTGCGGTTAGTGGAGGCTTTATTCGAGTTTAATGGCTCATCGTTGCGGCATATCAATATTTTCAGCGGTCGCCTGGATGGATAACGTTCGTCGCGTTAATTATTTTGGGGATTAATGCGTTTGCAATGACCGGTCGCAGGATAGGAAGTTTTTTGTGATAGGAAACAAAATTGATGGTTAAATTCAGAGAAAAATATTGTTGCGAGATTTTTCATACTTGAAAAACCAAAAATGCCTTCGGAAGAACAAAGATTCGAATTATCGTTACATAAGGAAGTCATACATAAATCGAATTACGAAATGAAAACGAGGAATTAGGAAATAAACAGTCAAAAAACAAAACCCATTACGTCCAAAACAAATGAAATTAGTCTAAAAGCTCCCATTTGTGAGGTAGGGAAAGTAAACAAAATAAATCGGGACGAGAAAATGACAATGTTGAGTAAGAGAATGAAATCTCCGGGAGTACAAACCAATCCACAATAATAATTCGAGTCACTGAACTTGACACTTTGAGAATCCACATAATAGCTCTTTTGAAGGAGTCGTCTCTATTGAAAATTCGTTACAAACATCTAAGGATGTCTCGGATAAGCAAGTCAAAATAGATGTTAACGACTTTAATGAGACAAACGGCTTTATTGAAGATAACTGAAATACGAGCGGGACGGATAAATAAATTGATGATGATTTGTTCAATTAAGACTGGAAAGGGCCAGTCGTGCAACGATTTGTTGAAGAATCATTGAAATTGATTGGTAATGTGGGTGAGAAATAGTAAATATTTGGTTTAAGCTATAATCGTTTCAAGCTTTGGAATTTAAAGAGGGTTGTTACATCTCTATCAATATTCTGTACTGAGATTGTTACTAACTTTTTATACCTATGTTATATTCTTATTCCAAAGACGAATGTATTTTAAGTCGACCCTCGTTATTTTGATATTATACTCTTCAGTACTAGCGGTATTGAGGTCAGGTCAATTTTGCACTTATATTACCATACTTTGACTTGTAGCAACGAACGTAATGTTGGAAGGAAATTTTACGAGGTATTTTAATATTGTTATCAACAAAAGTATCATGCAAGTTCCTAAAATATTATTAGGTAAGCAATATGCTTTCTTAGTGGTATTATAAAAGGATCTGATAAGAATATTTATAACAACCGCTTCGTGATTAGGACCAAGACCGAAAGTTTTATTATATAAAAAACTACGTACTGTAACGCGACAACCCATAACTTTCGCCTAATATCCAAGTCACGTATTTTGTCACTGAACAAATTATGTGCTTTAATAATCTTCTTATTAGATTCATGAATCATCATAACAGCTGTTTAATAACGTTTCAGTAAAACGTTTTCCTTATTTGTGTACTCAAAATAAACATGCATTACCTAGCTCTATTTTGACGGTGTTTAAATAAAACGTTACGATGTTCTTGTAAACACGAAAGTATTGTTCGAATGGGAAATTTATTGGCTATAAACTTTTTAAAATAATGTGAACATACTATTTTACGACATGGGATACGAAACCGTAATCGATAGCCTATAAAGAGCCAACAAATCACACCTCGTTGTCCCAACACCTCCGTGTTAAACAAACATAAATCTCAAAATTGTGAGCAAATAATAAGAAGTAAAAAAATATTTAAATAGTCCAACCGCGGTGGACCACCCGTGCGATCCGGCTGGCCTCGTATGGAGCACGCACGTCCCCATTATATTGTGAAAAGATACTTGGACCCGCCCGTTTTTATTCAGTTTTAACGCAATTTACATCTCCACTATCCCTTCCACTCGTTGTTTTGGGATCACGTTCTGTTTGGACCGAATCTTGACAAATAAAAGTGCTGTGTCATACTACCTTTGTTGGAACACTATCCTGTTTTCAATACAATTCATCCTTATCGATTGCATTATCCGCTACCGGTAACAAAAAAACCGCTTTTTTGTCGATTGTATTGTGTTCGCCTATGACAGGTTTGTTTCTGTCAATCAAGTGTGTAACTAATTCTATTGTTTCCAAAATATTTTAAACATATTTTATTTCATGAAAAAGGAAACTGATTTATTTTTAACAGAAACAACGATACAATGTTTTTAAAAAGAGGCCTCATTGAAGTTAAGTATGTATAACCCAAGTTTTGTCTCAAAATTTTTAGACACGATAATATTCTTGAATCCTGTGATTTGACAGTGAGCTTTAAAATGTCAAAACTTGTTATTTTTAAATTTTTACTTTTTTGCATTCACAATGCAAATTTTATGGTTGAAAAAAATGGAAAATGAAGCTATCGAGAGCAGTCGTCCGGATAGCGAAAGGTCGTGGGTTAGAGTCCCATCGAAGCTGGTTGTGAGACGGATCGATTTTTTCTAAATACTTCATTTTCCATTTTTCATGTCAAAACTTCTTATTTATCCGTAAGTATAGAACATTCCTACGTAAAATATACTACTCGAAAAAAATTGAGGCCACTAGGCTTTTTTCATACAAACGTTCTCACTTTAGCGTCTCATAGATGAATAACTTTTTGCATCTCTGCAATGATTTTTACGTCAATGTAGAGACCAAACGCCTAAAATCTCGTTTTCAAAAGTAGTATATTATGTATAACAGATTTACTGTTTTAGTCCCTAAATTGATGTTCAAAAACCTCTTCATACGATTTGCAATATCTAAATCGTTAAGGTACAATGTGAATTGTTCTTCCATGGATAAATGTAGTGATACTATTTGTAACGCCCGGGTGGCATGTTTAACTTTCTGAGTGACTGCAACAGACCTGCACTGAATCTTAACTATTTCCCCTTAAAGTTTCCGGTTAATTTAACTCGAGGCCGACACATGCATTCAAACGGCACTCTAAAGACAACACGACGGAACTCCCACGTGTACCAAACAAATAGACATTCCCAGAAAACATTGTCATCGGGAACAAAAACATATCCCATAATTGCTTACACGATTACAACATGTTCCATTCTCTCCTACAATAATTACGAACCTGATGTTATATCCCAAGTAATGGGAACTGATAATTAAAGGTCTTTCGATACGGTCGGTGGAACAGAAAAAACGATCGCCGTAGATGCTTTTACTGCGGTCAATAAAAGAGTTATGGTTAGGTAAACGATCAAACTTAAACGATATAAAAAAACAAAATACTTTCGCTCATTGTTTGATGCGTTAACTGAGGTCGTAAACTGGAGACAAATTGGTTTTAAAGGACCCTCCGCTGGGCTTATGGCGTTTTTTGTGAGCTTTTATATTGCAATACTCTTGCGCGATTGTTGGATATAAATTTACTGGATACCACTTGTGGAGATGCGTTTCCTATTTTGGATTGAAGCTCGTTTATTTTATACGCCGCTCGTGTGCAGAATTTTGCAATCGCGAAGCTGCATGCCATGTGCGCATCCGAATGTGTGACGCAACAGAAAAAGACCCTTCGATGGAACGATTTTGGTAATGTAATAATTAATTTGTTATCTGATGGATACATTACAGTTTCCACTGATATTGTTGTTTTGAAACAAACACCATAAATGGTAACTTACCAAGCAAATCCTTGTCCTCAATATTTCCCTGCAAGTCTGTTTTATAATGCACTTATATTTGGAAATTGATGACAATTTAGCAAATATTATACTAGGTCTTTACCTATGAAATTGCCGTTTTCTATGGGGAAATTGTAGGAAGTTGGAATTAGCATACAAAGATATTTGGGGATTTCTTGGGCATGTGAACTCCGAATTCAACGAAACTTTCGAGATATGTTCAGTCAAAATTAATCTAACTATTGCCTATAATCTCATTTAATAAACTGTCTTAGAATAAAAAAAAATCTGTCAACATTAACAACCGAACAAAGCTGTCAAATTGACGACAACCAAAGAGCGGTACTTTAAAGCAGTTATAACAATTTTAGACGCGTGTTTAATTATTCTTTTCTTAGATATTTAACATGACGACATACTCTATTTTCGAAACTGACTATTAATTTTGATATATTGATATTAATTAAAAAATTAGAGACCAATAAACATGTGAGAAAAAGACGGCAATTTCATATGTAAAGACCTATTACAAAGGAAAATAGAATATAACCCTTTATTGCTGAAGTTCGGTACTAATTTTAGAATAGCTAGGTAAATCACTTAAAAAACGAATGAACCACAAAACCCGTTCATGTTTACGCAGTGAAGTGTTAATTCAGGTGCATTAACGGAGTATTATACAGCATCCAGCGGATTAATAGATGGCTAATTGAGTACTGGGATGTGCGCTAATAAGCAATAATTATGAGATAAATCTATTACGAAAACTGAGTACTGACCCTGCCTACTGTTCCAGTATTAGTGGGTTCGATCACTAATTAGACAAAGTCATAGTCATAGTCATAGTCATAAATGTTTTATTCATAATATAGATTAAATAAAATTAATGCTTATGAATCGTCCAACATTTTTTTACAAAATGTATGTGGTGATCATTTGAGACTGTTCTGACTATGTATCTAAAACAAAATTATTAGTTCAATAATAGTTAAGTGAACTAATAATAGTTAATTTTAGCTTTCGATATGCTGAATGAAAATGCTTATACTAATTTATCTCACATATTTAAGAAACTAAAAGTGGGACTCAAAATAAGAAATATTGTGAAATTGGAGTATGGATTGGTTGTTATTTTTATGCAGATTCAAGTAATAAACGCAGTTGGAAAGAAGATAAATATTTAATGTATATTATTATAAAACTATACATGACATGTTTACAATGAAAATTATTGTCGAGTGACAATCAAAGGGAACACACGCTTTTACATCATAAAATTCAAACTCCATTCTATAGATGGCCAGCGTTACACTTCCAACACCTCCCCATAACGTGGGCATCATCATGACTTCAAGCCACACCAAGCTGACGAGTGAAAGCCTCGTGCTTGACACAGCCCAGGGGCTTAGTGAACACATCTGCTAACATTTCATCCGTAGGGATGTACACAATTTCAACGTTAAACCTATCTATCATATCTCTAACATAATGAAATCTTATTTCTATATGCTTGCTCCGTCTGTGATGAGTGTGATTGGTAGCAAGCTGTATAGCAGATTGATTGTCACAATACATTACTATTTTACAACTAGTCGTCATTAACAATTCCTTAATTAACGCTTGTAGGAACACCGCTTCTCTACTCGCTTCACTCAAGCTGCAATACTCCGCCTCGGTGGACGAAAGCGAAATGCACGACTGTTTGTAGCTACCCCAAGATACCGAATTACCGCCGTATTTAAACACATACCCAGTGTACGACTTTCGATCAGGATCTGCCGCCCAATCTGCGTCAGAATAACCCTCAAGAATGGGATCTACATTCGATTTCTTAAATACCAAAGCCTTTTCCTTAGTACCTTTAAGATATCGCAGTAAACGCTTGGCTTGATTCCAATGGAATTCCGTATAACAACTGTTAAATTTACTTAAAAATGACACCGCAAACGAAATGTCAGGTCGCGTAGTTACACATAAATACATAAGACTACCAATCAACTCTTGATACGGAAACTTCGTCACAATGTTATCCGTAGCATTATTTGAACTCTCAATGACCGAACTAATATTAGTTATCATGGGAGACTTTACAGGCTTACAGTCTGTCATGCCAAAACGATCTAACATATTGCAAATCCGTTTTTCCTGACTAAGTTTAATGGAAGTTGCATCACGTTCTACTTTTATACCTAACATGTTTCGTACCGGGCCTAAGTCTTTGAGTTTAAAAACCTTTAACAAAGAACTTTTTAATGTCTCAACCAGACGCTTATCATTATAGAACACGAAAAAATCGTCAACATACAGAGCGATAAAAACAATTGACCCACCTGATCTCTTAGTGAAGATGCAGTCCTCTTGTTTGCACTGTCTGTATCCCAAAGAAAGTAAAACATCTTTTACCTTTTGGTACCAAGATCGCGATGCTTGCTTCAACCCATAAACAGCCTTTCGTAATCTATAGACTTTGTTCTCACTCCCAGGGCATATGAAACCTTCAGGTTGTTGCATAAAGATCTCCTCCTGCAAATCTCCATTCAAAAATGCTGTTTGCACGTCTAAATGGTCAATTTTAAGGTTCATTTCCACAGCCAGAGATAGCAACAATCTTATAGAACAGTGACGAACGACCGGTGAAAAAGTTTCGTGGAAATCCTCACCATATCTTTGAGTAAAGCCTTTAGCTACCAACCTTGCCTTATAACGTGTAATGTTCCCATTTGAGTCTCGCTTAAGGGTAAAAATCCACTTATTTTTAACTACGTTCTTGTCAACCGGTTTATCAGTAAGCTCCCAAGCTTCGTGTAAGACAAAAGAATCGATTTCCTCTTTCATGGCCTTCTGCCATAACTCTTTATCTTCACAACTCAAAGCTTCTTTGACAGTACGTGGCTCTATGGGTTCTGTGACATTACAGACGTTAGTTATGTTACAGGTTGTCTTAGGCATACGTGGACGTAGGTCATATCGCTGACCAGTACACTCTGGTGCCGATTCAGGCAACGTTGTCGAATCTTTACTGACCTCGCGTTCACACTCTAACTCAACAGGGTGATTTGATGATTCGGCAGGAACTGTATCTGGCTCCGCCTCAAGTGGATGATCTGACGACTCAGCCAGCAGATACTCTGGCTCCGCCTCAACCGGCTTATTCTCCAGCATCTCCCTCTCATCACCTCCTGTAAGATAAATAGGTTCAAACACATGTTTTTGCCCTATTTTAGAACGTCTCCCTGGAAACACAGATTCGTTGAACACCACATCACGTGATACAATGATCTTATTGTCATCAGGATTGAACAAACGATATCCTTTGACGTTATCACAGTGACCTAAAAAGATTAGCCTTCTACTTTTGGGGTCTAACTTTTTACGTTTACAGTCATCTACATGAGCAAATGCCTCGCAACCAAAGACACGCAGATTTTTAAGGCTCACTTTCTTGCCACTCCACACCTCTTCTGGTAATCTACCAGAAAGTCTCGAGCTTGGCGATCTGTTGATCAGAAACGCCGCTGTGTTTACAGCCTCTGCCCACATCTTGTCATCGAGATTTCCGTTATACAGTAGACATCTGACCTTGTCAAGTAAAGAACGATTCAGGCGCTCTGCAGCTCCATTCTGCTGACTAGAATAGGGTACCGTCAGTTGATGTACAATGCCTTTCTTTTTAAAAAAGTCCGTCAACTCAGCATTAACGTACTCAGAGCCATTATCTGTTCTCAGTACCTTGACTTTAGCATTACACTGATTCTCTACCAGTCTAATAAAATCTTTAGTGTACTTACACACTTCACTCTTCTTTGCAATGGGATAGACGAACACCTTCCTGGAGTAGTCATCTAGGAACGTGAGGACGTAGCGCTTGCCTCCGAGAGAAGGAGTCGGCATCGGCCCCATGACGTCACTGTGAATGAGCGCCAGCCGCGCCTCAGCCAACTGTTTGTTGTGATTAGTCACAAAGGGAACGCGGGATTGCTTACCCTTAAGACAAACATCACAAACATTCTTCTGAGTAGTAACCTGAAAGTCAATGTCATTAGCAACTTTTCTAAGTGATGCCAAGCTGTCAAAATTAAGATGACCTAATCTTTGATGCCATAACATTATATCCTTAGACATAGATGACGTTGTCAGATTGACTTTACCGACAGAATGAAGCCTGTAAACTCTCCCAACTTTCCTAGCATATAAAACTACTTTACCAGCTTTAAGTATGTCACATCCATTATTATCAAAAATTAATTTAAATCCCTTTTCAGCAAGAGTAGACACAGATATTAAATTTACAGTAAGGTCAGGTACAAGCATAACATCTTTCAGAGTTGTATCTATCGTGTGTCCACGAGAGTTAACTGTAAAATGTACGTCACCTTTCCCATTCACCTTTAACTTCTTGCCATTAGCAACACACACCTCCTTAGTCGGTGATTCACCAAGAGCGTGAAACCATTCTTGGCATCCTGACATATTATCTGTCGCTCCAGAATCAATAATCCACGAACTGTCAGTGTTAAGTGCAGACAGCACCATAGAAGTCGACGTCACTCCATTACGGTCCAATTGAGGACAATCCTTCTTGACATGTCCTTTAGAACGACACTTCCAACACCACAACTTGTTCGTACTTGAAGAGGTACTAGCGTGTTTTGATGTACTTGAGGCATTTTTCTTCTCGCCTCGGAAACTGGCCTTTTGATTACCACGATTTCGTGTAAATAAGCAGCCATCGCTACCACCAGCGCTCCCTTTCCATCGCTTGTCTTGCAGAAGTTTAGTTTTTACCATATCTGTAGTTATATCCATGCTTGAGTGCTCAATAGCCATTATCATGGGCTCATACTCTTGAGGCAACCCTTGAAGCATAATAGCAGCCAGAAATTCATCATCAAGAGGTTTCTTCATGCTACTAAGTTGTTCAGCAAGTGACAAGATCTCGTTGACGTAAATCTCCATGCTATCGAACTGTTCCAGCTTAATCGAGCATAAAGTTCGCAGACACGACAATCTCCTGTGCAACCCGGCGTCATCGTACGCCTTTCGCAAGGCATCCCATACATCCTTCGCAGTTTTCGCCTGCACGATGTGAGGATAGCACGATTTTTCAACACTCAAACATAGTCTCGCTCGAGCCTTCTCCTCTTTACGAGCTAATTTGTTAGCGTTCTCACCTGAGGTTTCGGGTTTTCCAATAATACATTGCCACAAATCCTCGAAAACGAGTATATTTTGCATTTGAAATGCCCAATCGCGATAGTTAATGGTGCCTTTTAGCTTTTCCAACGTAACTTTCGAATTAGTATACTCATCCATCTTTCGAGAAAAATAATAATATTGTCACAAAATATTTACACTTCACGCATGTAGCACATAACCTGTTATTTTTATGCAGATTCAAGTAATAAACGCAGTTGGAAAGAAGATAAATATTTAATGTATATTATTATAAAACTATACATGACATGTTTACAATGAAAATTATTGTCGAGTGACAATCAAAGGGAACACACGCTTTTACATCATAAAATTCAAACTCCATTCTATAGATGGCCAGCGTTACACTTCCAACATTGGTCAATCACCTTCTTTATAATGTGAATGTGAATGATAAAACAGTCGATGTCGCAGTTGCTAATGCTTTGCTTATGATAAGGGTTCAAAGTTTAAGTCTATATTTGAATTTGAAGAGACGATTAGATGACATCTTGTTGTTAAAAATAATGGTACTGTTGGTACATTTATTCTATTATTTTCAATAACCAATATTCAGAGCACATTTTTAGTACATAAAAAAGTAAGAAATTGCTAATACAAATTATCTAAGTATATTATCATTGAGTATTTGTCCCTCCATTTGATTTTTGTGACCGTAACAATTCCTTACTTTTAAAGGCATGGAGGTTGTAATTCAATCCCACAATTAAATCCACCTTTAAGTATTTGTCTAACTATACAAATACTAAAAGTCCTTTGGTTATGTATAAAACGGTTTAGGCGAGAAACTGTACCAAGTTTTCTCTAACAACACTAAGAAGTTGTATCACTTCACATGGCATTATGTAAACAGTTTGCTATGTTAAACTATGTTAATGGAACTTATCACAATACTTACGCATGTAAATATGCATTGGGATCATTAAGGTTTGTGTTTACTTAAACTGGATGTAAAACACAAAATTAAGTGTTGTCAGCAAGTAAATTACAACTAATTTTAAGGTCTGTAGGAGTTTGAATGATTGTATTTTATATACCATTTATATTTCAATCGATATTTGATTCTTAATTTATATTTACAGAGTAAGTGTAATGCTGTATCATGTATCGTAATACTAATAACCTTTAATTGGCCATTTGGGTAACTCTTGAATGAAATTGCACTGGACGATCCTTGTGCTTATAATGTTAAACACCGAAAGTAAGCTTTTTATTGCAATTAGGCATTTAGATTCTAAGATTTTTGACATTAGCGTACGAATTGTCCACTGTAGTTGTTGAAGAGAGAGCACATCTTAGATTTCTGCGCGAACTGTTTATCTAAATTAAACAATCTTTCACGGATACAATCAAGTTAGTTATTGGTTGTATTTTTCTTAAGGTTTTTTCCGACGTTTCGCCACCTGTCTAGGGACTGTGGTCACGGAAACTACCCCCTTTTTTAAAATAAAATAATAATTCTTTATCCATACTAATTATTTTTATTTTTCGTTCATAAACAGGATACAGTTAAGTATTTACAATTTTAACTTTATATTTAACTATATCAAGAATTTGTTTATAAATTTAATATTTTGATTTGTTTAAGTAATTAGGATAGTATTTTTTTATAGCAAGGCAAAAAATTACTAACTCGATCACCAGTTCACAAAATTTAGAAGCCCTTCGGAGAAGGAACGTTACAGAGTAACTTAGCGGGACTTTGCCAAAGCGCCAAAGTGAACAAACTCACAGGTTCTTGATAGAATGACATGAGTATGTGATAAATATCAAACAAGTATATATACACCAATGAGATTCCAAAGTATGTAATAGGTATTACAATTCCATTCTCATATTAGATTATACATACAGTTCCTGCCGCAGAAAGCTGCCTTATGAAATTACTTACAGAAAAACAGTTGTATATTTTCGTATGTTATTTTCTTCGGTAATACCAAGGTGGGCGCCGCATTGTTAACATATGCTCCAATGAATATATGAATAGCATATAATTCTAGGTTGGTATGTTTCAATTTTCCGGTACAATAGCCCTGTGAATCGCTAATGCTGTGTATTATCATATCCTATCGGGGCTAGGGAAAGGCAAGATTGATGATACTGTAAATACAAATCTTTGAAGATATTTTGATAATAAATAAATGTTTTATAAGAAATATCAATTTGATTAATGTTGAGATTAAAGATTCTGGATTTTTGAGGTTTTGGGTGATGTTTTGTAGCTCTGATCGTATTTTGATTTTAATGTTCGCGTTCATCTCACCCATATAATATTTAAATAAAATTTCAGCTATCTAAATTATCTTATTATTTCGTGGTAAAATAAATTATTATTTCGTTAAAAAATCTTCAAAGTCAGAAGTCAAAGTAAAAAAAATATATTCACATTTACTTTCACATTCACAGATTAAACGAAACTAATGGTTATTCGTCCAACATTTTTTACCACCATCACCATCATCAGCCATTTAATGTCCCCACTGCTGGGGCACTGGCCTTCCTTATGGATGAATAAGGAGAATGAGCCATGACCCACCACGCGGGCTCAGTGCGGATTGGTGGGTATTAACGACTGCAAGTGCAGCCGGGACCAACGGCTTAACGTGCCTTCCGAAGCACGGAGGAGCTCGAGATGAAAAGTTTTTGGTCACCCATCCCGTGACCGACCATTGCGAACGTTGCTTAACCTCAACGATCGCAGGCCGAGCGCGCTATCCACTGCGCCACGGGCTCCTCCACATTTTTTACCACAAAATCTTAATAGACATATCAAATCTTTTACATAACGGAAACCAAATAAGATATTAACCTATTTTATCACGTATTCCGTAATTCAAGACGGACAAAAAAAAAACGTACTATTGTAACGCATCAAAAGCCGATAAAGTAGCTGTAAACGATTTTTTTTAGACTCGAAATAACATCTTCAGTGTGCAGGCAACGGGCCCTTTGACGATTATTCTCGGATATAACAACGGAATTGGGTTGGCCGGACAAAAAAAGGAACGACCAAAATGAATGGGCCCCGATCGGTCACGCGTGCGCTTACGCCGGTCGTCGTCGGGTCGACTCGCTCGACAGTTCGCTACTACTAACGCCATCTGTGGACGGGTAAACGAACTAAGTTTACTTTTCGTAACAATATGTTAGTAAGTTTAGTTTTTTTCTAATTTATTGATGCAACACCGATAGTTTTATTTATTGTTTAGGTTTTTTTGTAATTCCATAATACTTCCAACAACAACGCCACTTGTTCTTGATCAAATTATCGAAAAGCCCTCAATGAAATGTAACATACTACTATATTATACAACGTGTTCATACTTTTAGCGAAACTGAGAAAATCGTTTTTCAAGAGTCGAGAGTAGTATCGATTCCACACATTTTTGATAGGAGTTAAATATTTCGTTAAAATTGTTTTCATTTTTGCCGCTTCTAAAAATGTTAGTGTCCACTACCTATTCGCTAATACGCGCGTGTTACTTTAGGGAATAAGTCAAGTTATAGTATTGTCATTTTTGAGTGAATTGCCATATGATAATAATGATAAGATAAATTCTTCAAAAATAACAATAATTAGTAACAGTCTATCAGTTTTAATTCCACTTCCTGTTCATAAGAAGGAACGTTTAGTTAAGCGGATATACATTTACCAACTTATTAATTTTATCACAGCCAAATGCTGTAAAAATCTGTCGAAAATATCAAAGTTTGTATTTGATAACTAATAAAATATTATCATATGGCAATTCACTCAAAAATGACAATATTATAACTTGACTTATTCCCTAAAGTAACACGCGCGACTCGCCACGTGTTCTCTTACGTCATAGTAGAGCTTAAAATCTGTCAGAAAGTCGAGCACGAATTTCTTGAAAGATTCAATAAAAAAAAAAATCAATTAAATTCAATTTAATATAAGTAAAATAAATTAGGAGTGTATGGCCTTTTCGGTTATTGCATTAACACGTTGTATGACAATATTACATACACGGCGAATCCAACTTTCATGGTTACATCCACGCGGCCAACTGGCTACTTTGACAAATCGGAAGCAAATGGAATTAAGGTGTATCGATGAGCTCAGTGGCGCCGCCAATGGAAATAAATCAATTGCATTTTATTAAAGGCTTGGATTAAAAGTTTCGGTTCTTTCGCGCAGGTGAAAGAGTGGAATGTATTTTATAAATATACTTTTGAGAACTCAAACTTACGCAATAAGTCGTGAATCTCAATAGTGCCAAAAGTGGCCACTTTTGGCAACATCAAGATCCATAACTTGGTGCTCATATTTGAGGCCATGGAAAAATAATTAAAAATTGCATTATGCTCTTCTATTTGCGCGAAATAACCGAAACTTTTAATCCAAGCCTTTAATAAAATGCAATTGATTTATTTCCATTGGCGGCGCCACTGAGCTCATCGATACACCTTAACACTCCCCATGATAGACAACCGGACCGGATTGACAAGACAACTGATTGACGGATTGGTCGGCCGTTGCGGTGGGTCAATCCTCTGCGACTGATAACAATGTCCACTTGGAACGATAGGACTTTTGACTTTTTACATTAAAACGCTGGACAATTTGTTTGATATCGATAACATTAGATCTGAAATAGATGAAAAAATAACTTACTTTGCCCGCGTGAACTAACTGTCTGACTGAAGACTGTCGTATGAAAACTGTTTTAGTTCCAAAGATTATCACCGGAACAAAAAATGTTGTCGCACTGTCAAAGCCGCGCGTTATCAAAAAATGGTTTTGCACGTCAACTGCACTTCAACTGCACGTACACTTGACTAATGCGTCATAGCCCGATTCTCAGACATTCGAACTTTTTCAGTGTGGTAATTCGTATGTCGAACATTTTGTTTGTGGTTTCTATTGAAAAGTTAGAACGTTTCAAACAAACTAATCTGTCCCACATGTCAAAAAAATCATTTTGACAGCTAAGTTCGTATACGAACATGAAGCTCGACTTAATACTGAGGTAACTGGAGAGTGCAGTACGAACAATTTTTTGAATACCACAAATAACACAGTGGCTGTCTTCCGTCTCACCTACACTTTAAAAAAATACGTATGGTCATATGAGACAGCTGACAGCCACTACATACATAAATGTCAAATTTGCTGGCGACACTTTTTTATTCAGGGTGAGAGCTCCAGTTACCTCAGAGTATTAAGTCAAACTTCATGTATACGAACATCGATTGGTCCGTACCACTCGTTGCGTTTGACTGGTTTTCGATCGAACTTTTTCGATTGTGAAATTCTGACAATACACAAAATGTTGTGTGGTTGTTATATTTGAATTTCGAGCATAAAAAAGTGAACTTTTCTCGATTGCCTGAGAATCGGCCCCCAGATCTGTTCAACCGATTAGCCGTGATTGTGCCACTAACATCTAAACATAAAATTTTTCGCATTTATAGGTTCTAATAGTAAGTCCTACAATGATTTAGTAATAAGCAAGTCAAATACTTATCATTGAATGGGTAGATTTTGCAGATTTAGTTTCACCTGGTATTAAACTGTTAAGTATAATCAGTGGTGGACTAACGCCCGAATTCTCGAACGCAAATCAAATTTGGGAGCGTCTCAAACATCATGGCATCTCTTTCATACGTTTGACATATAAAGCGACAGGGCCATGCTTGAGACGCTCCCAAAGTTAAGTAGCGTTCGAGTATTCGGGTATAAGCCTGTCTGAGGCGCGGGGTGGCAAGCTAAATGGGGGCCCATCACCATTTTTAGGCCCCGAGAAGCGCTTCTGAACGTGGAGGTGGTTGGGGCTCCCTGAAAGGAAGGCCCGGAGCACTTGTTAAGGATTTGATCGAGGGATCGCTTAGGCGTTTGGGTTCCCCTGGACCGGGGGCCCGGAGCGGTCCGCCACTGAGTATAATGCAATGTAGCTTGCTTAAAAAGTCTTATTATGAGATGCCTTGGCAATATACCTTAAAATAGTTGTCTGCATCTCATACAACCTCTTTAACATGAGAATAAAAGTAGCCTATGTCTCGTAGTATTGTCTATCTTTATATAAAATTCATCATAATCAGTTCAGTTATAATAATAATAATAATAATAATAATAAAATACGCTTTATTGCACACAAAAATAAATATCTATAGAAGAAAAACAGTTACAACAGACAAAAGTATACAAAAGGCGGCCTTATTGCTTAACAGCAATCTCTTCCAGACAACCTTAGGTGGAAAGAAAGAAATAAATAAAAGTGGAGTATAGGGGAGTCGGTGCGCTATGGAAAGAATTTTAAGAAGGAAATATAAATAAATTATGATAAACTACTTAGTAAAATATAATTTATAAGCAATGAAAGGGATAAATACAACATATAAATGATAGTTAACACTGAGGACCAGAAGAAAGGAAATAACGACGAACTTCATTGCGAAAGGATCCCAGAGTTTGGGCTTTCCTGATACCTTCAGGTAATGAGTTCCACAGACGAACAGCGTGTACGGAAAAGGAGTAGGAAAAGAAGTCGGTAGAGTGCCGTGGAATTTCTAGAGTGAGATTAGTTGTAGAACGCAAAGTACACTGCGAAGACGAGGAATGAAAGGAGAAACAGCTTTTAAGGTAAGGTGGGGACGTTGGTAGAAAAAGAACAGAGTAGAGGAGCGTAAGAGTGTGTAAGTCCCTGCGCCGGCGAATTGGGAGCCAATTAAGTTTGGACCGGAAGTGAGACACATGGTCATATTTGCGGAGGTTAAAAATAAATCTGATACAGACATTCTGCAGTCGCTCAAGTTTACCAAGTAACTCCTCCGATAGATCAGTGTAACAGACATCAGCGTAGTCAATAATAGATAGCAGGAGAGATTGCGCCAAAGTGGTTTTGGTGGTAATAGGCAAAAAATTACGGAGGCGGTTAAGAGATCCGTATGCAGCGAAAATCTTTTTCCTAAGTTCATGAACCTGTGGCCTCCAAGAAAAATGCTGGTCAAAAGTAACGCCAAGGTTTTTTACAGTTTCCGAGTACGGAATAACAGTGCCATCTAAAGAAACTGAGGGAAGCTGTTCAAAGTCGATCCTCGAAACGTAATAAGAATTACCAATAATTATGCACTGACTTTTAGCCGGGTTTACAGCAAGACCAAAGGATTTACTCCAACTACCGATCAGCGCTAAATCTGAGTTGACGACTGCAATTGCACGTGATAGTTCAGATAAAGGTGCTTGATTGTATATTTGCAAGTCATCCGCATATAAGTGGTAGGAACTGGAAATAGAATCAGTGATGGTATTAATAAATATTGAAAAAAGGAGTGGAGATAAGACACCACCCTGGGGAACACCGGCATTGATGTCACTCCACTCCGAGAACGAATCTCCAGTGCGGACGCGCTGCCTTCGTCCTAACAGGTAACTTTGAAACCAGTCAATTGCAGTAGGAGATATGTTAAGAGAACGTAAAACACCAAGAAGAATGTCAAAATCGACGGAGTTGAAAGCGTTACTAAAGTCCAATAAAGTCAATACAGTGAGTTGTCGATTTTCCATCCCCCGGCGAATGTCATCTGAGATCTTAGTTAGGGCTGTGGAAGTGCTATGGCCTTTCCGGAAACCAGACTGATAGGGATTAAGGAGATGGTTGAAATGGAGATAACCAGTAAACTGGTGGTGAATCAGCTTTTCTAGGACTTTGGAGAGGAAAGGTAATATGGAAATAGGCCGGAAATCGGTAAGGAGCATTGGTTTGGATTTTTTGGGAAGAGGGATAACATTGGAGTCCTTCCAGGAGGCAGGAAAAACACCGGTTGTAATGGACGTATTAAGAATATGGGAAATTATAGGAACTAGTACATCAAGGATGGGAAGGATCATTTTTCGGCTAATACAATCAGCACCTACAGCAGAAGATTTAATTGACAGAATTGTTCTCTTAACATCACAGTCCGCAAATTGTTGAAGAATAAAAGGATCACAGTCTTGGATTGGCAAATTTGAAAGATTTTGCAAGGTATTGGCTTTGACATTGCCATCGATAGGAGTCGAAGAAGTGAAGTGACTGTTAAGTTGGTTGAAATCTACATTGTTAAGGAAATTATCTGTATGAGCTTTGCCAATCCCAAGAGTTCTTAAGAATTTCCATACTCTCGCTGGGTCTTCATTTTCAACAGAGTTATGTATGTGGCGCCTTTGAGCGTCCCTAACTACCGTATTGCACCGGTTTCTGGCTCGGTGATATTTTTCCTCATTACGTTTCGTAGGATCGAGCTTGAACCTTGCCTTGGTACTATTCTTTTTCGCCATCAATGCCCGAATCTCATCTGTTAGCCAAGGCGCCGGAAGGTGTTTAATTTTGACAGGACGCACAGGTGCATGAACATCGTAAAGTGCCACTATAGCATTGTTAAAGAAATCTATTTGTTCATCCACACAATCTGTATTAAAAATAGGCGACCAGTCTATGTTGGCGGCGTCATGGAGTAGACGATCTTGATCGATATTATTAAAACTACGCTGAAGCTGCACAGTTGGTTTTTGTTTGGGGAGACGAATCCTGTAAGACAAGTATACCAAGTCATGGTAAGAAAACGCATCTGCAGAATGTTGGCCATGCTTAACTACAGAGGTAGGGGAGGAGATGATCATAAGATCGAGAAGAGAGGGGGTACAATTGGGAAAGTAATGGGTTGCATTAGAGGGTAGGATATGTAAATTGGAGGAATTAACTAGAGATAATAATTTTTGGGAACGTGTGTCGTTTTTAATGAGACAGGTGTTGAAATCACCCATAATTATATTATGGGTGTATGAGGGAGTGAAATTTTCTAGGAGATGCTCGAAAGACTCAAAATAGTCAACTCGGAGCGAAGGGCTATAGAAAACTCCCAAGAGAAGCTTGGAATGGGATAGGGATATTTCAATAAAGAGATGCTCGGCGCTGTTGGCAGGAGGTGGCTGAGGGGAACGACTTAGAACAGAATAAGAGATATGAGAACAGAGATATATAGCCACTCCGCCATGTGAGGAACTTACACGATCATTACGGATCAGTTGGTAACCGGGTAAGGAATAGGAGATAGAAGAAAGACAAGGATGAAGGAAAGTCTCAGAAACTAGGATAGCGTGAATATTTTCTATAGCAACCAAACAGAGTTAGCATGTAGGTATAATGTTTTTAGGGATTATATGTCAATACACGCAAATTACAATACAAAACACCATACAATTCCACGTCGTTTGACATTTAAATGTAACTGCTGGTTGCGGCATTTTGTTGTTGTACCGTATCTATTAATTTCCGCCATACATTATTCTGTGAATTTATCGTTGGACGGATATTACTTGTAAACCATACATTTTCACATAAATTTGTTAGTATTTAGATAATGTTTGACAGTCAAATATTTTGTACTGCAACAATTTATCTGTTAATTGGATATTTATTACGATTTCGTTAGTAAATTCACACGATTCTTGGTAATTCCTGTCGAATTTGTGCCACTAATAGATGTATATGAGTGCATATCAATATAAATATAGAATAGTAATTTTAGTCTACCACCCTAAATGTGAATGTTAACTTAACATTATTGAAAGTTACATGAGTTATATTCAATAATATGATCAGTGAATATAACTCATGTAAGTTTCAACGTAAATTAATTGAAAAATGGAAAATGATGTATTTAGAAAAAATCGACCCGTCTCACAATCAGCTCCGATGGGATTCCAACCCACGACCTTTCGCTTGGGGTGGGTTCGAATCCCATCGGAGCTGATTGTGAGACGGGTCGACTTTTTCTAAATACTTCATTTTCCATTTTTCAGTAATAAAAATTGCATTGTGAATGCCAAAAACTAAAAATTAAAATAACTAGTAAATTAATTGATAGCATTTTCCGCACACATCAGACTCGCTTCGTCAATAAGTCCATCTATTGAACGGCAGAGACTAAGGAATCTACTTACAAGTAAACTTGCAGACATCAAACATAGCTACGTTACACTATAACTTCGAAAGTCCAGCTTGCGAAGACCCCTGGCCTACAAATCGTTTGCCCCTTAGTAATATAGTCTGGCAAAAGGGTCGAGGGGTAAGGAAGCTCAGATTAAGTGGTCTTAGTGCTTGTAGGGAAACGTGTCGGTTATCTCCACTCTGTGACACTAGAGATTAGCTGGGGCTGCCTGTCAATCACTGTCGCAGTTACCCCAACGTTAAGAACCGTCTACACAAGCCCACAATTGCACTCGTTCCGAAATCCGGACGAAATGGCACTGCCCGTCCACGTTGCGTGTGATCGAGTAAATATTTGATGCCCGCCGAATAACCAAAATAGTTCTGGTGCGCTTTCAATTTGAACATTCTTTTTTGGGCTCGGTTTTTTTTGTCATTCCGTATTTTTTTGAAGTTAACTTGATTTTACGTAACTTATTATGTGTATGAAATTGTACATAAAGGCAAAGTTCGTTTTTATTTATTTATTAGCAGCATTGTGACTAAGAAACACCGGTATAATTTTCTACTCATTACAATAAGCTTCATTTCACTAGTCGAGGTATTTTTATAAAAAATAGAAATGAAAATTCGTTGATACATTTCTTTTGCGTGCAATGACAAAGTTATTAAGCCAATTAAATTTTGCGAAAGTTCAATCATCACAATTAACTGCAATTAAAACTTTATACAAACGAACGTAAAAATCGAATCAAGCAGGACTTTATAAAGTTAAAGTAAAAATACGTTTCACAAATTGTTTACTGTTAAACCAAGTGAGTTCAATCGTACGTTGCGCCACACCCGATCCTTTTAAGAAAGAATTATGTAAAATACACTCGTAAGCCTTAAAAGCGACACCAAATCTGACGACAGGTACAAATGTGAAATATGTCAGGGTATTGAGTAACCGGCCGTTTTAAATTGTTATTGAAAGCATAGAAGTATTACTGGATAAATGGGCCGCGCATTCCGTCGGGGCCGACCAAATCTGGGCTATTGTCACCGACGTTGATCAAGAGTAATGACTGCCCGGCGTTGAATAGGTAATCGCAGTGTAAACTCCCCTTTATAAGGAGGGTTTAAGCACAAGAATGTATTAAAATATTATTTTGTTAACATGTGTCTCTTCCTAATGCGCTCGTTTTTGTCTGTGACATATTTTCTTGCCTTGTTTGTGTAATTCCCTGCTCTGTAATTTACTAAGGAGGTATGAAGGAGGCGCTCATTTCGCTTGCTCAGCTAAGCGAACACAAGCGAAAACTCTTTACGCTTTCGTTGAACAAGATGTCCAATCATAGCCAAAGCGCTGGCTGATACACACGGATGTCACGAATGGTAAGTAAAGTAGGTACTTACTAAGAAATGATAGTTATGAATTTGATTTCAGTTCAGCTGGTAAAATATGCACATATAGAAACTAGTGACGAATTATACCTTTTTACTTTGCAATACTGCGGACGCGTAGTGATTTTGTAGTTGTTTTTGAAATAGCACCTATGTTAACTAAATGAAAAGATGTCTTAAACGGGCGGTAGTTAAAAAATTTTGGACGTTTCATAAGCATTAATTGCATTTAAACTATATGAAGAATAAGTTTTTGACTCTAAGTTTGACTCTCAATTTTTTTTCATGTATTATTTTGAGTAAATTCTGACTTTTATTTTTTTAATTACTTACACCAATGATTATGAAGTAACGTATAACATGGTCTGATTTTGGTCCTATTCACTACAGTTATAATTTGGACATAGAAACAATACTTAAATCTTGTTTGTATCATAAAATTTTAACACATTGGATTGGAACTTTCAACAACAATGTGTACACTTATTTAAAAATGAACAATTTTAGTGTTATAAAAGTGTCCTGTGATTACGTTTGTGCATTACGCCCGTTCAGGGACTAATCAAAAAGTACATAAGAGCTATTTATCATAAGCAAGCAGTTTTAATAAAATCGACATGTGATGTCGCAATACTAATTTTGCTATGCCCTATAAAGGGTTTAATATCGTTACAATAAGTTATGGCTTACCTTACCAGTAGGTGTAGCACAACTTGAGCGCGACTTGAGTGACAAAAAGTCGCGGGCACTTTCAACCAATCAGATCGCGACGTGCTGATTGGTTGGAAGGCAACAAAGAGTCGCGCTAAGTTGTGCTAGCCCTACAGCAGTGTGTACTAAGTCTTAATTAGACTTCTGTAATGAGCTGATGTCGTGAAAATTCCCGGCATAATTTCGCTTCAAAGCTGATGGCTTACTGGCTGTCCCGTTTCCAGGACGTAGGCAAAATGACTAATTGTTGTGAATGGCAATTAAGTATTAAAGCAGCTTAAAAAAAAACATTGAAAATGCTTTTGACTTTTTGTTTAAATAAACCACCAAACCACTACTAAAAATAACTTAAAATATCGAAAATGAAGTATGAAAAAAATCGACCAATCTCACAGCTAGCTCCGATGGGATGGGAATGAGACCGACCTTTCACTGTCCGGGCGAATGCTCCAACAACTGAGCTACGGAGTCGTTAGGAGAAGGCGTCGAATTTATCCAATACTTATTATAACGCGCTGTTAGCCTGCGTTTTTTTTTATAAATGAGTAACTATTTAGTAATCTGTGATAAATATGACTACCCTCAGACTCGAAATACTCTTCCGTATATTTGACAAACGACATAGATGATATAATTGCTATTTCAAATTATTTTTAATTTTTTAGAAAGAAAGAAAGAAAATACATGTATTTGGAACATTCACAAACAAAGGAAAAAAACTACACATTAATTACACACAAAAATTAAAAAATGTCCCCAAACGGTCCCGGCTCAGCATAATGCTTTTTTATGCATTTACAATGGAATTTTTATTATTGAAAATAACATTGAGTAAGTATTAGAAAAACTAATACCCTTCTCACAACTAGCTCCGATGGGACTTGAACCCACGACCTTTCACTGACCGGGTGAATGCTCCAATTACTGAGCTACGAAGTCATTAGGAGAAGCGTCGAATTTATGAAATACTTCTATTCTAACGCACTGTTAGTCAGCGTTTATTGCCTAAATAAAATGCCTGGAATATTCTCTTTGGTGAAATATGAAATTTTATATATTTTTAAACAAACAAGGAGAAATCCAAAGAAACTGTCACAGACAAAAAATAAGTAATGGTATTAAATTCATTTCCGCCGTTCCTCAAACCGAAGTGTCTGTGAAGCAACACATGTTTGGGTAACAAAAAATTGGCTGACACTGCAAAAACTAGGGATACCGGAACATGGTACGCCGCACCGGATGTATGAATCCAAAAGTTTTTAGCCAAAGATAATTAGAAACTTGCAGTATTCGTGTGGGTATGCAAATATATACTTTATTAATTCATATGTGACCACAGTTCTTGAGTTATTATTAATTTATACTCCAGTCTCGTAAGGAAGAAAAAGGGGTGACCTCGGAATGAGAGATAATAAGCTGTAAACTCGTATACAGAGCAGAGGCCTGGATAGCGAAAGGTCGTGGGTTCGAGTCCCATCGGAGCTGGTTGTCAGACGGGTCGATTTTTTCTAAATACTTCATTTTCAAATTCTTTATACGATAGTCTTTATATTCCAGTAATTAATGCACACCAGATTGCATTCGAAAGTGGTGTTAAGTTACTCAATAAAACTACAGTTTTCTTTCAACTATATTTTTAATTTGATAGAATATCATCACAATACATCAGAAATAAAAAATCAGCTTCACTAGTTACAATTCCCAAATTGCTCCCAATAAATGTACCAAAACCATAATAACAGAAGTAACAGCATCTCCCATGAGTGCATCTTGTACACTCGGCAGCACATCAAGTTAAACAGTTGAAATGCGATGGGCATAAAGGCGGTCTCAAGGTCAACATGCATAGTCTGATGTGCCGCCGTGTGTACAATGATCAACACAACGGCTTACACGCTGACAATGAACTCGCATGTCGTGTGATGATGATCCTATTGGTACTGCTACTTGCAATGTTCACAATATTTTTACAACAATTGTACATTTACTGACTAAGGTTAGAAATTGTGTTAGGTACATTCTGTTAGGAATAGTGAAAATGTTTGAAGTGATCTTAGATTGGTAGAAAAACGTCACAAACATAAAATATGAAAATATGACATTTGTTTGTTGTTGTTGTTGACGACCCAAAACGTTTACAAACAATAAATGTTATAAAATGTTTAATTTGTTAAAATTTGTTCTCTAACAACTTTGTTTAGAAATACTTACTTGCTAGGTGCTAACTTTGCCTAACTTTGCCTAAGATGAACACATTTTATAACATCAAACTAAAAAAAAAACTCGACAGCAAAAAATTAACGACTAAAAAGGGAAAATGGTTTTTTAGATATTGCAATAATGCCATCAAAAATCCGCCATTTTGTTTTTAATTTTTATTTTAATGTAAGTACCCAGGAATTTATCGACACCTCATACGTTAAAATCCTTCAAACTATTTAGGCTGTAGCAGGGAACATAGAAAACTACATACATACATACATTTTCATGCTCATGAAAAACATTACCCTCCTTCTGCCGCAATCGGG
Source organism: Crambus lathoniellus (assembly GCA_949710035.1). NCBI lineage: Eukaryota > Metazoa > Arthropoda > Insecta > Lepidoptera > Crambidae > Crambus > Crambus lathoniellus. The sequence continues at coordinate 2,615,283 of OX453304.1, forward strand.
TAAATAATGGTATGTAATGTAGGTACTAATGTTTGTAGCTACACATTTTCTAACAGTGCAGTGTAGGAGCACCATAAAAAAACGGTTTTAATTTATGCTATGCCTCTGTTACGGCTTGATGTGCCGTCGTCATTACCAGTATATACGCCACTGATGGACATGACCGTTCAAATTGATTTGGTCGTAAGTGCGTTTTGGCCCAATCAAGCATCAACCGACCCGACTGAGTTACGATAATTACAGACGTAACAAACTTAATATTTTATACTGCGCCTTTAAAGTTACTGTCTTTGAGACTCTAATGGACTTTTTTTTATTAATTGTGTTAATTAATTCTTTGATGAACATGGAGCTGATGTGTCGTAATTTATCTTCGTTAGCCGTTGAGAAAGATTTAATGCTCAGTGAAGGAGTGGATGTTCCTATTTATTGCATTTACTGCTAATCCGAAGAATAATTCGGAAATCAATTTAATACGCTTTTAATGGATAGCTTGATAAACGCTTTCTGATAATAAATAAAAATAATAAATTTTTAAGCCAATTAAGAATATAACAGATTAAGATTCTTAGCTTGGATTTAAAAGGTAAACTGCTCCTCTTATTTTTATAAATCGATCTAAATTATATCATGAAGAAAAACAGGAAACCAACGCTTAATAAATTTTGAGCGCAGGTCAATATCTATATTTATTCCCTATTATTATTCTACATAGGATTAACGTTCCATTCTTAACCCGGAACTTGTCAATTGACATCAAAATGAAGAGTGTAACAACTGAAATACACACAAAAATAAGATACGCTGTTTCCTTTTCCCAGTTTAGAAATTCCAAGTAAAATCTTAGAAATGTTTGAAGAACGGGGACAGTCGTGCGCTTCGCTTTAAACCAGATAATCCTGACAGATATAATGTCAAAACCTACTAGGTTTAACGGAGATCCTTGTAAATATATCATTAGGAAAATCTTACTGAAGTAATTTCGAAGATGAGAATATTATTTCTTTTGTATTCGTCTAGATCAGTTTAGTCATTGTATTTTTGCGCTGGCTTTAAACAAATAATTGCGCTTTGTTCACACCTCACACCGATAGCAAAATTCGAAGAGTCTCGTAGACTATTCAGTAGCTTAGTTGGTCCGAGCATCTGGCCGATTCCCGGGGGCGGGTTCGAATCCCGCCTGAAAGTGACTTGTAGGGCTTGTGGTTTTTAGTATCATAACTTTTCCTTTACTTACAGAATAATAGCATTGGACATGCATCAAAATAATTTAAAATCTTAATTTAATGGCTGTTTCATATTCTTCTTCTTCTTTCGTGTCGCTGACAAACTATACCTACATCATAATCGATTGTTAAACATTTTGTAAAAATGTTTCTTTCGAAAGCGAAGGTTTCCTTACATTGACAAAGCAACGCTGGCCAACAGCGTTAAGAAGTACTAACAAAATTGCATTGTGAATGAATAAACATAATTTAAAATCGATTGCTAAACATTTCTAAAAATGTTTCTTTCCAATGCGAGGGTTTGCTTTACATTGATGAAGCAACGCTAGCCTACAGCGTAGAAAAGTGATAGCCAAATTTGACGAGTCTCGTAGGCCTTTAGGTAGCTTAGTTGGTCAGAGCATCTGGCCGGAATCCCGGGGGCAACTCTGGTTCAAATCCTGCCTGAAAGTGACTTGTAGGGCTTGTGGTTTTTAGTATCATAACTTTTCCTTTACTTACAGAATAGCATTGGAAATGCATCAAAATAATTTAAAATCTTAATTTAATGGCTGTTTCATATTTTTCTTCTTCTTTCGTGTCGCTGACAAACTATACCTATATCTTAATCGATTGCTAAACATTTGTGAAAATGTTTCTTTCGAATGCGAGGGTTTCCTTACATTGATAAAGCAACGCTGGCCAACAGCGTTAACAAGTACTAATAGAATTGCATTGTGAATGAATAAACATAATTAAAAATTTCAATTTTATGGCTGTTTCATCTTAATCGATTGATAAACATTTGTAAAAATGTTTCTTTCGAATGCGAGGGTTTCCTTACATTGATGAAGCAACGCTGGCCTACAGCTTAGAAAAGTTATAACAAAATTCGACGAGTCTCGTCTCATAGGCCTTTCGGTAGCTTAGTTGGTCAAAGCATCGGAGCTGGTGGTTTTTTACTATCAAAAATTTCTCTTTATAATAAAGTTTTTATTCATTTCCCATCGCAACAAAAACTGTAAACAAAAGTTTCTTTAAAACAGGTCGAATCGGCCCGGTAGTCCAGTTGGCACCGCATTTCGGACCGCCCGCGGCTAGATTTTAATTCGGACACGACGTTATCACGGACAGTGTTTGAACTAAAATGTTCCGAGTATATTTTTCGGGGGTAAGGTGTCCGACATACGGCGATATGTCAACTGTGATAAACGGCCCGGGGCGACGCCGTTTTTGGGAAATCCGCGGTGTTGCAATGCTACAGAAGTCTCGCGAATAATGGGGTGTATTTGCGGAGTAAGTTGTTTCATGTTTTTTTGGCTTAAGTGGTAACGGAAACTATTGAATATTCTTAATACAGACGTTCAATCCTCTGCTTCTTTCGCATGAAATTTACACGTATCGTAAGGATCATTTAAAATTTTCGCGAGAAAAATTCTATTTGTTCTTTTGCAACCTTTCTTCGGATTATAACAATTCTTATGACAAAATTAATGTCAGACACATGAAGGTGCTTTTGTTCTTTTTCTCTTTAGCCTTTCACTCTGTCTCTTACTCTTTAACCACTGGAACAATGTCCACGAAATTTGATATACCTGGAGATAGGTCAAACCAGTCAAACTTTTTTTTTTTACTTTTTAATTTGCGATCGGTCGCCAGACCATAAGCGAATTTGTGGAGCGAAATGAGTTGAAATAGTGGGACGGTCATCACCGGCCCTCCTAATTAAGTATGTGGTTTCTTTTTTAAAGTCAAACCTTGGAAAGATATTGGGTACTATTTAACGCAAAGTAATCATTGAAGACCACGATAATATAACGTTATTTTAACATAACGTATTTCATAGAACTCGAACGGCATTTTATTACTGAAACTTCGGAAACCTTCTATTAAAATGTCATGTTTCTAATCATAACACAAAATAACGGACGAGTGAATATTTCATGAACATCATCGACGCTCATATGAAAGCTTTTAAGTAAATATATGTTTCCGGATTCGAAACGAATATGTCATTTGTGTATTTTTAAACTATGCATCACAAAATATATATTTTTCAGTTGTGAGTATATTATTCTGCTTTTCGCCCGCGGCTTCGCCCGCGTGGACTACATGACGTTATCCCACGGGAGTGTGATATTTTTCCGGGATGAAAGGTAAATGTTCCTCAACAGGCTACAAAGTATCAGTGTCCAAAATTTCAGCCAAATCCGTTCAGCGGTTTTGGCGTGATTGAGCAACCAACATCCAAACATCTAAACTGTCACATTTATAATATTAATAGGATTTTTTTATTTTACGCTTCTGGTTTTGGAGTTGTTGCTATGTTATTCTTAAGTTTATAAATTATTTTTATGTATTCACAATGCATTTCTGTAAGTATAGGAAAAATATAGTAAGTATAGGTAGTTTATTTGGTCAGATCATTGGGCCAGATTCCTAGGGACGCGACTTCAAATCTGCCACCTGGAAGCCACTTAAAAGGCTGATGATATTTTTGCCTATCACAATTTTTACTATATTATTATTTCAAACAAATAGATTTTCATTTTACTGAAAACATCAATTTAAAATAAAAAAAGAAGAATTCGTGTAAACTAATAACGTTGCTTAATTATTACATCACTACATAGTATAAAACAAAGTCGCTTTCTCTTTCCCTATGTCCCTTTGTATGCTTAAATCTTTGAAACTACGCAACGGATTTTGATGCGTTTTTTTTTAATAGATAGAGTGATTCAAGAGGAAGGTTTATATGTACTTTTTATCCCGATATTCCCACGGGAACGGGAACCACGCGGGTGAAACCGCGGGCGGCCGCTAGTAACACATAATTTGATACAAATCTGATTAATATTTAAACTACGCGTTATGTAACAAGAACACATAACTAGTTTGTGTACACAAATATAATGACGAAATATACGAAAGAATCACATTTGTTTAGAATGATTCCAAGAAACAGAATATCTAAAACACTACGATACACTTTAACCTTTTATATATAGTTTTGAAAGTTTAACAAAATAAATTAATCTCTGTATTTATTCATATTATACTATTATTTTAACAAACAGAAAAGCGTAACGTTACCATTTTTTACGAAACGAACATCGGTTCCGCATTCACACTTAAGGGGCTACTCGGAAAAAGTATGGACTTTTTGATATAAAACTATAGGACAGTTAGAGTTTTTACAAATCTGGTAATAAGATATGTATTTCTTTATACCTTTATCTAGAATCGTATAGTTTCAAAAACACGATTTTATGATTTTGGCTCGACACTTTTTGTTTTCGAAAATACCTCAAAAAAATAAGAAAATTCAAGATTATTCTTAAATGGGGTTACATATAATATTGGAAATTGGTTTAATTAGTGGACACCAATAATATTTAGGATCGTGTAGAAGCATTTTTTTTTAAATCGCTATAGTTTTTTAATACGAAGTGATTTTGTGTTTTTTTTTGCCCAATCTGCAAAATCGGTCTCTTTCCCGCGCGCGTCGTTTTCTCATTGCTATCTCGCTTTAGCAAAATTTTTCCGAGTATCGCCTTAAGGCTGGGAATCCCGAGCGCAGAAATAATTTGAGGGGGTGAAGAACGTCACATACGCTCCGCCCATCGGAGGGACACCCCGCGCGTCTCAATATACTTGCGCGGCCCTGGCCGGCGGCCGCTATCGTGCCACAGTGTAGCAGCAAGACAGTAGTGACCGATATTCAGTAGAACCACTCAAGTTTCATTTTTAATGTAATATGTTTATTATTTTAAAACGAAATAGGTAGATAACTGTAGTACAAATAATGTTATTTCCTACCACTGTATACCATACTATAATATTACATTGAATGTATTACAATATTGTTACGGTGAGGGTGTTATTATGAATCTCAAGCAAAATGATCGATTCTAGAATAGAATTATAGTAAACAAGCTGTTGCCCTCGGCTTCGTCCGCTTGTATTTCAGTCAAAACATGAGTTTCAGTTAAAAAGTACCCTATATCATTCTCGATCGTCCTATTTATCTCTATGCTAAAATTATTCAAACTTGATTTATCGGTTTTGGGATGAAACCTAACAGACAGACAGAGTTATAGTCCGTTCGGTTAGATAGTGTCGGTACACCCGCACGGCATTGTGGCAGAGCGACACTATCTAAGCGAATGGACTATACTTTCGCATTTATAGTACTAGTTTAATCCGTAGATAAATGCAAATGTCACTTTGCCTGTCTGTTACTTTATCACGCCAAAACGCTGAATGATGATGAATTTTGGAATTTTGAAATCATAGATAGTCATAGAATATTGTTCATGCGATAACCGAAATCCACGTGGGCGAAGTCGCGGGCTGCATCTAGTAATTTGATATACTAACTGTGGCCTGTAATTTCGTCTGCATGAACTTTGGACATTGCGTTTGTATTAGAATTGCGGTTATATCGCGTAAAAAAGTAGCCTTTGTCCTTCTCCAAGATTTGTAATCTCTGTACCAAAATTCATCGAAATCGGTTCAGACGTTTTGGCGTAAAAAGTAACATCATCATGGCAGCCGAACGACGCCCACCGCTGGGCATAGGCCCAAAAAGTAACATATGGACGAACAAATAGGCAGATAGAGTTACTTTTTGTAGGTATGGATAGTGCGTGGGAATCGGAAAGGGTGTCAGAGTGGGGATTACAGTGGGACTGGAAATGGAAGAGAGGATCGTAGAGGAAATCATTGAGGTGATCGGAGTAAGTGAATAGGAATAAAATTAAAATAAATAAGTATGTCAATAATAATGGTAAAACATTTATTAAAATTCGCTTAAATCTAGAATCTCAACTCAATGATATCTTGAGCTGAGAACGCACTTGTGTCAAGGCAATATCGTCCCATTTTTGATAGTGCCATTCCAAATACTCTTAAAACGTCCACCGCTGAGGCCGCCGCGGTTGCAACTAGTCGGGCTATTATAGCATACCACCGCAAATCATACCGCCCGCCGCGCCTCTTGAGCAGGATACTCACCGAGCTGTGTAACACGTAACTTGTTTCTTGCTTGCTTCTATACGATCCTAAATATTATTGGTGTTCACTAATTAAACCAATTTCCAATAGTGTAAGTAACCCCATTTAAGAATAATCTTGACTTTTCGTATTTTTAGAGGTCTTTTCGAAATGAAAAAGTGTCGAGGCAAAATCATAAAATCGTGTTTTTGAAACTATACGAATCTAGATAAAGGTATGAAGAAATATATATCTTATTACCAGTAACAACTGTAACCGTCCTCTAGTTTCAAATCAAAAAGTCAAAGAGTAGCGCCTTAAATATCCAAAAGGAATAACATCGAAAGTTCGACATAGAAATTTTCCATTTCAAGTAACACCAAAAATTTATATTTGATTAAAATTTGGTTTTTCTGTTGGGATATTTTTTTGGATATTGCCTAAATTGTTTTTTACTTTATATAAATATGTCCGGTGAAGAAAGTTTAAACGGATAATTTTTCCTGAAAAAGATCAATGAAATAAAACTTTATTAAAAACTAGCTTTCCGCCCGCGGCTTCGCCCGCGTGAACTACATGACGTTATCCCGCGGGAATGTGATTTTTTCCGGGATAAAAAGTAGCCTATGTTCCTCTCCAGGCTACAAAGTATCTGTGTTGCAAATTTCAGCTAAATCCGTTCAGCCGTTATGGCGTGATTGAGTAACAAACATCCAAACATCTAAACATCCAAACATCCAAACATCTAAACTTTCGCATTTATAATATTAGTAGGATACCTAATCTTTGGAAAGTTATACAATACTTTTAATTTATTGCTACTACATATATCATCATTAGAGATCGGATAATCGGATGCATATTTACCTAAAGTTAATATTTGGTTAGGAAATTATGGAAGCGGCTTTTTAAAACATGTTTTTTTAATATAAATATCGGGATTCCAGAAAATTCGCGAATGCAAAATTAGTCAGTAACATGGTGTGGAAACGGAGTCTTTAGTATGAGCTATTTATTTAAAAAATTTCGAGACAAAAGTGCATTCCATTACAGCTAACACCACAACTTTAGGTAAATATGCATCCGATTATCCGATCACTGATCATCATGCTGTAAAGTTTTCCCTGACTAAGGAATTACTGTGGGGGTCCACTAGGTTAATTTCGTACACTGCCTCACTTATCTCTATACACTGTGACACTACTTACTATTTAGAAATCTATGTAGATTAATATCTGATTCGTTCCAAATGAATAAAAAAAATCAAATCACTTAGTTACCTTTTATGTTTGTTTATCCTTCGCAGAGTCTGCGACGAAATCTTATTTTTTTTTTTTTTTATTGGCCATTTTATCGTAATCACTATAAAATATTTACAGAATTATTCTTGAATGAACCTAGTTAATAAATTTAAAATACATATTTTCCTACAAACTATTATTATATATTTGTACAAACTATAACTAGGTACATTACACGACACCACAGATAATTATTTGTATCTATATAACTTACTGAACTCTCTACACAATCAAATATTTGAATTGTTTTTAATTTCGCTCGTCGCAGGTAACTGCGCCGCAAAAATTGGCACGCGTCCGACCTCTAACTCATTCCGCAGGGGACTGATTGATTGAAATTACGACCGTCAACGTAGCAAAATAGGTTTTTTTCGAAAATAAACAATGCCTTAAAAAAAATTTGACTTATGACGGCCGGAATCCCTCGGCTATTCAAAGACAATTATTTTCGTATATTTTTCATTAACTAAAACCAAGTATTTTGCAAATAATACGATATTTGGATTACGATTAGACGGATGTTTGGGATTTTATTTGACACAGTAAAATATCACCAATCGAAAAAAAACGGCCGGAAACACTAGTTAAATAGCTGTAAAATAACATATATTTTTTCCAAGTTTTAAGTACTTGTGGTTTGAGAGTAATCCATAATTTAAAATACCCTATTTTGGGGAATGCCCGCCTTAAGAGGACTGTGTACCAAGCGGTCTTCATACAAACGGCGATAACGTTTTCTACCCTCAAAACCTTAACATACAGATGAATTTTCGGTATGTTGTTGAAATGCATAAGAACTAGGGCGGTACGTTTTGTTTTTTTAATATTCATTGTAGATTTGAAAATATTGGCACTTTTTTGTTTTGTATGAAATCACTAAGTGACTGGCACACTATGCTACCACTGTCCGACCTGTAGGTATACTCTGAAAAACGAAACGCTTTCACTCGATTCTGTCATGCCCGGAGAGTGAGAGGGACGGGTATGATGAAGTTTTATTGTATGTGTATGTTTTATGTATTTACGGGTATGATGATGTATTATTGTATAATTTTGTCCAGCAACGACATTTTTTTTTTTTTGTAAATGCGTTGCTTCTGTTAAAGCTGATGAGTTTTTTTCGCCTGTTTTTCTTGTCAGTTAAAAGATGTACATAACAGGTGGTAGGTAAAAAAATATTGGACGATTCATAAGCATTAATTTTATTTAATCTATATGAATAAAAAATTTATGACTATGACTATGACTATGACTTTTGTTTTTCGTTGAATTAAAGTAAGCTTCTAGTAGGTCCTTACCGCGAGCTTTCACACAATGTTAATTTAAGTAATGTTTTGAGCAAGGTGGCGCTATACGCAGTGTATAGCTCCGACTCACTTAATAAAAATTAGGATAACGTTTCGAAATGTAAGAACGGAAGCTAAAACTGACGGCCTGAATTTTTTTTTTTGTTTTTCGCATTAATAGTGTGTGCTATTCTTCTCTTAAAAATAACGATTGAGGTGCGGGCACATTTGTCTGACGCCACGTGTTAACACGCTGTATTTATATGGACATGATTGGACGTGTTATAAGTTAGGTGTGCTTTTAGTCAATATATTTACTACTAGCGGATCCTCGCGGTTTTACCCGCGTGGTACCCGTTTCCGTGGGAATATCGGGATAAAATATAGCCTATGTCACTTGGGAAGACTGTAGCTTTCTAACGGTGAAAGAATTTTCGAAATCGGTCCAGTACTTTTTGAGTTTATTCGTTACATTCAAAAATACAAATCTTTCCTCTTCTTCTTAGCGTTTCGATGGCAAACACTATATTGTTGCAGTCCAGAATTTGGCCACGTTCACGGCACTATCAGTGCAGGTTTCAGGGCATGCGGGGCACGATATAAGATGGGACATCGTTTGAGTGTCACCACAAATACAATCCATATTAGAGCCATCCGAGAGTCCCCATCGGAACATGTTGTCTTTGCTCCGGCCGACCTGAGTCCGAAGCCTATTTAAAGACTTCCATATCGGCCAAGACATTAGTATTAGTATAGATTAGTATAGATGAAAACCGATGTCTTCTGACGGACGTAACATCACATACGTGGCATCACGTAAGCTCACTTTGTTTGAGCCTTCATTCTCTCATTGTTATACTAAGTTATATAAGTAAATGGATCACATGCGAAACTAGCTCTTTCTCAGTTAAAATTAACTAGAGTAAATCCAAACAAGGTTACGGTCGGTGTATCTTAGGAGAGACGATCGTTTTCGGTACGAGACCATTCGTAGAGTGAATTGTGCTAGTCTGAGCTCGGCGGACGGGAGTTTACGTTAGTCTGTGGCCCAAGTTGATAGCGCATGCCGATTTACTTAAGTGCAATTTTTTTATCAAGTAGGTACTCTACCGACATGAGCACTGTAAAGTGATGAGATCTCCTTGATAGTAGAATTTGTTAGTGGAAAGAGAAGAAGTTATATTTGATTTTGATCGAATGTCGCCTCTTTTCAAGAAATAATATTTGATTATATTCGAATGTCACGTCATTTTACATTGTGTTTGTCTACTATTCTTGTAGTAGCTATAGAGTCGATCGCATGGTCTTAAAATAAACCAAAAAATCTGAACACCGTCGTTTACCTAAACGTATAAGTAGATCCCCTGAGCGCTACAGTACTTATTAGGCTTATTTATTGGTAAGACGAAAGATGATTTTGTTATTTACTAGAATATGCTGGCGTTTTGCCTGACTATGTCCACGAAATCATTAGTAACTAGCCTTCCGCCCGCGGCTTCGCCCGCATGTACTACACGACGTTATCCCGCGAGAAGGTAATATTTTTCAGGAATAAAAAGTAGCCTATGTCCTTTCTCAGGCTCTAGACTATCTCAATACCAAAATTCATTCAAATCGGTTCAGTAGTTTAGGTGTGATTGTGTAACACACAGACAGACAGAGACGCATTTATAATATAACTAGCCTTCCGCCCGCGGCTTTGCCCGCGTGTACTACACGACGTTATCCCGCGGGAAGGTGATATTTTTCAGGAATAAAAAGTAGCCTATGTCCTTTCTCAGGCTTTAGACTATCTCTGTACCAAAATTCATTCAAATCGGTTCAGTAGTTTAGGTGTGATTGTGTAACACACAGACAGACAGAGACGCATTTATAATATAAAGTAAGGATAAAGTAAGGATATATAAAAATATATAAGTAAGGATTTTGCGCTATACCAAAATACACTTTAATTCAGTTCAGGCTGATGCAGATGAAAAAAAAGAGTTTGGACGAAGAACAAAAAACACAAGGCAAGTTTTATGTAAAGATCAGTTTCATTCGCCCGTTCCTTATACTTGCTTAATTAAAGGCGATTATTTGCTTTAATCTAAGGCATCATCATGTCTTGTAATACTTTGACAAGTGTTACATGCCATACGATCATAATTAACTGATTAAAGGCAAGCAACATTATAAAATGGAACGGATAGTCACCCAAATTAGCGATGCTTTCTCAACCGAAATGATTGAATAAATACCTAAAATATTCATCAATGTTAAAAAATAAATCATTATAAGTGCTAGATATCTATAATTACATTAATAAACGTGAACACTTGTCTCTCAACATGTTGCACGTCAAATGTTTTCTTATGTATACGAAGGCTTTGGTTGAACATTATTCGCAGGCCTTTTAGAATAAAAATAGAAAAAGGCAACAGATTTTAACATTGTTATTGACATTGATATGACTGATAACGTATAAATATTAGTGCAGCAGGCCCCGGTTTTTGCTCATACCAAGTTGGACGCAGTTTTGACACTACACGACATTGCACCTTTTGTTAATTGTAATTCCCATTTTTGTAATTTTTTTGTGTATTGCTTATCTCGTTTGTGATTTTTATGTTTTTGTCGTGTGATTTCAAAATAAAGTTGCCAATACAATTATCCTAGTTAGGGCCCTAATTAAGCATACATTGCTTTCTTTGAGCTCTTTTTTTTTTTCATTCAAACAAACATTGTATTCTGAATTAGGGCCCTAACTAGGGTAAGTGTAATTGCAACTTAAATGTTTTCTGTCTTTCTTTTTAAGAATCGAAAATAAGTTATTCAAATTTCATCAACATTACATATTCCGCCTCTTATGACTTGCACCACAAGCTAACCTGCCGCACTCCCGGTACACACTAACCCTCCCGTGTGCCGTAAATTTACGATGCACGCGCCACGGGAGTTTTGTTACGCCTTAACCGGCTGCGAATTTTCAACGCCGATTTTTACTGCCGTCACCAATACGGAGATAACGTGTTACGTTACGTTACTGAGCATTTATAAAGTTGTCGTTTGGAAAACTGCATTTGTTTGAATAGTAAAGATATTATTATAGTTTTTCTGTGACAAAAACTTAATGGGAAATATATATGTCAGAATAAATTGTTTATTCAATTCAGTCAGGTTATAAAAATCACTCTAAAGGTCAAAGTAGCTATGTCATTGGTTTGTAAATCCTGCGCCAGGAAACCTTGTAACGAGAAGAACTGTTTAAAACTCATTGGGGGCTATTTTCCATTAAAATATTCTCCAATTCTGAAAATAGAAACGAATTCCTATACTTATTATTTTAATCTTTTGTTTGTATTTTGTAATTTTTGTTTTGGATTACTGCATGATTACTGTGATTTTTTTTGTGACTTTAAACTTTACTTTACTTGCCTGCTTGTCTTACAAGTTTGCCAGTTTGTAGCGTGAAATTATGAACGAAATAGTTATTTTCAAATGTATGCGTTTATTTATTAATTACGTATATCAAACCTTATTTTCTCCTAAGTCGTAAAAAAAACAAGTATAATAGCTTTATTCGTATTCCGACAAAGTTAATAAGCAAGCAAGGATTATCAACGTGAAACCACGTGAGTCTAGATTAAATTATTTGGCCAAGTCAAGTTTAAGTTAAGTTAATGCCGAGTTAAATCGCACTTAATCCAATGTAATACTTAGTACAGTGCGTTATTAAGCCAAGTTTCAGTATAAAGCTGCTAGTCATGTGATATGAAATTGTGTTCGTATAAGTATTTAAGTTTTGCCTAAAATTATGTTAGGTGCTCAAATTTAGATAAAGTTTCATCGCAACTAAGTTAGTGTTAACTTAGTTCAACGTGTTCACAGACTAGTGTTTAGGTAATAACTGGTTTATTAATTAAAAAAAAACAATATTATCTTTAAAATAACTTGTATCTTATACATACCTGTACAACGTGTTAATGAATAAGCTCAAAACCTCTTAGGTGGTGATTGTACTCATGAATATAAACCACTTTTACTATGGGGCCAACTCTGCAACTCAACAAAAAAAAAACAGCTGTTTCATACCAATTTGTCAATACCTACTCGACCAGAATGTATGGAACAGCTGTTTTTTTTTGTAAGTTGCAGAGTTGGCCTCATAGTAAAAGTTGTTCATATTCATGAGCACAATCACCACCTAAGAGGTTTTGCACTTTTCATTAACACCTTGTATAGAAACATTAAAGCAAGTTGTATAAATCAGGGTTCCTACTCAGTTAAATACGTTGAGAATACCACTAAATAACTCTAACTCCAATACGCGAAACACGAAATATCGCCGACACAACAAAAATGGGAGGAATATTTTTTTTTGTAAGCCACCGACTTCGAACTCGCGAATAATGACATCCTCATTCGGAGGACCCTAGTTTTGCTTACAGCGATATTTTAATTTCTCACTCCTCGCTCGAGGGCGGATTGTGTTTTTTTTTATTTCACCTCCATTCGGAATGCCCGACCGTGACCTACTTTCACGTTCTTAAAAAAAGTTGGTAAGCTCTCTTTAATAAATAAGGTTATTGATATCGATTGTTTCGGCGAAACGCGACCGTCTTTCGGGTGAATGGAGTTGTTAGACAGTCAATTGTTTAGGAACTCGGTTTTGAAATTCGATAGTACCTATAACAAAATCTGTATACTTTTTTGTTGGAATAAAACCTGCTTACACACTTCATACAGCGTTCTAAATTTAGATTAAATTAGGTACGTGACAAAATTCTAAATTCATCCGCATTCAAATTTAGAATACTTTTAAGCTAACGTAATATTTTGATATAGAGGTATCTCCGCTCGCTCCGCTCTGCCTTCGTGACCTATTTATCAAAGGACCAACAATTTTATCTCGACATTTCTATGAACATCCTGAGTTCCCGGCCGTATTTACACTGTATTGTAAACATATCAGCACTTTCTCAATATACAGTTATCTGTAGTTACGTAAATGGAAATGTTGTTTATTTTCTACTTGATCGAGTTGGTTACGTAGGTATTGAAAATTTGCTTTTATTTTTACAGATCAAATGCAGGTTTTGCTTCTGGTGGGTTAATTCAATGAAAATATAGATATGAGAAACTTGTTAGAATTGTTTTGAAAATCAACAGCTGGTAACAAACTTTAAATTTTATTGTAACAATACAATGCCGTTAATATCGGAGTAAAAAAAAGAAAACTTATTATAAATTTAGAATTCAAAATTTCCAAAACATTTGTCGTCTCGAATTAGAAGCTGACTAGTTAACCCGTTCACCGCGGACAGGCGCACGTACTCAATCGCAGCCTGACCGGCCGAAATCGACGGCTATCCTGAAAGCGTGACTTTTGCCCCGGAATTGACGCGCGGTACCGGGGCGTATTGATCGCGGCCACTTCGGCAGCGCTCGGCGCCGCTCGGCAAACTTCGGAGAACTTGAGATCCGTCGCGCTCGCCGTCGGTCTAGTCGGTCAGTTGGCGTGTCAACTTTACTAGAAAGAGTTGATTGGAACTTTAATTGGGGCAAGGTTAGGTCCAATTCAGATTTCAATTAACGCAACTTTACCTGTATGAGCTCTGGACTAAATAGACCTTTAGACTAACTTTAGATGTGGAGTTGAGTTTACACAAACAACTTTAGGCTGTGACACTCGTTACGGACTGAGTCATCTTTCTTGCTGCCAAAGTTGTGCTTATCTGTGATCCTCCAAGGACGACTCGGAAATACAATTTCGGACCGAATGAAGAACGAGAATTGTGCGTTGATAAGCCCGAATAAGAGGATTGCGATGACAACTCATGCAAATATATTTGTGTGCATGCTGGGTTGGGAGACAATTCGATCTAAGAAGGTTTCGAGCCAAATTGACGTTTGGCTTTGCCCTTTTTTATTGCCGATGAGAAAATTCGTGAAGACTCCGTGTGTATTTGTCAGTGTATTTGTTGACACAATCTCCCTACTCTTTGTCATCCGAGTGCTTTGTAGATGCTCCTAGTTCTTCCTTATGGGACTCATAAAATCCTTTTATTGTTGTCAGCTCTGTTCCACTGATTGAAGATTCTAATAACATTCTGTTTGTTACTTGTATTCGTTGATGTAATGGATAGTATGGAAACCTATTGTGTGTTTTAATACGAACTGTGAACTTCTGTTTATTAGTATAGGTACCATGGTATGGTTTGATTTGAAATCAAACACTTGAATCATACAATTAAACCGCCTCTGAGGTCTAGTGGTTAAAACCACCGGTTACAGACCCTGAGGTCTCGGGGGTACGTATTGTATTCGGTGTGGTTGGTGGTAGGACTTGTCTTAGTCCATATGGCTAGCTATCCATCATCAGCTATTTAATGTCCCCACTGCTGGGGCACTGGCCTTCCCATGGATGGATAAGGAGAATGAGCCATGCATGACCCACCACGCGGGCTCAGTGCGGATTGGTGGGTATTAACGACGGCAAATGCAACCGGGACCAACAGCTTAACGTGGCTTCCGAAGCACGGAAGAGCTCGAGATGTAAAGTTTTTGGTCACCCATGCCGTGACCGACCATTGCGAACGTTGCTTAACCTCAACGATCGCAGGCCAAGCACGCTATCTACTGCGCCACGGGCTCCTCGAATGGCTAGCTACCACCATCTTATCTAAGTCTGACGTTAAAACAACTAGTTTTCTGCATTATCGTGTTACGGCAGATAGATATAAAATAGCCAGTTCTTCAGTGATTGAGGATTCCGGAAGTAATGCTCTTCCATCATCAGCCTTAAGTATCACCACTTAACATCAGGTATGATGAAGGCTAAGTGCTACTCCGTTGTGGATAAAAAATAAATAAGTAAAACAGCTCCTAATTGGTAGTACCTAAGCCGAAATTTGTAATCAAAGCCTTAAATATAAATAGAATACAATTTACACCTAGCTTATCTGCAGTGTAAGCCTAATGTTAACCCAAAAGCTTGGAACAATAAGTCTAAAAAAAACCGACAACTTACAAAAAAAACTCAATAAATCTGTCATGAAAAATAATGCCTAATAACTGTTCTGAGTAAAAAACACAGCGGACCACGAGAATCCGATTCACGAGAGACACTCAGAAAAATCATTCATTTTTTCTGCAAACCCACGCGAATGCGAGAGAAATACAATTGAAACATTTTCATTTGGGAACGCACCGACGCGTTCCGGCCGAAACCGCCCGGTCCGGCAACGGTCGTCCGGTCCGTCCGCCGGAACCCGACGGCGCGCACAGCTTAATTGAAAAAGTTAAAATCGACCGTTCTCCTAACTTACACTTTTTCGAACCCGCATTCTTTCGAATTTTAACTAGAATCAGCAATAGTTTGTTAAAGTCTAAAAATAGAATATGAGGGAACAGAAAATACTTAGCGCACTAAATAGTTGATTAAAATAATAAAATAGAATATATTTGTTTGCGAGCATGCACAGTACAAATTATGTTTTAAATTTTAATTTTAATTAATAGTCCATTACATGCATGTGATGTATCAGATACCTACACTGGCATACAAATATAAAAGACTAGTATTCCGCCCGCGGCTTCGCCGGCGACGTTTTTTTTTGTGAGAATGGGATGTTTTTCCGGGATAAATGTCCCTCTGCAGCTCTCAAACTATCCCCTTAAAAAAATTATTAATACTTGATATCGTGTAGTAAATAAAAGGTCAACCATGTTTTATTTTATGGTGAAAGTAGAAGCTGTAACAAAATAACAATACATAAATATAAAATGACCTAGATCTAAAATTATCTAAAAGTATTAGGTGAATAAATAGGTATGATATGCTTACCCCGATACACGGGTTCCTGTTACATTTTAACTGTTTATAATTAATTTTAAATAAACATGATCATGAAATTTAACTGATATTGATAATCTGGTAACGCTCGCGAGCTCTGTAAATACAGCACGATGGTTTTGTTAGGAGTAGCTAAAAGTGCTGAACAGGGCACGTGGAACGAAGTATTTGAATTTTGAAAGAACAGGTACAGAATACTATTGATGGCCAATAAGTTAACTATAGAGTTTCCAGCCATCATAGAGGTTCTAACCGTACATGAGACTGGAACGAAACGGCATCGTTACAAGTCAATAACGGTTGCCTTTCATGCAGGGGATTACACATTTCACCCTAGATTACCTTTTAAAACCTGTACGTCATGTCATTAACAGCAAACATACAATACGAGTATATTAAACGTTCGCGGTTGATAGATTGACTGGCAAAGGTAAACATAAAAAGTACAACTTTTATGTGAGAACGACTGGGTTTATTCATTTACATTTCCCATTTAACCTGCTTTTTTCCGTTTAAACATTGTTTCATACTGTTTTATGAGTTTTCTGCTCATGACGGCTGCTGGTGTTTCATTTATTCATTACAACAGCTTTGGATTATTACAGGTTACAAGATATTATCAGTTTCATTATTTCATCTAATTTTGCAAGAGCTATAAATATACAGTGAAAAAATCTTGAGGAGTTTCTTGCCAGTTCTTCTCGTTACAAGGTCTCCTGCCGTAGGATTAGCGAACCGATGGCGTAGCTTTATTGACGTTCATAAGTGTTGTTAAGCCAACTTAATTTGTATATTATTTTTACACCTTTAAAATTTTACACCTAAGTATATAAAATTATATTCTTTCATTTATAAAATCTGAACAATGTAAGCAATTATTATTTTTTTGGACTTTGACAACTAAGCATAAAGATAGCACTAAATGAGTAATTTTGGCTTGCGCAATGGCTAAAAAATCATATGAAATAAATCAAACAGATTTAATTGCTCTTTAGTTTCTAAGAATTACTTCTAACCAGCACCTAAAAATATTGAAGCTATAAATTTATTAGCACACCCACCGTCTTCATCCACGTAGCGAATTCTCTAACACGAAAGTGATTCAAGACGTGATTTACGTACATCTCTTCAAAGCAACATAGAAAGGGGATTTAGTTCAGAAGCTTCGTTGAAAAATCACTGGAGAGACGGGCTTACAGCTTCTAAACAAACTTTATTTGAATAATGCGCTATGTTCGTGTTTATTTCTACCAATGAATCCCTTTCAGACGCAGTAGGTAGGTACTTGTCGAACGCACAATTCGTTTTTTCTCTGCGCTCTGCTGTGAAAAGCCTTGCTGAGAATTTGACAGGCCAAAATAATGGGGTCAGCCGACGGTAGTATTTTCGAGCTCCGTATTTCAATGGAAAGGTCGCGTAAAATATTGAGAGAATAACCTTTAAGTTAATTACATTGTTGTTTCGAAAAATTAAACGGAGCTTCTATCTTTTCAGTACAATTAGGGTTGAGTTGATTTGCTGCGTGTTGTTGTTGGGAATGAACGTCGTAACTTTGTGATTTTCAAAAAGTTATTTCCATTCAACCTATTTATATCCTTGAAAAAATGAAAAATGAAGTAAGATACTTCATTTTCCATTTTCCAATAAGTAATAAAAATTGCATTGTGAATTTAAAAAATAGTAAAAATTTAAATAACTTATTTCTATCCTACTAATATTATAAATGTGAAAGTTTAGATGTTTGGATGTTTTTTTTTATTTTTTATTATCCACTACGGTGTAGCACCTAGCCTTTATCACATCTGATGTTAAGTGGTGATAAGGCTAAAGGTGGAAGCGCACTACAACCGGAATCCTCAATCACTGAGGAATGTGTGATGTTTGAATGTTTTTACTCAGTCACGCAAAACGTCTAAACGGATTTGTTTGAAATTTAGGACAAAGATACTTTGAAGCCTGGAGAGTACCATAGGCTACTTTTTATCCCGGAATAAGTATATCATATTCCCGCGGGATAACGTCGTATAGTCCGCACGGGTGATGCCGCGGGCGGAAAGCTAGTCTGTAAATAAATGTGTTTTTAAGTTAGTCGACGTTTAAGTTTGCCATAGCGAGATATTCTCTTGTCTGCTAACCTCTATAGTTCGAACATGAATGGTAGCAGCCGCCATTTTACACCGTTATCAATCAATCTATATATATAAAATCGAGGGGACATAACTCACTCATCACGAAATCTCGAAAACTACTGGACCAACGAAGATGTAATTTGGCAGGAAGGTAGGTTATGCCTAGGAGACGTCCGCTAAGAACGGATTTTAGGAAACTCCCCCCCTAAAGGGGTAAAATGGGGGGGTTAAGGTTATATGGAACTTCCTCATTTATGGATTTAGAAGCATGAAAATTGGTACGTTGGATATTGGTTACGACCGAAAATGATCTGAGTAAGCAAAGTAATAAAAACTCCCCCTTAATAGGGTAAAATGGAGAGATAAAGTTTATATGGAACTTCTTCATTTCAAAACTTAGAAGTATGAAAATTGGTATGTTGAATACTGATCACGATTGAAAATTATCTCCGTAAGCGAAGTTAAAAAAACTCCCCGATAATGGGGTAAAACGCGCGGATTAAGCTTATATGGAACTTCCTCATTTTTTAACTTAGAAGTATGAAAATTGGTATGTTGGATACTGGTCACGATTGAAAATGATCTGCGTATGCGAAGTTATAAAAAAAACCCTTAATAGGGTAGAAAGGGGCATTAAGGCTTATATGAAAACTTCCTCATTTCTGGACTTGGGAGTATGGAAATTGGTGTGAAGGATACTAGGTCATGATTAAAAATGATCTGCGTAGGCAAAATAAAAAACCCTAATAGGGTAGAAAGGGGGGGCTAATGTTTATATAGGGTGGGTGGGTAGTATTAAAGATATGTAGTTTGGATGTTTATGGCTCAATCACAACTAAACGGCTAAATCGATCGGGATAATTGAACTCTGGCCGGGAATATTTCATACGGTTTTTTTAACTCGGGAAAAGTACAGTTCCCGTGGGATACGTTTTTTTTTTGTTCACCTTTTTTTATAATGAAGCATGGGTCTCATGACAGCTCATTTTCGTGCAAAGCAAAAAATTATTTATGCATTGGAAAATAAACTCAAGAAAATCAGTATTACACATTTTGCTGTTAAAAAATATATATCGTGCTTCGGAAGACACGATAAGCTAGGGTTTCTGGCTGCATTTGGATTGGTTAGTAGGTACACCATAACTTCAATGGACCCGTGTGGAAGGTCATGGCCCATTCTCCTTAATATGAAGGCATGTGCCCCAGCAGCGGGGACATTAAAATAGATTGATGATGGTGCTGATGAGACCGTAGAGAATGCCTATCTACCTATTTTTTGACACAAAATTTTGCGATGTAGTAGTAGTTCTCGCGGAAGTAGTCGCGGCCGGCCATTCATATTCCTATTTCTACTATCCCCACTATTATTATAAATGCGAAATTGTATATGCTCACGTCAAACCGGCTGAACCAATTTTGATGAAATTTGGAATGGAGATAGTTTGAGACAGTGCTTCCGGGTGCTTCTACTAATTACCTACTCCTACTGATAGGAGCACCGGGACACCCATGTCCTGATGCTAGGAAGGACATAGGCAAATTGTAACCGCGGGAATAAGGCTCATTCCCATGGTAAAATAAGTTTTAGCTCGGGCAAAGCTGTAGAATAGAATTGATATTTAAGGCGATAGTTTGAATTCATGGGAAGGATGATATTTTGAATAGAGACAGTTTAAGGCACTGGAAAGGATATATTTTACTTTTTACCGCGGGAAATCTCATTGTATGGAAAAATCACTTTAAGCGCAGGCTAATTTGGGGGCAGAAATTGGTATTTAAGTAAATAATTTGAGACCCTGGCAAGGATTATAATATGCTACTTTTACTTTTTACCACAGGATAGTATCATATTCCCACGGGAAAATCAATAGGTAGGTATTATTTGTTTGTCCGTCTTTCATGTCCAAACGGAGTAACGGATCAATGTGATTTTTGGTACTGGGGTAGATTGGGAGAGAATGACATAGTTTATCCCGGAAAATATTACATTCCATCAGGATAATGTCGTGTAGAACACGCGGGCGAAGCCGCGGGCGGAAAGCTAGTAGTCTATATAACTATAATAACCATATATAATCCATAACCTTAACTTTATAGTTAAGGTATTTTGCATTAGATAGCTACATTCGTTAGTTCTCAAGATTCAAATGAACAAAGTTTTCATCTTTATTAGATCACTAGCTTTCCGCCCGCGGCTTCGCCCGATTGGACTACACGACGTATACCCGCGGGAATCTGACATTTTTCCGGGATAAAAAGAAGCCTATGTTCCTCTCCAGGCTATCTCCAGCTCCAGGTTTCTGTGTCATAAATTTCAACGAAATCCGTTCAGCCGTTTTGACGTGATTGAGTAACAAACATCCAAACATCTATAATATTTAGTAGGATTCTTAATGTTAATCTACCCGAAATCGATAGTTTATTCACCCTATCACAAAAGTCTCAGCATCAAACTACCGTACTTATGATTTATCACCCACAATAGCGGAGCTAATGGAAAAATAACTGTGGCATTTTATCTTTACTGCCGAACAACACATGAAGGCCTTACCACGATTATATTAACCAGGGAGTTATAACCCTATGATGGTTTTATGGTGTTGTAAAATGCGCGGCCCTGCGATTTCGGGGTCCCGTGTGCAATTGTAAAAGTTAGTTGACGAATGGCGTTTCCCTTGAAATTTACCTCCGTAATGGTGTGGGAAATGCTCGTGAATTTTAATTATTTTGGTCATCCATCATGGACGTGTGTACCTACATTTGTAAGCATATTAGGTAAGTAATCTTATTGCGATCGCGTTAAGGACTGTTTTTGTTTTGGTTTTACTTTAAAATAATCTGTACTATTTAATTTTTTACTTTTTTTAATTTTTCACAGGTAGGTAAAAATTATGGAGTGTTACAAATTATTGCACAAAGCGAACAAACAAACAAAAACAACTAGGCACTTTCCTTGCTGAAAAAAGAGGTGGTGATTAAGCGACGCAAAGTGACCGGCTTAATATTGAATACGTCAACATCGGGATAATCTAAAGAAAATTTGTTCATGTTCTCAACAGCTCTACAGAAGAACGAGTTTTTTCTATAGTTCGTGTTATATGGTGGTATGCGCAGAGGACTGTATTTACGTAGCTGCCGAGCAGGCGTGTTTATATAAATTTCGTTTAATAATTCGGGTGTATCGATGGTGCCATTAAGAATCTTATTAAGAAAAATGAGATCAGCAATATTTCTCCGCATATGAAGCGGTAGGAAATGATATTGCTTACATCTAGCTTCATAGTTTGGGAGAAATTGCTTACACTTAAACTGTAAATATCGGAGGAACTTTCTCTGAATGGACTCGATTCTGTTTACATAAATAGTGTAAAAAGGGTTCCATATTTCAGAAGCATATTCAAGGACACTACGTACGAAAGAGCAGTACAACACTTTAATGGGCTTAATATTGCTAAAATTGGAACATGACCTAATAACAAATCCAAGTGCTTTTGAGGCTTTATTAACTATACTATCAATGTGTTCATCAAATAGTATTTTCGAGTCTACAATTACACCGAGATCTCTCACTTTTTTTGTTGATGCTAATGCTTGACCTCTAAGCTTATAACTATACTTAACTACATTAATCTTACGAGTGACACACATGGAATAACATTTAGAAATATTTAAATTTAGTTTGTTACGGATGCAATATTCTTGGAATGTGTCTAAATCATTTTGTAGTAATAGATTATCTTCTATACTATTAACTAGCCTGAAAATTTTTGCGTCATCAGCATAAAGTAGAAATTTAGAATTCTGAAAATATAAAGCTATATCATTTAAAAATATAGCAAATAGCAGAGGACCAGTTATTGAACCTTGGGGTACTCCTGACGGAACACTTACCCACCCAGAGTGGAATCCATTGATTGCTACTGCTTGGGAGCGATTTTCTATATAAGACGAAAACCATCTGAATAAGCTACCATGGATTCCAGCGCAGGACAGCTTCTGAAGGAGGATGTTATGATCAATTTGGTCGAAAGCTTTGCAAAAGTCTGTATAGATTATGTCAACCTGCGAGCCAGAATCCATACAAGAAGTAATGTAATTGTTGGATATTAAGAGATTGGATACGGTTGAACGACCCTTAATGAAACCATGCTGCTCCGGAATAAACCACGAAGCCAATGCAGCATAGGTCTGCATATGAACTATGCTCTCAAAAATTTTAATAAAGATACAAAGTTTTGAGATAGGCCTATAGTTTTTAACCTCACTTCTATCCCCACTCTTATGAACTGGTGTAATAAAGGCTGATTTCCAAATAGAGGGGACCACACCTTCACTTAAAGAACGTCGAAAGAGTATACAAAGAGGATTTACTAAACTTTTGGCGCAATTAACTATAAGAGAGGGAGATATGTTGTCAGGGCCGGCACCTTTATTTAACTTGACTGCTTTGAGGAGCTTATATACTTCAGCTGGATCAATTTCGATATCTGCAATATTATTTGTATTTAAACTGGTGGTATCGAAGTTTGAAGTTGAATTGCTGGTAGTATCGAGGTTTGAAGTTGTTAAAAAATTAGTTTTAAATAAATCAGAAAATAAATTACAGACATCTTCACCTTTGGATGCCGTACGATTTTCATAAGTCATTACCGAAGGGATTTTATTTGATGACTTATTTTGTTTGATGTAGGACCAAAATGACTTCGGATCATCAACAATTGCATCCTCGATCTTTTTTATGTAAACCTTATAGAGTGTATCTTCTAACGATTTCGCTCGTTCTCTCAAGAGAGAGAACGTCGTATAATCTTCGTGATTTCCATAACGTTTGAATTTACGATGAAACTTCATCTTTTCTCTCAACACTTTTTTCAAGGCGGAGTTATACCACGGTGGGAAGGAATTAGGCACTACTTCTTTATGGGGTATATGAGCATCCCTGAGGTCATAGAGGATATCATAGAAAGTATTAACAGCTTCCTCTAGGGACCCATCATACAAGACTGATTGCCAGTTTACCGCGTCAAGACCCGAACGTATACTCTCATAATCGCCTGAGTTATAAAAATATTTTATTATATTATCCCCATTTTCCCCCGGGAACGGATACACAGGACGGAGCCCCTAGTAAAATATAAATGACAATACTGCGATGTCTCCTAATGAAATGCAATTTTGAAGATGCTAGTTTGATTGCACCCTTTTAGCATCATCCAACTGAGGCTTTTTATCAAACAATGTCTGCATCTCCCTTTACCGACCTACAGAATTATTTACTTATCTTTGCAAGAGTAGGAAGATAATTTAACTTTATGAAATTGCTAAATACAGGACGAGATTGTAGGCAATCACTTGGTCCAGTCGGTAGGTACTCCTTTCTACAGGCCTGACACAAGACAAAATGGATGACGCATTGACGGAATATTAAGTAGGTATTATCATACAATTAGAGAGAGAGGCCAGCGCTAGGCCGCCCCTCCAAATTCAGAGTACCTACACCCCCAGAACTTTGTTAATTCTTTTTTATGATCTTTTTATTAGAGTTAGGAAAGCACTTGAATGGGACTCGTTAAAAGTCCTACAGCCTTAAAAGGAGTTCATGAAAGAAATTCTCGACCGGTTCATTTATTTGTTCCGTTCATTACTTAATATTTAAATTTACTTTTTCATAAGCGAGTCGCGGTTGAAAGCCGCCGGTACCGGAGAAAGAATTTTCCAATAATCGTCGTTTCATTGAATATACAACTGGATTTGGGATAAAGAGAATTCGTTTATTAAAACTTGCCTAAGGCCTGGATAATACAGAAATGTGATGTATATTTGAAATAGTCTTAGTTTAATTCACACGTTCTTACGTTTTTTTATTTGTCTCGCGATATAATTTCTATATTATGTTTTTGTTTAATGTGTGTTTATAAAAGTAGCTGTAACAAACATTTAGAAAATCAGAAATAATGTTATCTGATTTACATACTTGAATGTTGTATAAATTTGTCATAAAGAACAAAATAAAGAATAACAAAACTCAACCATTCAACAAACTGATGATTGAAAAAAATACGTATAAAGCGTTATTCAATTACTACAAGATTGAAATGAAATAGCTTTTTCAATTTCTAAAAAAGCTGAATTTAAATGTATCAGTAATCTAAAACTCTTTGGAAAAAGGCACTCTTTACCATTCCCATTGTTTGATACCAACAACAAATAATGTAAAGTAGTGAGAGGTCGAATAAAAAGAAATCCCGCAAACCGCACTGACAGAATGAAATATCAATCCGAAAACTGGCCAGTGGTATTACTTCGAAAACCTAACCACGAATGCGGTCGATTGTCGAAGCGTATCGTTACACTATTAGCCCAAGAATAAGGTCCAAGATCGACTGAATCATACAACGAATTTCGTCCGGTCACTGCGGATTTTTTTAGTATACCTTTAGTTCATTCATCAGTAAAGGCTAAATAAAACATCAAGCAGTCGTAAGTTTTAGGGTCAGGCCTTTTAGGATATTACGAATTCGTCTGTGGGTAACAGAAAGAAAATCTTTTTTGGTCGATTCGGTTTTCATAAAACATTTATTTCGGCTAAAGATGGTAATGCTGGTGAGAAGTTTCTTTATATGATGAATTATTTACGAGTTTACGCCGTTTGATTGGAGCGATGTCTAAGGGCAGACAGTGATTGAGATGCGTTAATAAGCTTTCTAAAAAAGTCTGCAATAAACTTACAAAACCACAACTTCTTAGCAAACGAAAACACAAGGCAAAAACAAAACTTAGTTCACCCCAAATAAAAAAATTATAAGTTCTTTTAAGGCGCTACTCGGAAAAAGTATGGAATTTTTGATATAAAACTATAGGACGGTTAGAGTTGTTACAAATCTGGTAATATGATATATAAGTATTTCTTCATACCTTTATTTAGATTCGTATAGTTAGTTTCAGAAACACGATTTTATGATTTTGCCTCGACACTTTTTCTTTTCGAAAAGACCTCTAAAAAGTACGAAATTACAAGATTATTCTTAAATGGGGTTACATATAAGTACTATTGAAAATTGGTTTAATTAGTGGACACCAATAAATAAATAAAATAAATAAAAATAAAAAATAATTTATTGATAGTACCAAGTGAGCATAATACATTTACATTTATTTACGAGGTTTAAATGGTATGCATCAAAAGAGATGAGAGACCAATAATTTAGGATCGTGTAGAAGCAATTTTAAAAATCGCTATAACTAGTTTTTTTATGCGAAGTGATTTTGTCTAATCTGCAAAATCGGTCTCGCTCCGTTTTCTCATTGCTATCTCGCTTCAGCATATTTTTTTCGAGTATCGCCTTAAGTTGTTGTTACGCTTCAACGGAATTTTGGATATATAATACTTTCGATGCAGCGTACTTTCGATTTGGTGTAGGTACTGTCGATGTAGGGTACCGTCGAATTAGTGTACTGTCGATATAACGTACTATCGATTTGGTGTACTGTCGATTGGGTGTACTGTCGATGTAGCGTACCATCGATTCATTAACCCGTCGATGGAGCGTTTTCGATTCAGCGACTGTCGATGCAGTGACTGTCGATATTATGATCCAGTTGCAAATTACTGTTGAAATCTTGTCTTACCTACATCATAGTTAATTAGTTGTCTAATATCATGTCGTGTCACGAAGAGAAGGTGTCGTGTATTCAATCAAACAGCTTACATCGAGCGACAGCAACGCTGTGACTACATCGTCTATGTATCAAATACGTTAATGTACCTTGAATAATTCGATGTTAACGCTACTAAGTAATCCGTCTAGATATTACACCGTTTACTCTGACATATAATAAACTTATACCCACGCAAATGACTTGGTAACGGAGAAACTTTGGCTTTGTAGATGAAATTGAAAAAAATGGTATTCGTTTTAATGTCAAGCTGTCGCAGCAAAATCTTAATATTGTTTTCTGAATTTGAAAATATTATTTAGCCACTGTTGGCGCTTTTCAGTAGATAACGCCAGATTTACCGCCTCTGTGGTCTAGTGGTTCATACCACCGATTTCAGACCCAGAGGTCTCGGTTTCGATTTCCAGTGGGGGTACTATTGTTCTTCTTAGTCCGCCTGGCTAGATACTACCATCTTATCTAAGTTTGACGCCATAACAATGTTTTTTTCAGCATTATTGTGTTCTGGCAGTTAGATATAAGATAGCCAGTTCCTCAGTGATTGAGGATTCCGGGAGTAGCGAGCTTCTACCTTCAGCCTTTTCACCACTTAAAATCAGGTGTGATAAGGGCTAAGTGCTACCCCGTTTTAGAATAAAAAAAACGTGAAGACAAAATATACGGCCGGTTTGCAAGAAATTATCTTTGACGGTAACTACTTCAAAGATAAATACATACATAAAAACAATGCCGTTCTATTTACAAAGCCTGACAAACTACCACGGATTAGGTGTTATCACCCCAAAATAACTTCATTACCCATTAAATGCGAGCTAAAGATGTCTGACCACATATTAGGAAGTGGCCCGTCAGTTGCGGTGGCTGGCTGCGACACGGCTTTATGTGGCTAAGCCGAGCTTCTCCTTTGTGACCTTGCTATATCCTTACTAGCTTTCCATCCTCGGCTTCACCCGCGTGGACTACACGACGTATACTGCGGGAATGTGATGTTTTCCCGGGATAAAAAGTAGCCTTGTCACTC
Source organism: Crambus lathoniellus (assembly GCA_949710035.1). NCBI lineage: Eukaryota > Metazoa > Arthropoda > Insecta > Lepidoptera > Crambidae > Crambus > Crambus lathoniellus. The sequence goes on from OX453304.1 coordinate 2,642,734, forward strand.
TCCAGCTCCCAAACTAAGTATCTCCATACCAAAAATCACGTCAAACCGCTTTTGTGGTTTAGTGGTTCAGACCCAGAGGTTCCAGGTTCGATTCCCAGTGGGGGTACATATTGTATTCGGTTTGGTTGGTGGTAGGACTTGTTATTAGGCCGCCTAGCTAGCTACCACCATCTTATCTAAATCTGACGCCATAACAATGATGTTTTCAGCATTATTGTGTTCCGGCAGTTACAGATAAGATAGCCAGTACCTCAGTGATTGAGGATTCCGGGAGAAGTGCCTTTTCGCCTTCAGCCTTATCACCACTGAACATCAGGTGTGATGAAGGCTAAGTGCTACCCCGTTGTGAATAAAAAAAACGTGAAAGACGGACAAACAAAAAACACACTTTCACATTTATAATTACTTAGTAAACTTAGAAACACACTTCTTCTAATGCACAAACGCACTCACACACAACACACTCACATACTCTCTCACACACACATACACACACACACACATAAACACAAATACTTACTTTAGGATAAAGCTTAGTTATTACTGTTTTAAATTTGTTTTTTTCCGAAGTTAATGTGCTAAATAGATGTGGCTAAAATGTTTATGTGCCAATGTGGCAGGGTTGAGACCTAGTACTCAAGATACAGGGTTTACCTAGTTTGAGCACCAGTCTCCCTTTCGATAGTGTATTTTTTATTTTATTTTAACATAAGATAATTTTCTTGTCTGTGTCAAAAGGGAGAAAATAAACAAATTTTTGTGTGTGGATTATAAACAAGAGTAACGGGACTCAACGCGACATTTTATTATGTAGTACATTATATAGGACTTACAGCTTGACGTTTCGGCTAATTTGCTATAGCCGTGGTCACAAGCAGACTGACGGTACGCGGCGTCGTCGTCTGTTCGGGCGGTATTATTGGAGATCTTCGGCCACAAGTACATAATGTACTACATAATAAAATGTCGCGTTGAGTCTCGTTACTCTTGTTTATAATTATAATGGAACGCGAAAGTTTAATATCTTATATTAGTGTGGATCGTTATAACAGATAGATTTAATTAATAATCAGAAATAACCACAAAGTTTTTTTCAATTAAAACTACTTAATTGCTATTATTAATACTAAATCCTCTCGATGTATAGGTACCTGGAGGAGTTCCCATTAACGATTCTCAGCCTTTATCTATTAGAGCTTTTCTCTCAGAAACTATTTGTTATTGTGCCCTCCGAGAGGAATTAGTCGAGTCCCTCCCCTCCTGTTACTCACTACTACACGCGTTTGTTCCAACCAGTAGATTATTGTCTTTTGATTTCTTGGAGTAATTGCTCCATTTGTGTTACAAGTATAGCTTGGTGCTACGGTTGGTAGTGTTTTGTTTATCTTGATTGCCATTTTGTTATAAGCATGCACGTTTTTATTTGTTTTGTTCTTATGACTAGGATCATTATTTCCGATTTGAACACGACAAGTTTAAAAGTGACGTTGCTGATATGCTAAATTGTCTAATGTAAGGTGTTGTACATGACAGTTGATAATACTTTGAGTCACCAAGATCGTGGTCAAAATCAATTTGTCCAACTCACTTGTAGATGCAAAGATTTACAATCAAACAACAACACATAAAACAAAAACACTTCACTGCCTCCTTCTTAACGTAAGCATTAATAACAGACCGATAGAAACGCGCAACGGAATCAAAATAATTTTAACTGGAAACAGTATCCCATTCAACTTTAATTTGCATTTTAGTCCATTTACGTGTACTGTTCAGCAGCGATAGCTTTCAGGAGAGTGAATAAACGTCAAAAGCTTGCATTAAGCTGGTACATAACACGTCGTGCAAGTTGAGCTTAATTTTAGCTTGAAAGCTCCCACCACTATCGCTTTCAACTGAATGGCTTAGGAAGTTCGCTTCACTTGCTTTTTAAGCCAATTTTTGGTAACAAGCTGCAACTTTAATGTTGGCAAAGGGTATTGATTAATTCTTGTGTAACTTTGAGACTAATTTTCAAGTAGAGACTTAGTTTAAATTTACTTAGTACCTTTAACTTGGTTAGAATAAGTTCTATAGACTTTATATAAAGGTAAGGTAAACTTTGATGGTATTGTTTTTTTTTTCTGATAAAGTTCTAGTTGTCAACTGCTTAGAAATTTCCACTTTATCCACAGGAAACCTATCCCAATTCTGATTACTCATCACACTGCATTTAGATGCTTAAATAGCGATTTCCCAAAGCCAAACCCAAATGTTTTCCTTTCGATGAATAGGAGAGACCCCATCGAATTACCAAACACTAGCCATTGAAAGCAACTCCTGATTCCATCCCAAAAGAACCAATACAAAGTAACAGAAGTTAATTTAGGGGGACTGGGGCGATTTTGTAAGGAAACGGAAAAGCATTGTGCCTGCAATATTTAAGGGTGTGCCATGTTAGGAAGGAAGCTCGATGTACGTATTTATGGCGTGGACCGTTCACTATTAAGCATCGAAAAAAAAATTGCTGTATAACCTTGAGATTTGATAATACTTTCAGAAAAAGGTTGCGAAGTAATTTCCTGAATATCCGACATTAAAAGTATTGAATCATGAAACAGCTAACGTAAATTCAACGTCAGAGGACCTCATAAATAATCGAAAAAAGGACCCAGAATACAAAATCTACCAACATCAGCGAATGTTTACCCGCACCCACTCCATAAACATGTAAACGAAAACGGATATATCGCATAAGCGGCCGACTCGCGCCGGAACGTCGCACAGTAAATCACAGGTCGCCTGCCCGATGTATAATTCAGGAGCTCCAAAGCGACACCCAACATACACACATAATTCGGCCAAACATCGAAGAAGATACCGAATTGCCCGCCACTGACCGTGCCGACCAATTTTACGGTCTGGCGGCGCAGGCCGGCCGATTCAATTTCGGTAAAATTTTATTCGCTCGGATTCTACCGTGCAAGTGAAATTCTATCGATGGTCAAATGTGTGATTCGAGTGCCTTTTGAGAATCGTTCGACAATACCTACGTCGTTTATAAACGCATAGCGAAGCACTGAACGTTTAATAAATCTTTCCAAATCGTTGGTTTATAATATCTCGGTGATTTATTTCAATTTAATTTACATTACTTTAAAATAAAGTTACAGTAATGATAAGCTGTCAGTGCCGATGACAAGAATGGCGCACATCTTCATTTCAAACTACCATCAATTTCAATAAATCTGACTTGAGAAGTTTCATCAAGGCCTCTTTGCCATGGAGGCGATTCATCACGCATCCAAAACACCATTAGACGACAAAAGAAGTGGCAGAGGGAAATTTGAAAAAAGACATGGAGTATCGGCTTCGACGCATGTTTTAATGAGAAGAAAAGATAGGGGAATCATCTAGATATGCAATAATTCGATTCCCCATTTCTGGACCATTTATCAATGTCTGCAGTTATAAAAATGGGGTGGTGAAACTTGTATCCCGATGGGCAACCATTTGAAGCGAACTTTATTTATTGTGACGACATGTGTATAACCAACTGCTGGGGGTGGGACTGAGTATCGAATCCCTCTAATAACTAGAAACTAATAGTCTGCATGCGTTCGCATTAATTTAGCTTATTCGTTTTCGTTTTCCGATATTTATTTTATAATCCTGATGTTACAACTTACAAATCGGAAACTAAAGTAATTTTTAATATTTATGCAACAAACATAGAACTCGACAAAACAATTTAGTCGATGCACAAGTTGTATGTATGCGCTAGCCCTTAGGTATTTCCAATTTTAGTGACACAACTGTATATAATACTTTATAATAACTGTTATTACATAGTATTATATACATCATTCAACTTTTGTATCGACTAAACTGTTTCATCGAGTTGTGTGGTTCTCGTGATTTCTACACAACTAAACCGTTTAATTGATGGAGGTGCGCATACAATTGATGCAGTCGGTCGTGGATTTTTATTAACTCCTCAAATCGACCAATCTTTATTCAGCAACGCTCGAGCCAAGGAGTTACAAACATGTCAAAACCCCAAAGACGCAGACGCAAGTTGCGGATCGACAGTTTAGTCGATGGTATGTGCATATTAAGGCGATACTCGGAAAAATTATGCTAAAGCGAGATAGCAATGAGAAAACGACGCGGGCGGGAGCGAGACCGATTTTGCCGATTACGCAAAAAAAACACGAAATCACTTCGTATTCAAAAACTATAGTGATTTTTTAAAAATGCTTCTATACGATCCTAAATATTGTTGGTGTCCACTAATTAAACCAATTTTCAATAGTATATGATTTATTAAGAATAATCTTGATATTTCTTATTTTTAGAGGTATTTTCGAAAATAAAAAGTGTCGAGCCAAAATAATAAAATCGTGTTTTTGAAACTATACGATTCTAGATACCCACCTTCTGCGCCAGTGGTCTCGGGTTCGATTCCCGAAGAAGACAAATATTTGTGTACATGAACATGTCTATTTGTCTTGGTCTGGGTGTTAACTATGTATATTAAGTATGTATTTACAAACAAAAAGTATTTAAGTATATATTTATCCGTTATCAAGTTTTCCATGATACAGTTTCTTAATGAAATTAACATGGGCTTATATAATTGGTGTGAATGTAAGAAGAAATATATATCTTATTACCAGATTTATAACAACTCAAACCGTCCTATAGTTTTATATCAAAGAGTCCATACTTTTTCCGAGTAGCGCCTTAATACAAATACAATGCAATATAAATTGAGCGTTTGATCGATAGTTGTCCAACTTTTCAATCAAAATCAGATCGATAAAGCTTTTTGACTTTTTTGTCTAGCAAATATCAAGTTGACAATATGTGCGCTTCAAAGTATTCCTGTAAACATATGATACACGACAAAATAGTTGTTCAACTAAGAGTTGTATGAATACGCCAGCCCTAACAATTAAATTTAAAAAAAACAACCTTTTTGATAATCACCAAAGGCAATATGCACATAGTATATTTGTAAAATACGTAACTTGTCACAACTGAAGTGTTCGGTACACATATAAATTACACAGTAGTTGTACAAATTTAATGGTGCGAAGTACACTGTATAACCTACGCACAATTTAAACTACCAACTTTAATGGAAATGATGTAATGCCATCTAACAAATACTAGGCCGTTAAAAGCATCCGCTAAAGAAGACATTTAAAACCGCGCCCAGACCAAACTATGACGACTTTATTACTAAGTGCATAGAGCTCAAAATATATTTCAACGTTTCAATCAATGGTTGACAGTCCAATAGGCTTAAACTGCACGGTAAATGTTCCGTATCTTATTTTGTGCGATCCAATTTTGCTCTTATTCAGACGTGATAGGTTCCAAACTGCTGTAACATAATTGTTCTATTTGTGGCTGAATGGGTCTAAGCCGTAATGGCTTAGGACTTGACTTAAACAGGGCTCAGTATATTCATTACCATAATGCTATCGGTGAATTGCAATATTTGCAGAACATGACTTCGTATTTTGTGTATATATATTTTGCTGTATAATATAACGTTCAAATAAATTTTCAACGCTTTAGGGCTCAATTTTTATCAAGCAGACACAAACTCTGTATCGTTGTAATGGTATTTAGGATTAAGTCTTTCTAATGGGACTTTTTAGTCAAACTTTTGTATATTACACTCATTTACTCAACAAAAGAGATTTATTTTTAACCGACTTCAAAAAAGAGGTTTGGCCTTTATGTATGCGATTGATTTAGAATTGAGCAAAGCGTTCTAAGCACGTGTGCTAAATTTCGTAAGTATATGTATGTATGTTTGTGTGTTTGTACACGAATTTCTCAAAAACTGAAAGTCACATCGAGATGATTCTTTTTGATTTAAAACGGGTGTATTCCAACTTAGGAAGCAGTTCATGTTTCATCAAAATCAATTCAGTAGTTTTTGAAATATGGGTATCTTATATTACAATCTACACTAAAAATTAACGAATAAAATTAGCTTTATTTTTTTTTGTGTAATTTAAAAATAATACTTTTATTTGCGATTAAAAGGAAAAAATTAATATGATGTTAATATGATATGTTACGTATACTTATAAAACGAAATAATAAAAGGCCAGTTCAAAATTCACAGCCAATTTCCCTTCATTCCATTTTTCATTACGTTATTTTAATTACAGCCGGACAACGTGAGCCCACAAAACGTTGTATTGTTTCCAAGATTTCCCTATTTAATATACCTCAACGGTACATAATCCATAACCGCCCTTAGGTCATAATTCCTCATGAGCGGACAGGGCGGGAAGGGTTGGCCCAGTTATTTATAAACCAATTAAAATATCCACTGTTCAGGCCAGATAACGCGGCCGGTGATTCGGAAACACCCTTTGTACGACTTTTGATTCTGAAAAAGGTTAAAGAGTTACCTTAGTGACTTTTTAGATTTTTGATTGATTTTTGATTTCACATAATATCGAAATATAATGTCTCGACATTATCATTAGTTGCAGTCTTCATTTAGAACGTACTCTCTTTTTTTCTTTTCATTGGTTTTGAGTAGATACTTAGTGGTATGAAAAAAATGTTTATAAAACTTTTAAACAATGCTCAAGAGTTTAAAAGAGTAGATGGAGTATGGTTATAATTAAAAATGACTGCAAGAGCTTTCCCAGATTTTTATAAATAATTTATAATAACCACAGTCCAAGCCAAGCTTCACACTATCTCTCTGCTCTGTTGTTCATGACTTTTGCTGACAAAAAGTAATGACAACTACTTGTCTCCTCTCCATTAAGAAAAATGTTAGCTTTCAATTGTTTTTTTTACTAAAAATGTTAGTATTAAATATTTTACAAATAAATACGACCACCACGATCTCTGGAACTTAATCGCCGTGAACTTTTGGCTAATTAATGCTAATATTAAAAGCTACAGCGCTTAAGATTAATTCAAAAGTTGGTACATTAAAAGTTCAATGCAATAACCTCAGTAGTCGTTTTAATGCATAAATTACTGCAAATTAACTTGCATTCTTATCTTTATAGCCTCCCTGCCGATTTAAGGTAGCCATTTAAGTTTAACAAGTAAACATGCCTGCCTTTATGATAATGAAACACGTTAAGTTTTTAAATGGCCTTAAAACCATTATTAATTTGGACGAAAATAGTTTTATATTTAGTTCAACTTTAATATTATTATAATTTTTTGCATCCGTTTCATTGCACCTTTAAATATGATATTTACTGAAGGAATTTGTACGTATTATAAATTTTTCCAAATTTTTTCATAAAATGTTATGGTAGTTGATATAATTTTTGATCCATTAACATTATCCTCTACATATATACGAAATGTTTTAGCCAACAAATATTTTTCCTATACTTTTTTTTATCCACAACTGGTTAGCACTTAGCCTTCATCACACCTGATGGTAAGTGGTGATAGGACTCAAGGTGGAAACGCACTACTCCAGGAATCCTCAATTACTGAGGAACTGGCTATCTTATCTCTTATTACCGGAACACAATAATGCTCAAAACAACATTGTTATGGCGTCAGACTTAGATAAGATGGTGGTAGCTTGCCAGGCGGACTAAGGACAAGTCCTACCACCAACCTAAATGAATACAATATGTACCCCCACTGGGAATCGAACCCTCTCGTGGTCTGAAATCAGTGGTGTGAACCACTAGACCACAGAGGCGGTTAACTTACTCGTTTTATTGACTTTTCGAAAGATAGACACAAAATACTTTGAAACAATTGCCATCATCTATTGCCGAAGTTTTTCTCCAACAAAAAACCAGTTTCAACATAAAAACTAATATGATATATGACCCAGAAACCCCTCCAGGCTCGCAGTTTAATTGTGGATTCAGAAAAACCTTTCTGCAAACATCAACATCGATTAACGAGGCACAGGACAAAAACATAACCCCTAAATGATGGTCACCATCGGTCATACACAACGTGATTAAGTGAACAATTTGTCCTGGATAAACGATTTGAAGGGTTTGTGTTTAGGGCATGACTCTTGATTTATAATTCACTGGCTAAGTAAACCTCAATTTGTTTGAAAAACGGTGGATTTTTATTAAAATAAATTTAGAATACTGGGAATAAGGTACGAGGTGTGGGTACTGTACGTGGTTATGTTACGTTTTTTCTGTGCCCGTTTTTACTTTATTTATTCGTGCTAGGTTTTGTATCTACGTATTTTAAAATATTAACAGTTATACTTAACTTTGAAGCTCACAAAAGACGTATTACTAATTTGAGAAAGTACGAATATCTTTACTAAGTATGTTTAGTAATCCAATGTACAGAACACTGAAAATTATTCCGACATCATTTTCGAAGTTGCATAGTAAGATTTCGGCATCGAATGCCAAATTACAAATGTTAGTGTTATATTTTTATCGTTTTTAATCTTTAACTGAAGTCACTGTTCTTTATTTAAATACTAGCTCATCCCCACGGTAGTACCCGCGTGGTTCCCGTGGAAATATCAGGTCAAAATATAGCCTATAGATGTTAATCAAGGATAATGTAGCATTATAAGAGTGAAAGAATTTTTGGAATCGGTCCAGGGCCCCGATTCTGCTATCGTTATGACATAATCGTGTCTCAATCGTGTTTCAATTGTTGTTCAATTGTAGTGCTTTTTTACACACTAGTGACAAGAAATGTGTCCTTTTTTCAGAATACTACTGATGGTCACACCCACACCACACACTACATTCATATCACATATCATAACTCTTATAACTAGTGTGTAAAAAAGCACTACAATTGAACTACAATTGAAACACGATTACGACTTAACGTTAGCAGAATTGACACCCAGTACTTTTTGAGTTTATTCATTACATACATTACATACAAATCTTTCCTCATTAATATATAAAATAATAGAGAATAAGCCTCAATTTAGTTTTAAGTTCTTCTTCGTGCATGTTTTTTACTATGTATTATTTTACCATTCAATCAAAATGTTACTCTTTACACCAAAAATATAATTTAAGAGCATCGTACTTCACACTGATAAGTTCAAAGAAACCCCAATTTCAATTTTAGCCAGAGCCAAAACGGATTTTCGTCCACTGGTCTCCCTAGAGTACGGAATGAGGATGTAACACGGAGCTTACGAGAATGCACCTGAACCTTATGTGCAGAGCTTAAAGCTCAATTTCGTCTAGCACTTTGTAAATCACGCTTGTATTTATAACACCTGGACCCGGATTCGTTTAGTGATAGTGTGAAGTGTTTATTATTCAGTCGGTTAAATGTATTTTTCAATGGAATTTAGGTGTTACGTCTGGTAGCTAAATTTAAAACGTATTTTGATGCATAATATAATTAAAGAAATAACCATTTTGTTACAAGAAAAACGTTTCAACAATGTGTAATTTCCATTGCAGTCATATTATCGACTTAGCTTACTACCTCCGTAGCAATAGCCTACGGCGTAGCATCGTAGCCTCGTAGTAAATACTACGATTACTTTTAGTGGCCCGGAGTTGAAAGGTATTGTAAGTTGTGCCTTTCGCTTCAAACTGTATAAATAAAGTTTTATTACTATTTCTAAGTTAATTATTATACCAAATGTTCATGTGTAAGTTAATGGTGTTGGTTGGGATTCATAAAACTAAAAGGTTTATTATAAATCGTTACGGTGAAAAAATGTTTAACCAAAGTTAAAATTTTGACATATTTTATTGAAGTTTGGAACGAAATAAAGGATTAAACTAACTGCAAAATAAAATAAGAATAACCATGATACACGAAAATGCGAAATTCTTATCAGCAGTTTCCAAAGCTACCATTTACTTTATTAAGTAAGCAACTTTTACAAAAAAATTGAATTCCAGAATTATCCACAGACTTAGCAATAACTTAGAAATAGGACGCATCAATAAATTCTTCAAACGTAAATACTTGAGCTTTATCATCAAATAAGTTGAATGTAAAACTAACTTCGCTCAGTTATTCAGTAACAAGTCGAGTAAAGGTCACGTGTTCCCCTTGTATACAGATAGATTAAACAGTTTGTTTGTTTGTGATACGTGCCGGTTTTGTATCGCCAAATGAACTGGGGCACTGATAAATAGTTGCTTTTGTAGAAACCAAATGATAGCTTTTCGGAAAACTATTTCTTATTGGGAATAGTTTTGGATTGGATTTTTCTTTTTATCTATATTGATGTCGGAAAAATATAAAAGGCGTTACTTCATAAGTGTTCAAGCCAATTTAACATAATATAACTCTTTGCATCAATGTGAGAGAAAAAAGGTGTAAAAACCTCATTGGAGGTTAGTCATTATTTAAAAACTATCAAAGAAAATATGAAACAATTGACTATCTTTTGTCGCGGCTTTGAAAATTCATTGTAAATTTGGAAAATACATTGTTATCAATTAGAACCAGCAAATTGTTTTTTATTACCCACAAATAGTGTGTACAATAAACTTACCTTAATTTATAAAATTATCATCAATACACATCACTGAGAATTGCGGGTTTCCTAAGTGATTTATTTTTTACTAGCTTTCCGCCCGCAGCTTCGCCCGCGTGGGCTACACGACGTTATCCCGCGGGAATGTGATATTTTTCCGGGATAAAAAGTAGCCTATGTTTCTTTTCATGCTACAAAGTATCTGTGTCCCAAATTTCAGCGAAATCCGTTCAGCCGTTTTGGCGTGATTGAGTAACAAACATTCAAACACATGTTAAACCCTAACTTAGTTTATGTTTAGCTTTTTTTTTTACTTGAAGCTTGAAACCAAGCTAGTGAGGTTTCAAGCTTCAAGTAAAAAAACTAGTTAATTTAATTCAACTGTAAATCAAATAATTTACTACCTTAAAACAAAATTAACAAAGCAACTAAGTAACTATCTTCAAGATGCAGGCGTAAGCGGTCACACTTTTACGAGCAATAAAATATTTTATTGCACTAATTCGAAAGAAATAATGCCATTTTGCTCCGCAGTCTTTGAGGCGAATATCTAGAAAGATCTAGAAATATCTGAGAACTAACAGAAAATTTATTACAAGTTATAAAAGTTACTGTTTCGCGTGGTTTATGTAAGTAATAAGCTACAGACTTGCCGAGCAGTTTGCGCGCAGTTTTTGAATTCGTATGATTAAGTACATTAGGTTTCCCTCTTTGTAGAAAGGGGAGTTATTTTTTACCTTTCTGAGTTACGAAGCGTGATAGAAGATAAAGGTTAAAAAATAAAACATCGGATAATTGACAACGTTTTATAAAAAAAATTTACTCTTTACAAGTTTTAATTAAGTCCCTCATAATTTCTTTAGTATAAAATTAATATATAGGTCGTTTCACTACTGCATTTAGTAGCAATTTATAAAAAGGCACAGTTTAATAACTTTTGAATGTTTCTCTAAGTCTGTTTGCAGATATTTCGCTTATTATTTTTTGTTTACCCTCCACTAAAATTTCTTGCACAAAATAGTTCGTACTTGAAAATTTTTACCAGAATAATATGGATGTAAACAAGTTAGCAACCTGTAGTTACTTTCAAAACCATATTAATTTACTGTACTACTAATGAGCACCCTTTTATCTCAACCAGCATATGGCACCAATTGGTGTGTCAGAATTCAAAGAGTGCAAGCCTGTTATCAACACAAAAAATATTGCAACTGAACTTTAACACCGCACACTAGAAACTAAAATAGCTCGTGCCGCATTCAAAGTGCGTATGGATTTCATGCCGTAGTTTTTCCAGCGGCTAACGAATGCGTTCCCTTTGTTCGTATTACATCGGCTTAGGGGTTATATTCGCTTGTTTCGGGTGTAAGTGCAGCTTAGCCCCGAATGTAACTTACGGTTGCCTTCACAAAAATAACGAACCGTCCCGCCGAGACGGCTATAGTAATCACGCCATGAATGGGCGCTAGACTATATTATGTAAAAGATCTTTTCAGTCCTTCAAAGGGATCCCGAAACGTTTCTGGACGGTTAATTATTCGACGAAGTGTCAGCTCTGTACTCTGGAACGAGTCTGGGGTTTTACGCCGTCTTGAGACCGCCTTTGCTAATCTGAGTTTGGAACTAAGTAAATATTTGAAGGACTTCGAAGATAGTTGCGAAAATTTGAATCGAATAATTTCGTTTGAAATAGAACGATATGAGGTTTCGGTGTGCACGGCTCTTTGTGGAGTTTGCTGATGTTTAAATATTTGGATCACGTGGACGGATTAATTTGTATTTAATTAAGACGGAATCCTTAATAAGTTTGCAATACTATTTTGATCCTTTTTATAGTACCTCCAAACATTCTTGATAGTTGCGGTCAAAAAGTTGAAAATCTTATTCGTACATTCGTCACCCAAAGTTAAAACCTGTGCCAAGGCTTTAAGAATACCTGCAGATTACTGCAACTGCAGTTTCCAGCTGAATAAATAACATCAGTCATGGCGACTGCGCCAACAAAGAGCGGCTACATTAGGACAACGTGTCGGTAGGCTCGGTGCTGATAGCGGGGTCCATAAAGTGAGCGGGTTATAAGTTTTAAAGATAACACGCAATGGATATCGTGCTGAAGGAGTTAAACGCTGCTTTGATAGTGATGGTGGAAGGGAGTTTCTAGTTGAATTATTAATGGAGCTATTATTTTTTGCTAGTGGAAGCGAAATTATACCTATTACCACATAAAGTTAGTTTGCACGAGAATGTTTTAATACAATTCAGCTAAATATTCGACGTTAATCTCATTAAATCTACCAGCACTTTTAGATTATTCCATTGCATGATATTACGTGATTTGCCTACATATATTTAGTATTTCATTATTAAAGTTGATCTACGGGGCAAATATTTAAAGCAACATGTGATTACCGATTGAAGACGACCGATTTGGCGCAGGGGTAAACTACTTGGATTCTGCGCCAGAGGTCTCGGGTTCGATTCCCGAACAAGACAAATATTTTTGTGCATGAACATGTCTATTTGTCTTGGTCTGGGTGTTTTCTATGTATATTAAGTTTGTATTTACAAACAAAAAGTATATAAGTATATATTTATCCGTTATCAAGTTCACGTAGACACAGTTTCTTAAGAAATTAACTACGGGCTTAGATAATTAGTGTGATTGTAAGAAAATATTTATTTATTTATTTTATTTATTATTTACTACTAGCAGCCGCCCGCGGTTTCACCTGCGTGGTTCCCGTTCCTTATGTGCTATTCCATCCTATAGTCTATTACTGTTGCAAATTTCGTCCAGATCCGTTCAGTAGTTTTTGCGTGAAAGAGTACGAAACATACATCCATACCCACAAATTTTAGTAGTATTATATTTAGACAAAACAGTTCATTCGAACCACATTCAAACCTTTACTATAATTCACCTCTCGATATACCATATAGCACTCGCTCACTTCCTAGCCTCATTTGAATATATCGGTTGGTTGTCGTACCGTGCGTTCGATTTATACCCGATCGGGATAGCCCAGTGACCGGGCCGGCCATCTATTGTGCCTACTGGACAATAAAATTAACATTTGTGCTGCGCCATAGTAGCACCAGAATTATTTGGCAGCTGACATGTTAAACCTGATTGGAGAAGACATTTACGCCCGAATTCTCGTACGCAAATCATCTTTGGGAGCGTCATGGCAATCATGGCATCTCTTTCATACGTTTGACATTTAAAGTGACAGGGCGATGTTTGAGACGCTCTCAAAGATAAGTAGCGTACGAGTATTCGGGCATTAGACTACCTATTGAGCGGAGGATGCATTTGGAGTGAAACAAATGGCGCGCTTACACGGGCAACTAAAATTGAGCAATAGGGGATCGGACTGTTATTGATATGTCAATATTTAAATTATCAAACAGATTGTACTTCTTTTTCTCTTTTGCTATACTTACTTTAATATATAGTGGTGGCCACATAATTAAGGACGCCAGTTGATTTTCATACAAGCGAGATAACTTTGAGGCCTCAGTTCTTCGCCTGGGATTGATCGAGCTGTAATCTGATGATGGCTTTCCAGGGGGTGAATGGAGGAGATCCAGATCGCTATACACACCCAACTGATCTGAACAGCGTTCTAAGAGATGTAAGGACCAAAGTTCTCAGTTTTAGGATTTCCATACATTTTAATGCTATTTTGGTGATTTTTTTAAACGTATCGAAACAGATCCTATAATGCTGTTCAGACGAGTTGGGTGTGTATAGCGATATGGATCTCCTCCATGCACCCCCTGGATAGCCATCATCAGATTACAGCTCGGTCAATCCCTGGCGGAGAACTAAGGTCTCAAAGTTATCTCGTTTGTCTGAAAATCGACTGGCGTCCTTAATTATGTGGCCACCACTATATATAAGTAAGTATAGCAAAAGAGAAAAAAAAGTTCAATCTGTTTGATGACAAGCAAGTAATGAGCTACTGAATTGTGAACAACCGTGACTATCTATCTCTTTCTAAAACGATATTGTATATGGCGGGAGTATGGCGCCACGTACCTATACGTATGACGTCACACGTTGTTAGCACTGTCCTTGTCTAATAAGGAAGTTTGATGCTCTATATCTTCGAAAATATGTAAAATATTTGGAGATAAATATTTACCCTGTGTTGTGTTTCTTATATTTCTAAGAACATTTTAAATAAGTAAATAAAAAGAAATCGAACCGATCCCCTATTACTGTCAATCCCCGCCATATAATATGACTCCACTTAATTTCTCCAGTTTTGTCCATGCCATGTACGCGCACTTCAAGAAGATATTATGCACACTAGTGATGTAACGAATATTCGCATTCGCATTCGCATCCGCGAATATATGCTTATTTCTTGATATTCGCATTCGCATTCGTATTCGCAAACACTGTGCGAATATTTTGCGAATATGAACGCAAGAAAAAATATCCGCTTTTCAGAAGTCGGTTGGGTTTTTTTTGTGGATTCGTAAATTCATTAAGACTCCTGGACTTTCAAAAACGCTGTAATATACCTATAAAAGTTGCTGTTCCATCTAGGAAGACACTCTTGTTTAATCTTGAGACGTGCCTATTCTATATTCTTCTCGTCTTGAGTAGAATTCGAGTGATGAAAAGGTGTTCT
The DNA here is from genome assembly GCA_949710035.1 of Crambus lathoniellus. Classification (NCBI taxonomy): domain Eukaryota; kingdom Metazoa; phylum Arthropoda; class Insecta; order Lepidoptera; family Crambidae; genus Crambus; species Crambus lathoniellus. The sequence goes on from OX453304.1 coordinate 2,657,824, forward strand.
GATCTTTGTACATTTTGTAAGGCGGCTGTGACAGTTCATTGAGAGCTTTGAGCCTTTCTTTCAATACGTTTTGAATCTTGTGTGAAACATTCGCATTCGTATTCGCATTCGCGAATATCAGCGGCAGATATTCGCAACCGCATTCGCGTTCGCGAATGTTTAAAAATTAACATTCGTTACATCACTATACGTTTTTTAAGCGCCACGCAAAAAGCGCACGACGACGGCGGCGCCGGCGCGTGAAAAAAAAACACTGTGCATAGGCACTGAACTTTAGAACTTACCAAAGCTGGGTTTAAATGTTTTGATACTTTAATGTTAAATGCGAACAGCCTTAACTCGGGTACGGCCCCTACCAAGATTGTAATATAACCCAGGTCCTCAGTGTAAGCGACTCGTTGAAACCAATCTTTTATGGTAATCGTCAAAATTGTACTTATAAAAAAAACTAATAAATTAAATGACGTATGTTTTTATTTAAATACAAACCTATAAAGTAATTGTACACAATAATATAATGAATTTGTGGTAAGAATTTATATTTCTCATTCATAATATAAAGTTAAAAATAGTACGTCAATGCCAAGCAAACAATGTATTATTCAATATTCAGAAATACTTTACAACATTAGCGAATTATTAATATATTTCAGGTTAGTTATACTATACTAGCTCCAAGGCAGATTAATTATAGTTCACTAATAATTGAGTAACAAGTACGATAATTTGAATAATGTTATACATAAATCACACCACAATTAATTATTAATTCTCTTTGAATTCCAAGCTCTGTAACACATCATTTAATAAATTATTGTTACTGAACGGTTAAAGGGTTAAATTAACATAGCCATGTTTGAATGAAGTTTATTTTAAGGTAAATTCATTCTATTTTAAATCTTAGCTTTATGACTAAATTTTGAAGAAGAAACTTAATTTTAGTTGCAAGTGAACATGTTTATCATAGTTTTATTATAGACAGAAATTTTGTATGACATCAAATAGAACTTAAGTAAATATGATTGCGATTGTGTTATATGCTCCTTTTTGAGACTTTTATTAACCTGTACCCTCGTATTATTTTGTATGAAAACAAGTGCAGTGCCTCTTTTGGTCGTATAAAGTACTAAAATTCAATACTTTTTTGATAGCAGCATTTTGACAGCTTTTGACGAATGGTATAGTTTACTACACATTACGATTACCCTAACAACAGTTTCCGTGTTTGGGGTACAGAACCAGAAGTTCTAGGTTTAAAATTAGCTACTCTAAGTGCACAATTGAAACGCACTGATGGGCACTTTCACCCCCTAAAACCTTTATAGGTTCTAATAAAAAAATTGTTGTGGTAACAGATTATAGCAATCGAACCTTCCAAGTTCCATAATCACGATTTCTTCAGCATTGTTGGGCTCAGGCAGTCAGAGATGAAACAGCCAGTTCCCCAGTGGATGAGGATTCCGGGAGTAGTGCGCTTCCACCTTCAGCCTTATCGCCACTTACCATGAGGTGTGATAAAGGCTAAGCTAAGTGCTACTCCGTTGTGGATTACAAAAAAGTTCCACCCTACCCAGTTCTATTAGGAAGCTAATAATATTCGTAGCCAATTTTTTTACTAGCTATAGGAAGACGTGATTTCATGCCGCTGCTGCTAGACCGTAGCATGTCAAATTATGAATGAACTGGCATTGAGTATGACTTTGTTCCAATTCCGATCTGACATATCTCAAGTATAAAACAAAGTCGTTTTCCGTTCTTCTGTACACTCAGATCTTTCGTACGCAACATATATTCCACAATTTTTAACAGTCATTTTACTTGAAAAAACGCAATGGTTGTAATATTTTTATGTTGAAATTTTAATCTGCATTTAAATATTAATGCTTTTTTACTATTTCATTTCCCTAAAAAGTAATTTGTTCTTTTTTTTTCGAATCTCAAATACTTACTACAGAAATTATATCATTTTATCTGATAAAGTATACACAAATACTTATTTTGACATATTAGTCAATCGAATACGTAAAATGTGTTATTAAAATAGTTATTTTACAGTATCAAGGAATGTACTCATTGCATCATTTATAAGCCATAATACCTTACATTCACGTGATTACGACGGTCTTCAGTAATTATACGTTCCGCCTATAATGTACATACATTTTACTTGCATACTACTCGCACAATACTCGGTGTATAATTAACTTACCATAAGAATAAACGTTATACAATGAAATACATTTTTAATATGACCTATTCAATCCTAGTCGTCGCTTTTATTGAAATGGCGAATAATTTCTTTTTTCAAGAATTTTAACCATGTTAAGTTAGTAAATAAATAAGTTTTTAGTTAAAAAATATTTTTAAAAAAAGCTTGTTAGCTTTTTTTGATGACTGTACTTTAATATTGTATTGTCATTCAAACCAAACCTGTATGCAAAATTTCAACTCAATGGGACCCTGGAAACTAGGTAAAATTTAGGTTGCAAGATTTAACCCGGACGGACATAAATACATTGCAAGTTAAATAAAAGCATGTAAAATAAGTTTTTGTAAAAATTTCATTTTCATGACAAGCTTTTTTGCTGACTGTACTTAAATATTGTATTGTCATCTAAACCGAACCTGTATACGAAATTTCATCTCCATCGGACACTAGGAAGTGTGTCAAATTAAGCTTGCAAGATTTGTCCCCCACTAACTAACAAACTAACTAACTAGCATGGCACGTTAATAAAAAGCTTGTAATAAAGGTCATTTCCCATATTTTTATTCTGACGATGACACAATTTTTTTAAATCGGAATAAAATATTATTGACAAATGAAAAAATCTCACATTTACTGCCTTTAAAAATTTAACAACGACAAAATTTACCCATCTTAAAGGATGAAATAAGCTCTTTTTACAAGCTTTTTAATAATTTGCCATGTTAGTTAGTTAGTTTGTTTGTTAGTTAGTGGGGGACAAATCTTGCAAGCTTAATTTGACCCACTTCCCAGTGCCCGATAGAGCTGAAATTTTGTTGTTGATTTACTTGTTGATTTACGGCCAGAATTAATAACCTATCCACAGATAGGGATAGGTGCGATCCAGATTAGTTGCTATGCAACGCTTGATATTAACATAGAATTACGACAGTTGCCAGGGTGTTGCTAGGTGTTGCCTAGCAACTAATCTGGATCGCACCTATCCCTATCTGTGGATAGGTTATTAATTCTGGCCGTTAGATGACAATACAATATTAAAGTACAGTCCGCAAAAAAAGCTTGTCATAATAATGATTTTTTTACAAAAAACTTATTTCTAGACAACATTGATGTGACTTCTTAGATCTATTTCCTATGTCTATTCTATGAGTGGTACTCAAAGCAATCAAACCTATGACCACAAGTCGCTTCCGATGGAATTACGGCGGGAGGCTCATTCGTGCGTGTCGCACCACTAGATAAATAATGGAATAAAAAACTACGTTGTGATCGACAAATGTATTGAATTGTGGAATGGAAAGCTAGGTATATACCGACAATATAATAGGTGTTTTAAGATTGTTCGTATAAATTTTGATATAGGTACAGTGATCAGTTACTGCACAAAAAACTTTCGTGGTCGGTCGGAAAATTAACCCTTCTCATGCACAGATCACCTGCAGTAGCAAGAATTATCTGTGTTCCCATGTCATAATTTTAGTTCCAGATATTGACACGCGCCAAGTTATATGGCGCGTACTATTCGATTACTATACCATAACGATAGTTTTTTGTGTTAGGGCTACCGGTCTTTTCATACTTGGGAGCTATAAATTTTAGAATTCGTATGTCTATCTAGGTAGATATTTAATAGTAGAAATATGATTGTATATAATTATATATTTATCCGTTATCAAGTTCACGTAGACACAGTTTCTTAAGAAATTAACTACGGGCTTAGATAATTGGTGTGATTGTAAGAAAATATTTATTTATTTATTTATTGTATTCCCGTTTCTTGTAAATCAAATAACAAGTTTTATAGTTCGAAGCTAATGAATTTGACGACCGATTTGGCGCAGAAGTAGGCTACCCACCTTCTGTGCCAGTGGTCTCGGGTTAGATTCCCGAACAAGACAAATATTTGTGTGCATGAACATGTCTATTTGTCTTGGTCTGGGTGTTTACTATGTATATTAAGTATGTATTTACAAACAAAAAGTATATAAGTATATATTTATCCGTTATCAAGTTTTCCATGATACAGTTTCTTAATGAAATTAAAATGGGCTTAGATAATTGGTGTGAATGTAAGAAGTTATTTATTTAAGTTATTTAATGAATGACTGAAATTGTAATTAATCAATTGAACTGCATTTTTGAATTGTTAGTTTTGCCCTATCACCCATGCAAAAGTATTAAGAAGTACAAGCGCAAGAAACTTTATCATAGTAGGTATTAGGTATGTACCTAAATGTTTCTAAGGAGAGACAGCTATTTATGCTTATGAAAGAAAAAAGATACTTGAGATTTCCACAATAACAACAATATAAATTTTAATCACCAGATTTGAACTGTAAGTTAGATGCTTGGAAAGAGTGTAGTTAGCTTACCACTGTCAGTCAGCGTGCTTTAAGACTTAGAACTCAACCTTCCGATTGACAGCAAAGCATTAGAGGAGGCTTTTCAGCACGTCCCCCACTTTTGATAGTTAATTAAACGTCAGGAGGGAAATATTCGCGTCATTAGGAAAACTCGAGACGCCTGCAGTCGCGGCCGGAAGTGCCGACGCCGTACCCCCCTTTCTTCCCCCACTTCCGCCTCAGCTGACTACTAAGGTTCAGGCTGTGAGGTTTTAGTGCAAAAGTAATTGGTGTAATATTATAATTTTGGGAAATCATACAGCTTAGGGTGTGGGGTGGTGTTTTAATTATTGTCTCCACATTGAGTGTGATTAGTTATTGATTAAAATTCAAACATTGATTGAAATTCTAAATATTAATTTTGATGAATACAAGTTTGACTAAAGCATAATATTGTAAATCTTTGTCAACACATACCCCCTATTCGAAAACGTGGACTAAGGTTAAACTGATGCTAATTCTGTCTTTCATTTGAAAAGTGAAAGTGACAGCACCAGTTTATTACCAGTTTTAAACCAGGACTATTTTAGTCCACGTTTTGGAATAAGAGGTATAGAGTTTTAACATGCGAGCGATAGTATGCCTGTGACAGGCAGGAAAAGGTAAAAGCATTTAAGTAAAGTGCAACAAACTTAACTGACACGGTGGTCATTTTTGGAACTAAAAAACTGTATACTGCTGACAGACACACTTCATTTAGCAGCTAATTTTGTATTGCAAGTAGTTCCTCCACTACGGTACCGCTGTCACCGGGTCAGATATGATTTTTAGTTTTATAAAATTATTAAGGCGATTATTCCCGACCGAAATAAGCACGCTAACGCTTACTCGACCGCGCCCAGCGGCAGCCGGCAGTGAACTGTGAACTCGCGAGCGCCCCGCGAATCAAAAATCACTTAAAATTAAATTAAAAATTAAATAACAAAAATTTTAAACTTATGACAGCCGGAATCCTTCGGCTATTCAAAGACGATTATTTTCGTATATTTTTCATTAACTAAAACCAAGTATACTGCAAATAATAGGATATTTGGAGTATGATTAGACGAATGTTTGGGATTTTACTTGACACAGTAAAATATTACCAATCGAAAAAAAAAACAGCCGGTAGCACTAGACAAATAACTGTAAAATTACATAAGTATATTTTTTCCAAATTTTAAGTACTTGTGATTTGCGAGTAATCCATAATTTAAAATACCCTATTTTGGGGAATCGCCTTAAGTTTTCTTTAACATAGCAGTATAGTTAGTTTGCGCCCGCTACTTTACCTTGAAGCTATACCGTTTACTTTAACCGTTAATTAGTTGGTGGTAGGGTTTGTTTAAAGACCATCTTATCTAAGTCTGACGCCATAACAACGATGTTTCCAGCATTTGTTGTGTTACGGCAGTTAGAGATAAGGTAGCCTGTTCCTCAGTGATTGAGGATTTCGGGAGTAGTGTGCATTCACCTTCCACATTATCATCACTTAATATCAGGTGTGATGACGGCTAAGTGCTACCCCGTTGTGAATAAAAAAAATTACATGAGACTTATGTATGTAAACAAATCGAGACCTTATTTGTATGTGCACATTGTGTCGACACGTCGATTAGTCGTGCCCGCCATTCTTATCGGTATCAATGAATACATCAATATGCCCGCATGCTGCGTACTCGCATCCGTTCACCTTGTGCAAGCCCTTGTGTGAATAATGGTTGTATACGCTTTTTGGCAATTTTAAAAGGGATGTGCGTGCGGATTTTGATAATGTTATGATTGAAGAGTGGGCTTATATTAAAAGTAGTAATATTTTTGTTATTTTAAATTACAATAGGTTTGCTTTTAAACCTGTCTTGCTCGCAGAAGCAACATGGAATATATTATGAAGCGAGCTCACCCAGAAAAGTACCTATTAATCTTTAAAAAAAACCTTTGGATTGTATGTTCCCGACAAAATTATGACAACAAATAAAATTAAATAGACAAATATGATCAGTTATCTTTTACATTACAGCTTCCTCAAAAACCTTTTCACCAAAACGATGAAGCTTCAATAAAACAAAACCATTGATAAATACGTCAAATATCAACCAAACATGTTTACGCACGACTCGGTCCAAAACAGTGTCCATAATTAACAAGCCACTCACGTCCAACCCCCATAAAATACCTCTATAACGTCAAATAAAGCAATTCTTAACACACCCGAGATGACCAGTGAGATAAAACTGCGGTAGGAAATGCTCAAAACTGACGTCGCCTCGACGCGTGACCTCTTTACGACATATTAGACAGACCTTTCATTTAATATGCGGACGTGCCAACACCCACTATGGCCCAGTCCATGCTAAAGAAGGAACCCCAAGTGCCCAACCCGTGGTCAAAAATATAAAGGGCCAAAATTAAATTCCGCGCGGCCCATAAAGTATAGAATTACGTCATTATACAGAAATGGCGTCTGAAAATTTCTGCTTTTAACGCATCTAACGCTTCCGCGGTTGTTTTTAGAAATGCTTTGTCAGATGATGCCGACCTTTTTAAATTAATCAACGTGGATTAGAGTGGATTTTAGATTTGGTGGCTGTCAATCATTATTTTTTGGTTGGGCTACTTTAGGATGTTATAATTAAATTTGATCTTCTTTTGATACATAATCATTTTTAAAAGTTAACATTTTGTACTGGCAATTTTATTTAACGATGTTAGAATAACCTGTGATCTGTCATAGAACAACACTAGTAATTGTCAAAGAACAGTTGTTTTCCCGCCTTTAAGAGTTCTTTGTTTGAAATAATAGACGTTGTCGCGGGTGACGCAATTACCGCATTTAAAGGAGTTCCAGATTGAAATCAAACGGCGTGACGATCGCGCGCGATGCCCCGTGACGGGTGCGCGGGAATTTTGACGTATTCGTCCGTTGAAAGTATTCGAAAATCAAACCTGAACTTTAACCCACTCTAAATAGAACGCTAAGTCCGTTGACAAACAAACACACGTGTTCTCACGGTGAATTCGTGAGACTCTAATAGGACAATTTAAAGTTGCATTCCTCTAACAAAAGTGTTTACAAAGAAACAACAACCTTATTGTTACAGACTTAAATGATTAGATGCGTTTTGAGAACCGCATTCTAATTTTGACTAGTGAAATGAACTGTCGCATATGCTGTAGTTTTATGTTTCTACGTAATGATTTCTCCGCGGTCTAAAGATATCCTTTTTGGTTGTCACGACTTTATGAATGAATGTTTTCTGATTCCATTGTTAAGTGTATGGCGATGTTATCTCGCCTGAATGGGACTCCCAAAATGGATTAAGTCATTCACATAACTTATATCTACTTGAATATGTAATTATAAAGCAAGATTTTAATGTTTTCTTTTTTTATTTCAGGTGAGTCGCAACAAAATGGGGATGACTGCAGTTATAGTTATATAAGTAAGTAACAAATAAACATGACTATCTATTCTTTCCATCTTCTTCTCTGAAACGAATTTATCATACAAATGAAAATCGTAATAAAACCCCTAAGTACTTATAAAATTGTATTGGAACATGTCACGAAAAAGTTTTTTTTTTCAATTATATTATTATAAATGGTAATAGAAAGAATTACCTAATATAAACTAAGAGAGGTTTCCAATTATTACAAGCTCTAAAAAGTTTATATTCAAACACATCTTAAAAAGAAAATGCAGAAACTTCAAAAACTCCTAGCAAATAAATTATCAAAATAATATACGAATATACGAATAATATACGAATATCAAGTAGAGGTCACTTTTGACGTTATAACGTTTTTATTCAACAAGAAGAAAAGAGGAAATGCAGAAACAAAATCGAAACCTTGCTGCTAGCTTCTAACAAAAAAGAAAAGAAAAAAGACCGATCACAAAGTTTCAATAATAGCTAATACAATTTAAAAATCCCTCGAGTACCACTAAGTTCACAACAATAATAAAATTGCGAGTCCGGCTCTGCACCTTCGCCAATATTCTATGAAGTTTCTTTAGCTTGGTTATGCTTCAGCGTAAAAACAATCTAGTGCGAATCTCGAAGTTTCTCGGACACTTGGCAATTGATTAATGAAGTTTATTATGCAGCGGATTGCATCTAGCTTCTAACAAAAAAGATAAGAAAAAAGACCGATCACAAAGTTTCAATAATAGCTACTACAATTAAAAAATCCCTCGAGTACCACTAAGTTCACAACAATAATAAAATTGCGAGTCCGGCTCTGCACCTTCGCCAATATTCTATGAAGTTTCTTTAGCTTGGTTATGCTTCAGCGTAAAAACAATCTAGTGCGAATCTCGAAGTTTCTCGGACACTTGGCAATTGATTAATGAAGTTTATTATGCAGCGGATTGCATCTAGCTTCTAACAAGAAAGAAAAGAAAAAAGACCGATCACAAAGTTTCAATAATAGCCACTACAATTAAAAAATCCCTCGAGTACCACTAAGTTCACAACAATAATAATATTGCAAATCCGGCTCTGCACCTTCGCCAATATCCCATGGAGTTTCTTTACCTTGATTATGCTCCAGCGTAAAAACAATCTAGCGCGAATCTCAAAGTTTCTCGGACACTTGGCAACTCAATTAATGAAGTTTATTATGCAGCGGATTTTAACTATAGTTATATACTTCCCTCTCCTGGGATTCTGTTTACACTATTGGCTCGATGCGATTTCCCGGCTTTCAATTTTAACGTGTTGAACTTTATAGTTTACTAATTTGTATGTACTTTGAGAAAAATCTTGACTATAACAATGTACTCGGAAGTAAAAGTTGTCTGTAACTATCGTAATGTAAAACCGGGCGTAAACACAGTAAATGCAAACGTAACCAGCGTATCTAACCAACAACGTAACGTAACGTCATTTATTTATCCATATATTGATCCATTTCATTTATCCATCCCGTGAATTGCAAACATTATACAGAAATACTATCCATCTTTAACGCTTGTAGCAGCATATAGCTTGTTGTTTATATGTCTATGTTTTATAATGGTCGAGATTTCAAAAGTATGATTCTTGAAGCAACGTATAAATAGCATGTTTCTTAGTTCAACTACACATACTGTTCTTTAGGTTTATTCCAAAAAATTTCCGCGATTTGTTTCAATAATGCAACACCGCACTCCAACAGTTTCCAATCTTTTTGCAGAGAAGCCAAATTTCTTGCACAATACTTAACACACGAGAGAAAAGAGGGCTCAAACTTAGTCTTCAGTATTTGCAATTCCATCCGCGTCGTTGTGTCCGCATTGAGTCTATCCCTGTCTCGCACTCACGTTTCAATATACACGTCCTTTTCCCTGCATTCGATTCTGGCAAGCCGATTCGGAAGAAAGCATTTGTTTCGTTCGGATCGCGCCTGCTTTCGTATTCGGGACTGTGGAGGCTGACTCGATTTTTGGATTCCCCGCGTTGTTACTATCCTGATTTTCCTGGGGAATTTCACCTCCAAATCCCGAAATAATGACGAAGAGAAACCAAGTGCCATTGTCTTTTGTTTTGCTGTCTATATTGGGATTCTCCTCTAAACTATTGTATAACTTACTATTATTGCCACTGAAAATTTTGTTTTAAGAGGAAACTTTGTTTTCCTAAAACAATCTAATCGTACTATTAATTATTTTATATTTCTTTTATTTGAGAACTACATAAAGGTGAATCTCAAATTTAATTGACACTATAACTTGCTAATAACACAGCTATTAATAGCTCAAATGTACAGTTTGTAGGATATCTATCTTAAGAATTACACTACTAGCCTTTATTTTAATACGAATGCGATAACCGCACGGCCTAAATCAGTCTTTAAAAATGTATATTGTATTGTATACTGTGTTCTTCATTAAATTACTTCTTAACCCACTCATGGGTTCAACACATAATTATTTTATGGCACCGTCATTTCAAAACATTGCCGTGAACCTATCAATGTAGCATGATTCAATTATTACTTAAGGATATATTCCACGTCCGAGCTGATGAATTTGAAATCAGTTTCGGTGTAACTATAGTCAGTATTGTTATACCTACACTCGCCGTCTTAGTATCGTTACTGAATGATAAATCATTTATGCCACTATACTTGGAAGTTGGTGTGTATAGAACTTTAATGCAGAGAATGCATTAAAGATGAAGTTAATCGTAACTTGGTCTATTAGAGTTGATAATAAAACTAGAAAACAACAACAGGTGTGTTTTAATTACGGTTTGTATATCAGAAAAAGAATTTAAATAATTACAGAAAAAAAACTTTATTGCACACAACGAAAGAAATACAATCACAAGAAGACACAAATGAAAAATAAATTGTAACAAAGTAGTCTCATTTATTCGCATTTAAATTTGCTACTTTATCTTCGATTTTATCAAAAAGTTAATGTTAATATCTATTTTTTTAGATAAACAGCAACATTATTATTGTAAATGAACGCATTTGAAGCCAATATGTTGAAAACAGAAACTTGAGAAAAGATTTGAATATTGCCTTTTTTATAAATAACAAATCTCTTATATATTTATTGTAGTCCAGAACACGAGCGCTCACAAATCAAAAAATACTGTTCAAACTATAGTTTCACGTAATATTATATTCGCAAAATTGTTACAGCGTAACCATTGAATTGAATTCAGACAGTTCCATTGTTCATAAATCACTGGTTTCATAATGTTTTAAATTTAATTTTTCATTCCAGTTGCTTCGCCATCGGATATGGTTTGAATGTGAAGGTATATTGAATGTTGATATTCACCGTTCATTCACAGTTAGAGCTTGCGAACGTAATCCACTAATCGTAACATAAATTTTAGAAAACGATAGATACTAAGTATCGCGTTAGTAGCAAGGCAGGTAAGACAGTGAACAATTTAGTTCCACTTTCTACCGCTAGAGGCGCTCTCAACCTGCGAGTTATCTCCGACTATGTTAGATATTGTGGAGATCCATGGGGAAGGCTTATGCCCAGCAGTGGGCGTCGTTCGGCTGGCATGATGTTAGATATTTGCACCATACCCTATTTTGACGATAAAACCAAAATTCTTCTGTTTTACATTGAAAATAACTATGTCACAGAGATTTTAACGCATAGCAATTACATACTTAATCAAATATAATTTATATGGTGGTTGAAAAATTGAAAATGAAGTACTTATTTTAGAAAAAAATCGACCCGTCTCACAAAAAGTTTTCTAAAATACTTCATTTTCAATTTTTCAATAATAAAAATTGCATTGTGAATGCAAAAAAGTAAAAATTTTAATAACTTAAATGGTGGTTTCATCGTTCAAAATAGCGTTAAGTATCACTTTAGATGTCGCACGCAAAATTTTGCTATTTTTTTCAGTGCTTTTCAGTGCTTCATAGAAACTATTATGGGAAATATTCTGAAGTACATATATTTTTATATATTTTAAAATTAATAAAATCGCAACTATGGCGGAAAGATTATGAATAAAATCATTTAAAATTTTGGAGACATGATAACGCCAGAAAATAATATGACTACAGTTCCCATTTTTTTATCATGTCCTCATCTCCTCGTATATTCCTGCACATAAACCATAATGCATGAGAGAAGACACAAATATCATACTTCTCTTATAACATGAGGCGAAAACCCCCCATTCTCAATAAAGGGCCAAAAGGCGGCGTTATATAGGCGGCTATAATAATTATTCATTTTGCCAGCACTCGAAGGTAAGAATCGCTTTCACGGCGTACCTCTGAAAATATGGTCTTTCATAACTCCAGCCAAAAAAAATCCCCCGTAATTTAATGCTACCCCGAAAATAATATGTAAAAATACAGCAGCGAAACCGCCACTTTCGGCCGTTCTTCTGAACGTTCGGGTCCATTCTGGCCATTATGGCCCATCTCAGAACCGTTATCTGGCCCAAAAGAATAAATCATGATATTATTTTTCCCCCGCTAGTATTACTTTCCATATCTAATCAGTGATCCGAGAAATATGGGCGACGCTCCTGCGTGGCGTGAGTTTGGTACGTGACTACTCGCTACTTACTTTATTTTTGCTTAGTCACTGTTGAAATTAGAGTAATTAGTTCGTTGGACATTCGTTTGAGTTTCCGGCTCTTAATGATCTGTATTTGGTTCATGTGAATTATATCTAACTAGCTTTCCGCACGCGGCTTCGCCCGCGTGGACTACACGACGCTAATCCGCGGGAATGTGATATTTTTCGAAGAAAAGAATTAGCCTATGTTCCTCTCCAGACTACAAAGTACCTATCCCAAATTTCAGCGAAATCTGTTTAGCCGTTTTGGCGTGATTGAGTAACAAATATCCAAACAGAAAAATGGAAAATGAAGTATTTAGAAAAAATCGACCCGTCTCACAACTAGCTCCGATGGGACTCGAACCCACGACCTTTCGCTTTCCGGGCGACTGCTCTAACCACTGAGCTACGGAGTCGTTACGAGAAGCGTCGAATTTATCCAATACTTCTTACTCGCTGTATAGTCAGCGTTAATTTCATCAATGTGGAGATATTACTACCCTCACACGCGAAAGAAATGGCTTAGGTTTAAGCAATCACCAGATATAATGAAATATAACGCCCAAAAAATCGTAAGTACTTACCAGAATTTAATCCCCATTTTAATATGAACTTATCACCAATAAACGTAAAGTCTGCTAACCTAAAAAAGCCAAGTATCTTCAGAATAATCGCTGAGCTACCCAAAAAGGCCACGCATGCACCAAATATGTACTCGCATTTTATTTAAAAATTTCATCCAGATAATGTTACACAATTTTATCCTAATAAAGTAAATTAATATATAAAAATCATTGTTTACCCAAAAAATATAAATGAAGTTCTAAAGGTTTACCGATACTACCGTAAAATGTTTACTAAAGGCTGAGCTTCTTAGAGCTTTCAATAAAATAACGGCCCCCAACAAAAAACATAAGTTTGCATTCATTTATTAATGGCTACCATTTCAAGCGGCAGTTTACATACGAATAAACTTAAAACTTAATAAGGCAGTCCTCAGTGTAATTTTAAAATTAGCGGTGGCGGTGTAGCGACGGATGGGAGGGGTGGGAATAAAGCCGCGAGACTCAACCAATTTGCCATCAATATAATATACTTATAGTGCGCCAATCTTTTCTGTTCCGGTAATTATAATAAAATAATAATAAAAAAAGCTTTATTGCACACAAAGAAAGAAACAATAACACAAAGAGACATAGTTATGAGAAAACAGACAACAGGCGGCCTTATTGCTAAATAGCAATCTCTTCCAGGCAACCTTGGGCGAAAGAAAAAAATAAATCAAAAGAACAGAGGGGAGAGGGTGCATAAAAAGGATAGAATAAGTCTAGAATGACAAATAGAGAAAAATAAAATAATACATAAACTTTAATGAGTAAGGGAGAGGAAATGACTTCTAACTTGATCTCCAAAGGATTTTAGAGTCTGAGCCTTTCTGATACCTTCAGGAAGCGCGTTCCACAAACGGACAGCATGGACAGAGAAAGAGTAGGAAAAAAAGTCGGAAGAATGACGTGGAATTTCAAGGGTGAGGTTAGATGAGGAACGCAAAGTACATGACGTAGATGAAGAGTGAAAGGAGAAGCAGTCTTTAAGATAAGGAGGGGAAGTAGGCATGAAAAGGATAGAATAGAGAAGTTTAAGTGTGTGTAAGTCCCTGCGCCGGCGAATTGGGAGCCATTGGAGTTTGCTACGGAAGTGAGACACATGGTCATATTTACGAAGATTAAATATAAACCTGATGGCAACGTTCTGCAGACGCTCCAACTTATCAAGTAACCCCTCCGACAGGTCAGTAAAGCAGACATCAGCGTAGTCCAAGATAGACAGCAGAAGCGATTGTGACAGAGTGATTTTAGTACTGGTCGGCAAAAAGTTACGAAGCCGGTTAAGTGAGCCATATGCTGCAAATATCTTTTTCCTAGTTTCCTCAATATGAGGTCTCCAAGACATATGCTGATCAAAGATAACACCTAGATTTTTAACAGAACTTGAAAAAGGAATAATAGTACCATCCAAGGAAACTGCCGGAAGCTGGTTAAAATCGATCCTCGAAACGAAATGAGGACTGCCGATGATAATACACTGCGTCTTGGCTGGGTTAACAGTCAGACCAAATGACTTGCTCCAAGAGCTTATTTGAGCGAGATCTTTATTAGTAGCTGTAATTGCACGTGAGAGCTCTGATAATGGTGCCTGAGTGTATATCTGAAGATCATCAGCGTAGAGGTGATAAGGACTTGAAAGGAAATGAGTGATTAAATTTATAAAAATTGAAAAAAGAAGTGGAGATAGGACGCCACCCTGAGGGACACCAGCATTAATATCACACCACCAGGAGAAGGTGTCACCAGTGCGGATACGCTGCCGTCGCCCTAGCAGGTAACTTTCGAACCAATCAATTACAGATGGAGATATGTTTAGAGAGCGTAAAACACCGAGAAGGATATCAAAATCAACTGAGTTAAATGCATTGCTAAAATCTAGTAAAGTCAGTACTGTCAGTTGTCGATTTTCCATCCCCAAGCGTATATCATCTGTTATCTTCACAAGTGCTGTAGATGTGCTGTGGCCTTTGCGGAAACCAGACTGAAGGGGATTAAGGAGATGGTTAATGTTAAGATAGTCAGTAAGCTGGTGGTGAATGAGTTTTTCAAGGACTTTGGAAAGGAACGGCAGGATAGAAATAGGACGAAAATCTGAAAACATGGTTGGTTTGGATTTCTTGGGCAGTGGAATAACGTTTGCTTCCTTCCAGGAAGTCGGAAACGTTCCAGTGGATATGGATGTGTTGAGGATAAAGGTAATTATAGGAGTGAGGATATCGAGGATGGGAAGGATCATCTTACGGCTAATAGAGTCGGCACCCACAGCACTTGAGTTGATGGACAGGATTGCTCTCTTTACATCACATTCTGAAAATTGAATAAAAGAAAAAGAGGAAACTTGTGTTGGCATTGGTAGGCTAGAAAGATGTTGCAAGGTTAAATGTTTAAGGTTACCATCAATAGGCACCGACGATGTGAAGTAACTATTAAGTTGGTTGAAATCGACATTTGTATCCGTGACAGTATTATGAGATTTGCCAACTCCAAGAGTTTTTAGAAATTTCCAAACTTTAGTTGGATCAACGTTTTCTATAGAATTATGAATGTGGCGTCTTTGAGCGTCCCTAATCACCATATTGCACCGGTTACGCGCCCGAATCATTCTTTCTTCATTTCGTTTCGAGGGATCCATCTTGAACCTGGCTTTGGTGGAGTTCTTTTTATTCATGAGAGCTCGGATCTCGTCGGTTAGCCAGGGTGCAGGTAGGTGTTTCATTTTGACTGGCCTTATCGGTGCATGCATATCATAAAGCTCTAAGAGTAATCTGTTAAAAATATTAACCTGCTCGTCAACGGAGTCAGAGGAAAATATTGCCGACCAGTCCATGTTAGCAGCATCTGCAAGTAGCTGGTCGTGATCAATGCGGTTGAAACTACGCTGAAGCTGAATAGTGGGTTTTAACTTAGGAGGTCGGATTCGGTACGAGAGATACACCAGATCGTGATATGAGAACGCATCTGCAGAGTGTTGGCCATGTTTAGAAGCTAAGGTGGGAGAAGATACAATCATGAGATCGAGAAGGGAGGGGGTGCAATTGGGAAAGTGGTGAGTGGCCGTTAATGGTAAAATATGCAGGTTAGATGAGTTGACTACTGACAGTAATTTACGGGCACGAGAATCGTCTTTTATGAGACAGGTGTTGAAATCTCCCATAATTATAGTATGGGAGTATTGAGGACTGAGGTTTTCAAGAAGCCGTTCAAATGACTCAAAGTAATCAACTCGAAGAGAAGGGCTATAGAAGACACCTAGAAGGACTTTAGAAAAGGACAGAGATATCTCAATAAAAAGATGCTCGGCACTATTGGGAGGAGGGGGCTGTGGAGAACGACTCAGGATAGAAAAGGGGATATGTGAGCGCAGGAATATAGCCACCCCTCCATGAGAGGAACTTACGCGGTCGTTACGTATCAATTGGAACCCAGGAATTGAATATAACGTAGAAGAAAGACAAGGATGAAGAAAGGTTTCAGAGACAAGGATGGCGTGGATATTTTTGCAGTTGAAGGAAGTTAGGAAGTCGGGAAAGTGGGCAGGGATACTTTGTGCATTAATATGCACAACATTGAAGTTCTTTGGAACATCCAAAAAGGTATCATCAAGAAACTCACTCAAAGGATAATCAAAACTTTGGAAGCTCGAGTTAGAAGATGAGCAGGATAGAAAAAGGTCATCACTTTTATTAAAAAGAGATAGATCCATAAACTAAAAACAAATACAAATGATACAAATAAAATAATACATAAATACAGTACCCACAGGTTGACTGAAAGGATCGAGAACGCAAAGAGAAAACGTAAAAATGAAAAGTCAACAACACAGACATTAAAAACAAATTAACAGAGAAAGCGAGTAATTTTAAAACAAAAATAAACTATCAAAATTACTGTGACAGACCAAAAAACCTGGCTTAATACGACATAAAGTTATAGTTAGATTGTGACCGAAACCGGCTGTATAACCATAAATCCCAAAGCCATGACAGTTGTACGGTACAAGACGTGTTTGTGTCGATTGGAATGTAACACACACACAGAAACTATAATAATTTAAAGAATTGGCAGTATGGCCTTATGTCTTCGCCTGTCCAAAAGGACGAACTTTTACTACGTGTTTGTGTCGTCTTTGGTCTGTCAATGTGATGTGATGTGTCAAACAAATAATGTAAATAAATAAAGTTAATCAAGTAGATGTACATATAAAAAACAATTAAACAAATAAAGCAGGACGGATGCAGAAGCTGAGAAACAGAAAGTAAGTTATTAACATGTTTAAAACGGAACATCAATAACACGGACACAAACAACAATAAACTTATACAAACTAATTTCTTTTGGCAGAGGCAGCCCTCCTATTTCTGGTGCTTGGAGCCGACGGTGGAAGATCTCTCCGCGAGGTTGTTGTACCAGTGGACGCCGAAGTCGAGCCGGAGCTTGAAGCGAAGAGTTGCTCCACATCAGCCATCGAGGAGACGCGATGGCGCCTGCCATCATTGTCCAGTGCAAGGATACGTCCAGCGCTGGTCCAGCATTTCGCGACACCAAGCCGTTCACGCGCAGCGACGAATACTTTATGCCGAAGCTTCGTCAGAAACTCAGACACAGTAACACCAGAACCTTTAAGCCCAGACTTGGCCGCCCATAAACTGTCCCGCTGTGACTCTGACCTGAACTTAATAAGGAGTGGTCTAGGTTTATCTGTACGTGTTTTTCCCAGGCGGCTGGCCCTGACGATATCGGCTTCGCACAACTTGACAACGGCCAAGTGTTGGGATGCCACCTTGAGAATAGATTCTGCCGGAGACTCATCCTTTGATTCAGGGACACCATGAAGAAGCAGCATAGCACGCCTACTCCTCATCTCCATGTTGTCACACTCAGATATCAGCACTGTGACTTGCAGTTCCAGATTTTTCAGTGTAGCCAGCACAAACTCACGGAACAATTCAAATTCAGATGACAGCGAGGACAATGTAGGTTGTGGAGGACCGCTAGATTTCTTCAACTCACTCTCAAAGGATGCCATCCGCTGGGTAAAGGACTCGGACAATGCCTCAATGGTGTTTTTCAAGCCTTCCATGTTGTGCGGTTAAAGTGATGGTGCAGTGTTGTGAGGTTAATTTATGAAATACAGGTTATTGAAAGGAGAAAACAACAGCAGGTACTGTACAGTGCTAGTACATAATAAATAACTAAGATTTGTAATAAATCAAGTAACTTAATTGTAATAAATAAAAATAAATTGCAGAGCTATTAAAAAAGACGTTTTAAAGTTTTCGCTGTCTACCCCCGAAAAAAAAAAAAAAAATATATTTGGAACTAAAACAATTTTCATACGACAGTCCATTTTGACAGCTAATTTCGTATTGCAAGTGGCTCCTCTGTCACGACTGTACCCGGAACAGAAAAGCTTGTGGCTCTGTACTTGGTTATATGAATATGTCACCGGAAAATAATAAAAACCGCAAATTCATTCTAAAAAAAATAACCACGAAATTTAAGGCAATCGCTTCGCTGGCGCTTCGCGATCGCCTTAAATTTATAACCTATCACGTGTTCTACAGGACTTCCGTAAATTTATAAATTTCCTAGGAAAATTTTAAATTTGCGGTTATTGTTATTTTCCGGTGACACATACATTTTATGGCAAACGTAGTGATATAATTAGGTAGTAATGACACAAAACTTTGCTAGTTAAAATTTGGTGCACGCGTAGCCTTTTTGGGTTATGAAAAGTTTTTGTAGTGCAGGCATGACTTAAAAAGCCCGAAAAATTTTGGTACAGGTTTCATTTATTTGTACATAATATATTTTTTTTGGATGAGGCTGTTTAGGGTAACGATTGATTTTTTGGTGGTCATTAAACTTTATCCCGAAAGAAATACCTTTCCAGGTATTTGGCAATCGCTAAAGATGAAATTACTATTGCAAGTTATTTTAATTTTTAGTTTTTTGCATTCACAATGCAATTTTTATAATAGAAAAATGGAAAATGAAGTATTTAGAAAAAATCGACCCGTCTCACAACTAGCTCTGATGGGACTCGAACCCACGACCTTTCGCTTTCCGGGCGACTGCTCTAACCACTGAGCTACGGAGTCGTTACGAGAAGCGTTGAATTTATCCAATACTTCTTACTCGCTGTATAGTCAGCGTTAATTTCATCAATGTGGAGATATTACTACCCTCACACGCGAAAGAAATACCTTTCCAGGTATTTGTCAATCGCTAAGGATGAAATTACTATTGCAAGTTATTTTAATTTTTAGTTTTTTGCATTCACAATGCAATTTTTATAATAGAAAAATGGAAAATGAAGTATTTAGAAAAAATCGACCCGTCTCACAACTAGCTCCGATGGGACTCGAACCCACGACCTTTCGCTTTCCGGGCGACTGCTCTAACCACTGAGCTACGGAGTCGTTACGAGAAGCGTCGAATTTATCCAATACTTCTTACTCGCTGTATAGTCAGCGTTAATTTCATCAATGTGGAGATATTACTACCCTCACACGCGAAAGAAATACCTTTCCAGGTATTTGGCAATCGCTAAAGATGAAATGACTATTGCAAGTTATTTTAATTTTTAGTTCGTGGGTTCGAGTCCCATCGGAGCTAGTTGTGAGACGGGTCGATTTTTTCTAAATACTTCATTTTCCATTTTTCTATTATAAAAATTGCATTGTGAATGCAAAAAACTAAAAATTAAAATAACTTGCAATAGTAATTTCATCTTTAGCGATTGCCAAATACCTGGAAAGGTATTTCTTTCGCGTGTGAGGGTAGTAATATCTCCACATTGATGAAATTAACGCTGACTATACAGCGAGTAAGAAGTATTGGATAAATTCGACGCTTCTCGTAACGACTCCGTAGCTCAGTGGTTAGAGCAGTCGCCCGGAAAGCGAAAGGTCGTGGGTTCGAGTCCCATCGGAGCTAGTTGTGAGACGGGTCGATTTTTTCTAAATACTTCATTTTCCATTTTTCTATTATAAAAATTGCATTGTGAATGCAAAAAACTAAAAATTAAAATAAATATCCAAACATCTAAACTTACACATTTATAATATTACAGTAGGACAACAACATATTTTTTGTCTAAGGCACGACTGGAACCATTTACAATGCAAATATTTACATTTTATTGTGGTTTTGTAAGTATTATTTGTACACTTACATTTTTGTAAATGTATTGAGTACCTACAATGGTTCTAAAACAGTAACACTAACACTAAATGAAACTGCTTCTAGATTACAAAAATGGTTTACATCATTGTCTGTATCATTGTTTCGTTTGGGTGTGAATTATGGGCTTCCATAATTTACTAGGTACTTACCTATACCAATGCTTTTCATAGATATCTTTTGTTTTAATATTTTAACAATCAGCGGGCCAATCGCCGTAATTCTATGCAGCGCGTCTTCATCGCGTTTGGGTCTTGAAGTTTGACTTCGTATTGCCGTAATGACATAACGACGCACACATCACGCAAACCTATGTCAACGCCGCGCGTTATCAAAAACGGTTTTGCACGTCAACTGCACTTCAACTTCACGTACAGTGTCACAATCTTTTCTGTTCCGGTGACAGCAGCGCTACGTACGTTTTTCTTTATTGTAGCAAATTAACCTGCCCTGACTTTTATGAACTTCAGCTGCCAGCAGCGCTATGGTTGGACATCAACTTGACAGCCAAATGACATTTAAAAAAACATATTAGTTTCACGTGTTGGCCACCGGAATAGAAAAGTTTGTGGCACTGTACACTTGACTAATGCGTTATAGAATTACCGCGATCGGGACCCAGTTCATTTTACATCCGAACTTACTAGTCTTCTTAACTCAACCAATATTTGCTTGACACGCGTTCGAAAATAATGTTACACATTTTCAGAGATACACTTTGCACAAAGCATATAATAATGTTCGTTGGATCGAATCATCGTACACCGCTATCGTTCAGTTTAGTTCCGCAGCAAACATAAATGAATTAGCGAACAAATACCACGAAAACCTTGTTATTTCTGAGGCAAAAGCGAATTCACAGCTTTCAAATTTCAAAGAGACCGATGAAACTGGAAACAGCCACTTTGTAGTACCCTAAGAACAGGGTTGCCGATCTTACAAGTTAAACATGAACTTGTAATAATCAGTCATTTATTACTCAATTAGGCTATATTTGGCCTAACGCTCTCAACATCAGAGGAAATTTCTTCTTAGAAGTCGCGCGGTCTATTCACAGGCTAATCGTAGTAGGGAACGACTTTATTTCGAACAAACAGCTACCTCTTTATCCGCTAAGTAGGTCAAGCAGCGACATGATTCTAGGTAAAAAGTCCGTTTAGTTTTCATTTGTTTTCACATTTTCTGAAAATTAAGTTATTTAGTTAGGTAGTCATTTGTTTTCACATTTTCTGAAAATTATGATATTTAGTTACTAACTTTTTTTAACATCATGTATTAAGCATAGGTAATCACATTGGTCATTGCCGTTTTCTGCTACGCCATAGCCATAGACAATTAATTCAGCTACCAGCATACAGCGATTTCCTAAGGTTACATCCGCATAGGCAGGCGGCTTGCTTGGCGCCTAGAGCCTAGTGGCTTGCATTCTACTAGCGCAACTAGCTAGGCGCCAAGCGCGCAGTGCGGCCGGTCGCGAACATTCTAGAACGTTCGTTTTACTAAGGTGACTCGCTAGGCTCTAGGCGCCAAGCAAGCCGCCTGCCTGTGCGTACGTAGCCTAAGTCGTGGGCCACACTAGAGCGGCGCGTCTTGCGTCCGCGTTGAGCGGGAAGACGGACGGGAGGGGCCACACTGGCGCGTCCAGCGGTCGCCGCGACTGGCGCCGGCAGAGGGAATAGTACGTGTTTGCGCGTCCTGCGGATCCGCAGGTCGCCTCCGCGCCCCGCGGTCGCTCCAGTGTGGCCCACGACTAAGACCGCTTTGCCAGAACCTTTTCCGAACACCATGTATTTTACTACCGCTAGTTGAGTAATTACGTGTGTTTATTCATCATCATCAGCTATTGAATGCCCCTACTGCCGTAACTCACCACGCAGGATCAATACGGATTGATGAGTATTAGCACAGAATAAATAATCGTTAGGTACTAGTAACAGAAGCTGCACTCTGCGAGACCATTTAAACAAATAGCAACTCTAACTTTAACACAATAAAGTAGAATTCAGCTTGTATGGATCTTATTACGAACGGCTAGACGTTGCATCTCTTTCTATTGCATATATTCTATCGCGCTCGAGCGGGCGGGCCGCTGTAAATTGTATTGAATTGTATCCCGAGATATACTAGACGCGGTAGGCACTTATCTCGGGTTCTTGAGCGAGTGACGGACGCCTGGTATTAGTACCAATAAATTCAGCCGGGCGTATCTTCCGGAACTCGAAGGAGCTTAAAATAATACATTTTTGGTCACCCATCCCGTGACCGACCACTACAAATGTTTCTTTACAACCATACACACCTTTACAACCAGTCAGACGACTTCCGTGGCCGAGTGGTGCACGCACCGGTTTTCACGGTGCCGCTAACTTTAGAGGTCCCGGGTTCGATTCCCGGTCGATTTGACGACCGATTTGGCGCAGGGGTAGGCTACCTGCCTTCTGCGCCAGTGGTCTCGGGTTCGATTCCCGAACAAGACAAATTTTTGTGTGCATGAACATGTCTATTTGTCTTGGTCTGGGTGTTTCTGTTTACTATGTATATTAAGTATGTATTCACAAACAAAAAGTATTTAAGTAAGTATATATTTATCCGTTATCAAGTTTTCCATGATACAATTTCATAATGAAATTAAAATGGGCCTAGATAATTGGTGTGAATGTTAGAAGTTATTTATTATTTATTTTATTAGATATTGAAAACGAACTTTTCAATAGTTCCTCGAGTCTGGGTGTATGTGGTAATACTCGTCGTTGTATCCAATTTCCATAAAACTAAGTGCTCAACCTACTAATATAGCTTCGTATTGGAACAATGTAGAATCAGATAAGTGATGGTGTCCAATATTTAATTTTTATAATAGCAAGATGCTAACCACAGCGCTATGGGCACCTCATGTGATATTAATCAAAAAAAATCAAACATCAAAATATTTATTGGTCTTTACAGTTTTTACTTAAAACTAGTTGATGAAGTCTCCCTTTAAGCACAAAAAGCCTGTATTGGAAGACCCCGCTCTCTCATATCATTAAATACAAACAACTGTAATGAATTACTATGAATTGCAAAAGTGTCAATGTTTTATTTTGAGTAGGTATATATGCAAATAAATAAGTAGGTATGTATGAAGTAAGTATAAATGAATACATAATTAGATATATAATTTAAAAATATATAAATTGCAGTATACTTTGTTTTATGCTATTGTTTATAGATAAATTGCAGCAATGCTTCAGTTTCTTCATAACTAAGCCCAAGTATCCATTTAGTTATCATACTCTTACACCTGTTGTATGGCTTATCATATATTTGTAGAACATTATTTATTTTATTGTATAGATAGGCCGAACGTGTTTCATATTGTTAAATAACTTCTTATATTCACACCAATTATCAATGCCCATTTTAATTTCATTAAGAAACTGTATCATGGAAAACTTGATAACGGATAATATACTTATATACTTTTTTTTGTAAATACATAGGTACTTAATATACATAGTAAACACCCAAACCAAGACAAATAGACATGTTCATGCACACAAATATTTGTCATGTTCGGGAATCGAACCCGAGACCACTGGCGCAGAAGGTGGGTAGCCTACCCCTGCGCCAAATCGGTCGTCATATTATTATTCAATATTAATTTAATCAAATTACTTATGCATCACCTTTTTTGACAACCCTGCTTAAGACCCTAACCGCAGTTTCTCGACTGGCAAATTTTAATCATGAAATCTTTGTCGCTCGCATAATCAAAGGAATACTTAAATTGTCGACTCCGAGCATTCAAGCAGTAAGCATTTTCTAAGAATCGCCAAAAATAGTCGTTAATAGTGAAGTTTATTTCAAATATTATAATTAAACGACGATCTGTTTTGTCAAGAAGACTTTTTACTGTAGAAAGCTGAACCTGCAAGCAATAATGATCTGTACCCCTATGAAAATGAAAAACTATCGTTATGTTATGGTAATCGATTACAATAAACTATACCGTCCTGGGCCGGACATGTGGCGCGCCTACGAGACCAAAGATGGACCAAAAGAATAACCACAAGGGCAGGTCCACAATGCAAGAGAAAGAGAGGTAGACCTGTAGCTAGCTGGGAAGATGAGCTCAAAAAAACAGCCGGCCCCAACTGGATTCAAGTAGCCCAATCTAGAGAGGACTGGCTATCTTTGGAGGAGGCCTTCACCTGCAGAGAAGTTCTTGCAGATAACTAAATATTTATGTAAAATCGAAACTAACAACTAAATTTAAGAACTAAACCTTATTTACTAACAAACACTTTTTTTTACTTAACTACTAAACATTATAATAAAATAGAATCTAAGTTACTTTTTGTGATCTGCAAAGAAATAAAAGGCTTTTTTTTATTTATACCGTCCTTCGAAAGCTGTCAAAGTGCTGCTGTCAAATATGTATTGAATTTCAGTTCCTTATACGACCGAAAGAGGCGCTGCTCTGGTTTCCATACAAAATAATTCGATTACGATAACGGTTATCATAACGACAGTTTTTCGTGGTAGAGCTACTGATGTCTCAAGGCTTTAAAAGAACTACTTCTATAAGATAATAAGAATAAGAATCATATAGTGGCTAAGTACACACACAAAAAAAAAGTTTAAAAAAAACGCCTTCAAAAAATCCACCTAAAAGTAAGAAATAACACCTCTAATAACGTAAGTACTTTGAAGTTGGGCGTGAAACATGTAAGTAAATTTTTTTGTTTTTTGTGTATTTGTTTAGACCCGCCCTCTAATCGACTTCAAAGTACTTACGTTATTAGAGGTATTATTTCTTACTTTAAGGTGGATTTTTTGAAGGCGGTTTTATGTTTTTTATAAAAATAATTTTTATTTCACTCTTTTTAGTGCATCATGCAGGCAAGTTTCGTGTATCCTGGTAAATAGGTATGATAGTTGTACATCCGTCTTAAATTCATATAAAGTGGTAACGAAAACGACAGTATTTTCAAGATTTCTTGAAAAGTACTGAACCGATTTCAAAATTTTGAAAAATGGGACCAACTTGGGAAAAACCCTGATGTTATTACGTTTGAATCATTTCAATCCGATCAGCCGTCTTCGAGTAATCGGTGTACATACATATTCAAAAAAAAACGCGACGAATAGAGAACCTCCTGCTTTTCAATTTTTGAAGTCGGTTAAAGAAAAATTATACATCTATATGTGTGTAATAGCCAACTAGGCCCCCATCACCTAAGCATAATGTTGCGACAGCAAAATAATAGATCTTACTGTGTCGCAACGCTGGTATTCTGGGGGAACCTAACAGTCCGGTCGTGGGACATTAAATTCCATAAAAAAAAGTTTTGATGATTCTAAAAGTTTTCATTTTTGCTGAGTGTATAGATTATATTGTGTATTGTGAGCTATTTTTTGAAAAGTTAAAAGTTTGATGACTGTGCTATAAGTGTTTTTTAATATTACCAAATACCTAACGATACATTAGGGAAATCAATTAATTAAAAAATAAAATACAAATAAAAACTTTACATGAAGCCAGAGCCGGCAAAAGTGCAAAACTACTAGACCGTTTTCAAAAATTCTTTCACTTTTAGAATGCTACAGTATCCCTGATTAATATAGGCTATACTTTATCCCGATATTTCCACGGGAACGGGTACCATGCGGGTGAAACCGCGAGGATCCGCTAGTACGTTATAATATCTCTTAAAATCTTCAAACAACGATTGATCGACCCACTGAACCTATTATCGAAATGAAACAGTTTTTCTTGCATCAATATCTGACGTTATTTATAGAATTGTTCTACATCGATTAACAGTGAATGGATATTTTCCAGTGAACGTAGTAACGACTTGTTTTTAGAACAGATACTTGGCTAAAAATACTTTTCACTGAATGACGCACCAAAATATCGTGAAGAATTTTAGAGATCACGACCGATATTCCGGTTTTCAATAACCTATTAAGATTATGATATCATAAAATAATACATAAAAGCAGACAATAATATACTCTTGACACTTCTTGAAAATGTAATACAACTACAGAAAAGTACAAGACTTACTTTAGTTCCCTACACCAACTTTTTAGTACTTAGTACTAGTTTTTAGTTTTTTTACGGTAACTACCCGAATCACGGAAAGCTCATGTTTTTGTTATCTTATTCTTAAACGATAATTATCATCCGCCAAAATTTTCCCGAATGTATTGAAAACAAGCGGATCCTCGCGGTTTTACCCCTGTGGTAACCGTTCCCGTGGGAATATTGAGATAAAATATAGCCTATGTTAATGTAGCATTCTAACGGCCGGTTTCCGAAACGCCAATTAAAATTAAATTACCTAATTCCCAATTAATATCCAATTACTTGTAGTTTGGGTTTCTGAAAGAAAAATGTGACTGTAAACAGTCTGTTAACAGTCTGTCAGTGCCCATACAAATCTAAACCTAATTGTGATATAATTTTCGTTTCAGAAACCCAAGGTGCTTTTAATTGGGAATTAATTGTGACAAGTCTGTTAACTAATTTTAATTTTGCGCCAATCAAAAACCAGCGGTAAGAGTGAAAGAATTTTTCAAATCAATCCAGTAGTTTTGAGTTTATTCATTATTTACAAGAAAAAATCCACCCGTATTTTTTCTTATACTTCGTTTTAGTAGTTTTTCGATAATAAAAGTTGCATTGTAAATGAAAAAAAGTAAAACTAGGTAATCAGTATTTTCGTGTATTAAATTTTAGTTTCCTAAACAACCGTAGAACATCGTCGGAATATCGTATAATCGTAATACTCTTATGTCCCAAACAAGTACGAATGTTCATTGATGTAATTGCATTAATGCTGTTGTTTGCATCGATTTTAGCTCGAATGACCGTCAAATCGATTCGATCAAGTTACGTTTGCGGTTGTTGTGGTCAAGAATTGTGGCAGGTACTCAGTCGGCGGATTGAGTGTGTATCGTGTGTGGTAAGCATATATCTAAGGAAAGCTACATTACGATAATCCTACTATATAATCCTTACTCCTTACTTCCTACTATAATATTATAAATGTGAAAGTTTAGATGTTTGGATGTTTAGATGTTTGTATGTTTGTTACTCAATCACGCTAAAACGGCTGAATGGATTTAGCTGAAATTTGGGACACAGATACTTTGGAGCCTGGAGAGGAACATAGGCTACTTTTTAACACGGAAAAATGTCACATTCCCGCGGGATAACGTCATGTAGTCCACGCGGGCAAAGCCGCGGGCGGAAAGCTAGTATATTATAAATGCGTCTCTGTCTGTCTGTGTGTTACACAATCACACCTAAACTACTGAACCGATTTGAATGAATTTTGGTACAGAGATAGTCTAGAGCCTGAGAAAGGACATAGACTACTTTTTATTCCTGAAAAATATCACTTTCCCGCGGGATAACGTCGTGTTGTACACGCGGGCGAAGCCGCGGGCGAAGCCGCGGGCGGAACGCTAGTAATAGTATAAATGTGAAACTTTAGATGTTTGGATTTTTGTTACTCAATCTCGCCAAAACAGCTGAACGGATTTGGCTGAAATTTGTGACACAGATACTTTGTAGCCTGGAGAGGAACATAGGATACTTTTTATCCCGGAAAAATATCACATTCCCGCGGAATAACGTCGCGTAGTCCACACGGGCGAAGCCGCGGGTGGAAAGCTAGTATTCATATAAATATGAAAGTTTAGATGTGTGGATGTTTGTTATTCAATCACGCCAAAACGACTAAACGGATTTGGCTGAAATTTGGGACACAGATACTTTGTAGCCTGGAGAGGAACATAGGCTACTTTTACCCCGGTAAAATATCACATTTCCGCGGGATGACGTCGTGTAGTTCACGAGGGCGAAGCCGCGGGCGGAAAGTTAGTAATGAATATATATGATATACCTATATGAAATATATATATGATATGAATGATATGAAATATATATATGAAGAGTTTTAGTCTCAAATATTGTGTAATAATTGAAAAGCAGTAACTACATAATTTTGAAAGCTTACTAAGTTCTAAACTTTTGAAGTGTTTTTTTTTTTATTTCATGTGTTTAATCATCTTGCCGTATCTTCTCGTTACAAGGTCTCCTGCCGTAGGATTTGCGAACCGATGCATAGCGTAGCTTCATTAACGTTCATAAGTGTTGTTAAATAAACTTAAATTAAATAAATAAAATTGAATTGTGAGTAAAATAAACAAAATGATAATTAAATGGCAGCAATCACAACATAGCTATTTCTATAGCAAAAGATTTATTAATCAATTAATTGTTGTTTTCTTAAAAATAATCAATGTAGGTTTACTAATCACTTTTGAAATTAACCAGTACCTAAACTTTAAGTATGCACTTCCATGACCGACCATCTCTTAATGTCCCACTTAAAGGACATCTCATGTCCCAAATTTTACAACAATAAAAAGGTCACAAAAACCAAATCACCGTTGATGGCAAAATCAATAAAGGCTCTCCGGGCCCAAAACGTCAACTCAGCTTGAAGTTACTCCATTCGGTCCGTAATTTACTCAGTCGTAATGCAAATCTGCCATAAATTGTCAATAGAGGGCGCTTCGGTAGTTTGCGATAGTTTCTTCGTTGGTCCATGACGATTTATAGTGGAAGTTCGAGATGGAAAAAGTTGGTAATCCTATCTTTCTGCGCGTCCCACGGGTTAAGTTTTTTTTTCCTGACGGTCAATTGGGTTAATACTAATGTTACAGTTAGCGCCGCTACGTTAGTTTTATGAGAGAATATAATAATTGAGAAATTTAAGGAAATGGGAAAGTCATGGGCGTGAATAAGACAGTGAATAACTAATTAAACAACTCCACTTTTTAGTACATCATCATGTCAGCCGAACGACGCCCACTGTTGGGCATAGGCCTCCCCCAAGGATCTCCACAACGATCGGTCTTGCGCTGCCCGCGTCCAGCGGCTTCCCGCGACCTTGACCAGATCGTCGGTCTACCTTGTAGGGGGCCTGCCCACGGAACGTCGCGTCGTCCAGTATGCGGACGCCATTCGAGAATCTTCCCGCGTTTTAGTATATCACCATCCTATAAATCCAACAGGAGTTCTTTTGGATCACAAATAATATTTTTTCGTTTATAGTTACAAAATTCTTAAACCGCCTCTGTGATTTAGTGGTAAACACCATCTTATCTAAGTCTGACGCCGCCGCCGTAACAACATTTTCAGCATTATTGTGTTCCGGCAGTGAGAGATAAGATAGCCAGTTCCTCAGTAATTGAGGATTCCGGTTGTAGTACGTTTCCACATTCACCCAACATCAGGTGTGATGAAGGCTAAATGCTACCCCGTTGTGGACAAAAAAAACCCCAAAGTCATAAATGAAATAAAAACTGTCTACTTAACTGATTGAATCCCGTTTGACCTTGTAATAAAAAGGAGTATCATATCAGTGATAAAAGGAAGACCAAAATATCTTCAGCCTACACAAATATTGTTATGGGAAAATCCATACTTTAAAAACGGCAATATATTCGGGGCTTGCCTCATAACACCATCGAAGTATTCGATTCGGGGAAAGTAAATTCAAAGCTTCATAAGAGGATTCCACTAAGACCCCATTTTATCTTACGGCCAAGCCTGAAAAGGGACGTTTCAGCGTTTTCAGGCCTTTTCAGAGATCTCAGAATACGTTCGACTTTATTTTACTACTGAAATACGGCAAAATAGTATTATGAAGTCGGACAATTTACTAAAATTGAAATTATTCAGTAAATATTTTCCTTACTTTCTTGAAAGTTTTAAAAATCCGGCATCGGGTAAATAATGTTATTAATGTAAGGAGTATAATTTTGGAGAGATTATTTAACGCTTAAACCAAAAGACGAATTTACCTTAACTTTATTGAAGGTGCGTAATCAACGTAATAAATGAAATTTAACAGAAAAGTAATAAAATTATGATTCTTATTGTGATTTTCTTCTTTTCTTACTTTCACTCTTACTCAGGTGTGAAAACCCTGATAATTACTAAAGTAAACGTTTCGTAAAAATTACTTATAAAGGTCACAGCATATTCCATCAACTCGGAAAGGGATCGACACCGTATCGCCTTTCGCCTCGCCGTCAACCAGGCGTCAACCTAACGCAAGCACGTAACCAAACCGGATCAGCGTCGGTACGTTCGGCTCGGCTACGGCTAGGCGACGCTGCGCTTACGGCTCGCCGCACAGTGGTTCCATATAAAAAAGAGAAAAAAAAAAAAAAAATAATAATAAAAAACAGGTAAAAAAAAAATGAAAAAAATTGGGATGTTCATTTTCATTTTCAGACCACTGTGCGTAGAGCCGTAAGCTCGGGTACGGAGAGACGTGAGCGCGTGGACGACTAGCGGTAAACGCGGGGATAGCAAGTTGAGCGACCCGCAAAGCGGTGTGTTGATACGGTGTCGATCCCATTCCAAGTTGATGTAATGTGCTGTGACCTTAATTCATCATCTTCCAAATAGTTAGACAGAAGCAAAAAATTAAACAGTTCACAACCAGCGAGAAGTGTAAGCACCGGTTTTCAAGGTGCCGCTATCTCTAGATGTCCCGGGTTTGATTCCCGGTCGGGTAAATATTGAAAACCAACTTTTCAATCTTTCCTCTGGTCTGGGTACGTATGTGGTAATACCCGTCGTTGTTTCCAATTTCCATAAGACTAGTGTTCAAGTTACTATAGTTTTGTATTGGAACAATGTATGTGAAGGTGTCCAATATCATATCTACTACATCATCATCATCATCATCATTTCATCAGGCCTCCCCCAAGGATCTTCACAACGATCGGTCCTGCGCTGCCCGCATCCAGCGGCTTCCCGCGACCTTGACCAGATCGTCGGTCCACCTTGTAGGGGGCCTGCCCACGGAACGTCGTCCGGTTTATCTTCTACATACTTTGAATAATCTAAGAACTCTTCAATTCGTTGTTCTTATTTGTACCGTAACGTTTCGCATCATTACCGCTTCCAAACTTCACAACAACGTGTCTCGAGTCTATTGACTTATGCGTGGCACGTTTCTGAGAGAATTACTTTTTTCTCAGTCAGCCGGAGAGATTTAGGTGTCCTAGTATGAATCGTAATGCTGCGAGTCAACTGAGCCATGACAAAACTCTTTTTTTTTAAATATTTTTAAAGCGTACACGGGTAGATTGAACGGTTATGTAGCACATTCACGGCCGGTTTCCGAAACGCCAATTAAAATTAAATTACCTAATTCCCAATTAATCTCCAATTAATAGTAGTTTCTGAAAGAAAAATGTGGCAGACTGTCAACAGTCTGTCAATGCCCATACAAATCTAAACCTAAATGTGAGATAATTTTCGTTTGAGAAACCCAAGGTGCTTTTAATTGGGAATTAATTGTGACCGCCTGTTAGCTAATTTTAATTTTGATTGGCGTTTCAGAAACCGGCGGTAAGTGTGCTAAAAACTTATATGACCGGTAGTCATTTTTGCAACTACTTAAATAGGTTATAATGCTGACAGCTGACAGTCCCTTTTTAACCGACTTCAAAAAGTATGAAGGTTATCAGTTTTACCTGTATGTACGTGATTTAGTTGGAATTGGAAAAGAAAAATAATAATGTTCGTAACTTAATTCCTTGTTTGTCAGTCAGCTGTAGAGGGTTAAGTGTCCTGGTATGAATTTATTGTAATGCTTGAACCGGGTCATGACAAAACTCTTTTTAGCTCTCTTTCTAAACTATTATTTATTAGTAAATAAACTACTATTTATTAGAACAGCAGTGACACAGAGAGTCCATCCGATATACTTTGTTAATTTGTCTTCAAAAATACCAATTTTTGACTCAAATGAAATCTAGTACCTATTAGTAAACGCACTATCCTTGAGAGTTTTACGATTTACATACAACTTTTAACTAGTCAGGTATTTTTTTAAATATATCTATGAAAATATGACACTGGCGCTCACTGACCACTTTTTAAAAATGTGTAAAAGTTTAGTTTGAAAATAAAAACTTTTTTACAAATAGTTATTAAGAGCTAAAATATAAAATTAACCAATTTCCTTTTTCATATATCCCTTGAGTAAAGTCTGTGTTGTATGGCGAGCGAATTCTTTTGAAACGCGTCACATTTCTGGTACAAACAAAAAAGACCTTTAACGTTTAAAGGGGTTGAGTAAAAAATCGCGTGCGCTGCTGTCACATCCCAGATAATCTTGTTGAGAAGTCATTTTTGACCAATTTCGCCGGGTATTGAAAATATTTTATAGAGGCTGGCGACACAAAGTCTGGTAGGCTTTGTAAGAAACTTGTTGTTCATTTTGTGGACTCTGATGTTAGGCAAAGCCTGTTACAGGGGCTTCTTTGCATGTAAAATTCTATTTGACCTGGCAGAATTCACTTGGCATATGCAGACAGAATTGTATGAGACAAATTGGACGAAGCAATAAGAAGACCGCGTCAAAATTTCGAAAGATTTCATTCTTAATAGTAAACATCGCCTTTTTGTCTACGTTATTATGCTCTTAAAAATATTATTGTTATTTATTAAATTGCTTTTGTGGTCAAGATGTAAATAGTATCGTTTGTTAGACTCACTATTAGGTACATTCATAGATAGCATAAATGCATATCTTTACAAGAGCATAACAGTTGCAATTAACTTAATATAAGAAAATACACAGTCCATGAATAAAACTTAATGTTTTCTCAACTTAAACGAGAGTATTCTTCAATCAGAGATCTTCGAGACAGTTAACAATTAACAAACTATTAATTAATTGATGCGCCGGCCGCTCGTCATAGTTTTTGCTATTCGGCCAAGCGCCTTTGTCGACCGCAGTAAGATGATTAAATAATTTGCTTCCACTGTGATATTTTGCATTCGATTCACCGGAAAGCTTACTAGTATTTTTACTTTTTTGCATTCACAGTGCAATTTTTATTATTAAAAATGAAGTATTCGAAAAACCGACCTGCCTCACAACTTTTCGTCCGTCCCATCGGAGCTAGTTGTGAGACGGGACGATTTTTGTAATACTTCATTTTCAATAACTTAAAAATAATGTGCATACCTTACAACCAATTTGATTTGAAAGTTTACTTACATGACCACATTATCAAATAACTAAAATATCTATAGTACAACTGGTTTTTTTTAAACCCGTAATCATTTATCAACTAGCGACTATAGCGACGTGTCTTCGTTATATAATAGTACTCCCATGATTGAATTTTCAAGTAGGATATTAGGGCATTTAAACGTATTGTAGACGTAGACTTGTATAGTAAGTAATCACTTTACAAAATGACGTTAAAGTAGTTATCTATCCAGCCATATCTCACAATAGTTACTTTCAATCGCTGTATTTAAAAGTTACAACATAAGCAGCGTTACTATTTTACTTTGTTAAATTATTGTGATGTTTATTAAGTATATGAATGACAGACATTTTCCCGTCTAACTACAATAGAATTATCGTTTCCAATCTTCCAAAGTTCGATGCTTTCCAAACTTTGTTTACAACCATTAATCAATTCTCGCTTAGTAAGCTGTCATACTCAAAAGTAAAAGCACAGACAACGATTGCAGTTAATCAAACGCCTAATCTAAATCTGTCATCGGGGCAATAAAGATGGCGGTAATTTTAAATTTCGAACGTGGAAAAAGAAGGTGGAAACCACGGAGGTGGGTAATATAGACGGAATAGCTCCCCAGATGGTTGTTGCGAGTTACGTAGTAGCAAGTGGGGAAGAGCAACATCGCATTTTGCCTGACATTTTGATAAGGACCCGGCTGGCTTTAGGTACGATGCACTAGGAAACGCTGTCGTGTTATTACGTGGAAATGGCTGCAGTTTTAGATTGAGATCTGCAGTATATTTACCGATCTGACAGAGTGGCTTGAACTCGAGTCTTAAACTTTTATTTCGCGCGACGCGATGGTAATAACTATGAAACGAAACATAAATAGTACTGTGCTAGGTTTTTAGAGGTACATATAGACACTAAGGTTGTTTTTGTACCAATTTTACAAAGAAAAACTAATTAAGTGACATATATGTTAACAACGGTTTTAAGATGTTACATCAACTGTTTACAGTACCAATAAACCTGAATGGGAGCTTTTCAACAACACTTATTAAGTAATCACATTAAAACAGTCTCAATACAAAGAGAAATGGCAGCAATACGACATTTTAATGACACTTATCAGTGCGTTTCAATGCTTAATGATACTCGTTGATATTCCATGAAAGGCATTGTTATATTTAACCTTCTCAGGTAAACACATAAATGATCAATTACCAAAGCAAATTAAAGTTCTTGGGACTATTAAATTTCACGAAACAATTTGTGAAGAGGATGAAGTATTTAAGATTGATTTCCAGTTTATTATAGTCGATGAGTAATTAGTCAACAAATGTCAGAAGTTAATTACCGTGACTGTGTCTTGGAACGAAATAATTTATTGATGAAGAGTTTGTCGATACAGATGTTCGTAATGTTGAAGATACGGGCGTTTTTAAGAGAGAGCCGAGCCGATTTCAATGCTGTACCATATGGACGTTCTATTTTAGAAGAAATGAAGACATAAAGATAAGTTTACTGCATCCAAACGCTCTCTCGGGCTCTAAAGATATTGTTGGTATAATACATTGAGAATATACCGCGAGTATGGCGAGGAATAGAGCTTGCACCATTCAAACGAAAATGAATTGTGTACCATATTCATTTGAGTATTTTTAAAAGCATAGGTATTATATTAGCGTAGGGGCTTAAGTTTCATAATATCAATAAATTATAAATCATATTAAAGGAGATGCAAAAATATAGGGAAATCTATAATTATCTGTTGTGAAAAAAGAAATATATGTTCGTATGAAAATTATGTATTAGCTTACTTCCGCAAAAAATACAACATGCAAGATGCACCGCCCGCCCACCCGCAAAGAAACTGCAGAGGCACACCACAAAATACCTATGCACAATACCTGCATCTTGCATGTTGTGTTTTTTGCGGAAGTAAACTACATATATATCTTTTTTCACATTGGTTAGGGTGTTCCGCCAGGTGACACTTGATTCAATCGAATACTACAATTTTCTGATCTGCAATTTAAGTCACTTGAAGATTAAGTTACGAACGCGAAAGCTATTAAAGCTTAGGAGCATCTCAAACATCATTATGTCGCTTTAAATGTCATAGGTATGAAAGAGACGCCATGATGTTTAAGGCGTTCCAAATTTGAGTATTCAGTGCGAGCAGTGAGTGTGTAATTTTTACCAATTTTTAGAAGTCTTATCTGCTTGAAAATTTGCACAGAGGTAGAGCGTTGACGACAATACCATAATTTGATTTCATCATCATCATCATAATATTTTTAGGCTTGGCAGAAAAAATATAGTTTAGAAATACTAAAAAACACGCTTTAGTAGCAACCCGAAAATAAAAAGTAGAAAATAATTCAATTATAGTTTATATGCGTGGGGTAATTTTGTAAATAGCTATCAATAAAATATTTTGTAATATTTAACATCAAGCACCCTACGCTTTTTTACTATAACTAAATTATTTTAAAACCTTTATTTATACTTATACCCTTATACTTTCTACTTTTTTGATCGGTTTTTCTATCACTAATTTATTTACTCATTTATCTTAAACTGCATGTTTTGTTACTGATACAGATTTTGTAGTAGTGAAAGGACTCTTGATGTGGGCAATACTGCTTTCAAAAGTTGAGCAAAAGCTCGCTTACTATTTATAGTGCTGTTACTGCGTCTCGGGATCACGTTTATTGTTTAAAGCAGAGACACAAAGGTTTTTTAGTGCGCTTTTAGTGGCCTGCCGTACTCTAGCGTGATTTAATATTTATGAGGTTTTTCGGTGCATGTAAATTTAGACGTTTCGTTTTTGTTTTAATTCTTATTGTTAGTTTGTGTAGTTTGGTTCTTCTGTCCGATGTGATTGTGGGGTCGTTGAACTGGTTTTTCAGTTGGTTTTTATCAATGTATCTTTGTTGGAAGCGGATGTATGGTTGAAATATAGCCCGTCTTTTTTATTGTAACTTATTTGCTTTTTTATTTGTGACAGTAAAAAACAAATGAAATGACTGTTCTTAATGATGTTTTCAGCATTATTGTGTTCCAACAGTTAGATATAAGATAGCCAGTTCCTCAGTGATGAGGTTTCCGGGAGTAGTGTGATTCTTGCTTCAGCCTTATGACCACTTAATATCAGGTGTGATGAAGGCTAAGTTCTACCCCGTTGTGGATAAAAATAAAAAAAACTGACCAACAGTAAGATTTATTTAAAAAACCCTGAAATTCTAAAATAAAGAATTCAAAGATAGTAGCATAAACGACAAGTGTTAAAATAAACACTCTCACAGTCGATGTCGAGCTAAAACTGTGTCAATACAAAACCGAAAATATATCGTGATGTCAAAATAAGTCGGATTACTGAAAGTGCCACTCTCTTCGCCCACGTATTACATCAACCAGCTGAACTAGATCCCACAGGAGACGTGGTTTTATTCACAAACTACATTTACCGAGAGGTCATGGTAAATTGGTTGTGACAGTGTTTTATTTTTCTTATCACAATTAAGTTTATTGTACCACCAACGATGCTACTACTCGCACTTATCGGTATTACACTTGAAGGAATCATTTTGGAAGTCGACTGCTGTGAATAAATAAATGCCAAATGAAAAAAATTGTACACAATAAGGGCATCTCGAGATAAGTAGCTAACAGTATCATTAGAAACACGGAAACATTACAAAAATATTCAATGAAAATAATAGCCATGTTTGGATCGAAACTACAAACCATAGATGAACAAAGCCAGGGTCAATACCCACTATGCCATCGGACTTGACATTGAGAATTTCTCTCTTATATATTTAGCAAGTAAATTGTCGGCTACGATATAGGCGATAGCCTTCAATAGTCTCATATTCTGAGCTTCAGGGTATCTAAATAAGTGAAACGGGACGCGAGGTAGAGGCAAAGAATACTATAATATTACTAACGTGTAGAGGTGAGAGATGCTCATGACATCTGTCAGATACACCAAGCGCGGGACCAAGATTCGAAGCTACGATTACTGTATCTACTTCTGTGATACAGCTTGGCATAAGAAAACAAGTGCACAAGTAAAGTTTCATATATTTTAGCTTTTTGAAAATATTTACACTAATGTTGACGATTTACTGAATAACATAATTATACCTACGTACCTATATTAAAATAACAAGAAATAAAAAAGCAAAAGCATAAAAATTTATAATTTCTTTTAAGTCTGTGTATTGTAAAGATAGACAAACACTACTATTCGCTTACCATAACGATAGTTTTTCATGCTTAGAGTACAGGGTGTACAAAATTTTACATGTACTCTACTTAGGTACATAAACGTCTTGTATTTCTCAGAAACTTGAAACTTGAAAACGGTATTCTATAATTTCTTTTTAGGGTTCCGTAGTCAACAAGGAACCCTTATAGTTTCGCCATGTCCGTCTGTCCGTCCGTCTGACCCCAGTCTAGCTCATAGACTCTTAGTACTAGAAAGCTGTAATTTGGCATGAATATACATATTTATCACGCCAACAAAGTGGTAAAGTAATATTTTGAAAAATATTTTTTTTATGTTACCTCCCCTACACGTGAACTGGGTATGTAGTTTTTTTTTGTCTACCCCATAATGTGGGATGTCTTTGGATAGCAATTTCAAAAACGTTGTTGGTACGTAAAGACAGTTTTTTGATTGAGGCATCTGATTGTGAATTATTAAGCTTTAAAGTGCAATATTTTGTTAAAATCAAGTGTCCCCCCCCTCTACCAGCCAAATGGTTGTTTCTGGAAACGTGAAAAAATTCACCATACGAAGTTAAAAGGAAAACTATCACAGCTAAGTAGGCTTTACAAGTTTTTGAGATATAACACATTTTCAAAAACCGCAAATATAACTTTGTCATTCATACGAATACTATGAAAAACAAAGTTATTTTTTTCTGGCAAAGAATGAGTGGTATTTTTGCTAGGTGTACGTAATCGGTACGTTAAGTGGGTACGGAACCCTTCATGAGCGAGTCCGATTCGCAATTGGCCGATTTTTTTGTATCAGATATTCTTTACGAGAGGGAACAATAGTCGCAAGTAAAAAGAAGTAGTTTTATAGTTTTATTCCTTTAAAAAGTGCCAATATATGAAAAATAGCTGCTTTTATTATTTAGTAATTTAGAGACATATTTTGTATACCACACTTAGATAGGCAGACGGACTACCAAAAAAAACGAATACTATGTATCTACACACACACTGGGAATTCAACCCGAGACTTCTAGGTCTGTTACCGGGGGTGTGTTCTAGACCACAGACGCGGTTAAAATTAATATTATCATCGGTATCACTTAACATTTGAATAGGAACAATCTGTCTGCACTCATTGATTTATCAGCGTTTGTAAATCATTTGTAATTACTTAACAAAGCCGACATTATAGCGCACGTTTCGAAGTTCTGGTCACATAAATTGATTCTACTAGCATCCAAAGATTAATTGACCCGATCTGACCCTACAATTACTTCAATTATTTACCTCCGGTTTGTCTGTGCAATTTGATAGGCCTTCAATTTAAATCTTCCTACTTATTATCTTGATTAACAGCCGGATAAACACTAATTAATCAATAATTTTGATTGATCATTGATCAAAGTTAAGTTGTCTTAGCGGTTGCTGATAAACGTTGATTTTGTGAAAAACGAAATATACCTATGTAGCTTACTTCCGCAAAAACACAATATGCAAGATGCCCGATCAGACAGTGTTCTGGAGTGCCAGACCAGACCAGGTGAGGGTGCGAGGTGTATTGCTGTCTTGCTAAATGCAGGTATTGTGCACTGGTATTTTCGTGGTGTGCATGTGCAATTTTTTGCGGGCGGGCGGGCGGTGCATCTTGCATATTGTGTTTTTGAAAAAAGTAAGCTATACATATACAAAAGTCCAACTTTTTTTCAATTCCGTCAAAAAATTCTTGCTGTAGGTACGTTGTTCAGCATGAAGGCCTGAAGCCATGGTTAAAGTTTTTGCAAGGGTGCCCCTAACATCCTGTATATTTCGTTTTTCACAATGGTAAGGGACTTCCGCCAAGAGACGCCTGATTCAATCAAATAAACGTTGATTTATTACATACTTGGGATTTCACGTGGTTTTACCCCCGTGGTACCTGTTCTCGTGCGAATATTGGAATAAAATATAGCCTATGTTAAAGAAATGAATGTAGATTTCTAATGGGTTAAATAGTTTAAGTTTAACCTTTACATACAAAAAATTATCAGACCTTGCCTCTTTTTAATATTGTATAGATAGTTTGCGATAAACATTATTTGAATTATCCACAGAGCACGGAGTGGAAGCGCTACGATTTCGTGCTCTGAATAATCACATCCCTACTAATAAAATAACTAACTTTCGGCCCGTAGCTTCGCCCGCGAGGACTACATGACGTTATCCCGCGGAAATGTGATATTTTCCCGGAATAAAAAGGTTCCTCTCCAGGCTACTACGTATAGCTGTGTCCCAAATTTTAGCCTAATCCGTTCAGCCGTTTTGGCTTAATTGAGTAACAAACATCCAAACATCTAAACTTTCACATTTATAATATGAGTAGGATGTTAGGTATGTAGTATTCCTGCCAAACTTTAAGATAAGGTAAAGATAAAAAGGTAAAAAATATATTTATTCAAATAAACATGATCCACATGTACTATTGAATCGTCAATATTTTCTAAGAAAAATAAATAATATGATCGGCAGATCAGAAATGACATTGAAGTTAAACGAAACGATCACACCGCGTGTCGCACAGGATTCATACAAACTAAACGTATTCAATAACAAGATTATTTACACAAACAAACGATATGAGTGTTCCATCCACTTGACCTGAATTCGTTGCGAATCCTCCCCGAACGGTGCCAGTTTCATACAACGTCGATCAATACCCGACAACGTAAATAAATCACTAAGTTGAGCCCAGGATCCACCACAGCACTTTGGAACTCACTGCGGGCTACACTTAGATCGCACTTTGATGTCGGATCATTACAAAGGTAAACAACAGGCGTCTAATTAGCGGCACATAAGCGGATCGAATCGGTTTTCGGTTAGATCTCGCTAATCTTCTAATCTAGTGACTGATGCTCTATTAATTTTCCAGTTCATTAATAGTGATTTGTGGCTTGTAGACGTGTATTTTGATAATGCCATTGTTACTGCGTGATAGCTAGTGTTGCCAGTAAACGACTTCTGAATTTGTGATTAATGTACAAATTAGAATCGATCAAGAATAGAAATTGTGGTGGAGCGATTGAACTCACGCTGTATAGTAGAAAGTACGACCCATAAAACGGAATAAATTCTTAAAAGACCATGTTCGAAGTGATGTAGTGGATGTCCTGTGGAGTACTGAGGCCAATCCGAGTCCCTCGAGTGACATGCCGTCACTTGCCGTAGCCCGTTTGACGCCATATGTGCCAGCGTGGACTGTAAAACGTAGTTAATACAATCGAGTTCTAAAATGAAACCAAATCCTATTTGCTGGATAGTAAGGTAAACAATCGTTTGAACTTCGCGGAGAGGGGTGGTAGTGACGGCATAGGGTGAAGTCCCAAAGGCGACGTACGGCATAGTCCTCATCATTTCCCCATTGTCTCGTTAGACAAAAATCAAAAACAAACACTCACTGTCGGGATTTTCGGATCTAGTTCGGATGATTCGCAATGATTGAGTTGATTGTTGCGTGCTTATTTGGAATGTGGTCGATTGTCCTCGCGGGACATCAAGTCTATCAGCTGTCGGCAGATGATATTATTTTGTCATTGTTATAATGTTTGTATGGGGTTAATACAAAATAAAATGAAGAGATATTTCATTGAACTTGACATAAGTAACTTTCGAGTACAGTCATTTATTTAACTAAACAGTTTCTAATTTTCATTTTACTACCAGTCACATAGTTTAAATCTTTTTTCCAAATCTGTCTAGTGTTTTGTGACACATGAGAAATCTCATAAAATATAATGTCCCCTTCCTTGATCAGCATGCGTTTCGCCGTCTCCATGCATTGAATTACTTGATATTTCCCCATCCTCTATATAAATGTAATTCTTTCCTCGAAGATTGCGCCTCTGTCGAGTCTCGCGCGATACGTGACCACAATACCCAAGCTGGTTGTCTTCAGCCTCTCTTTTGTCTATCATTTATTCTTTAGATTCGCAAACGTCAGCGTTTGACAACTACAGTTCATGGAATAAATTGTCGGTAAAATTGCACGACTAAGATGTGAGTTACGGCTGTAGACGGGCCCTTCGACTCCGCTGTTTTGCTTAGCATTGACAGATTTATCGCACATTCTGTTTTCGGCAGTCTTCCCATCCGCAATATTTTATGCTT
Source organism: Crambus lathoniellus (assembly GCA_949710035.1). Lineage (NCBI taxonomy): Eukaryota > Metazoa > Arthropoda > Insecta > Lepidoptera > Crambidae > Crambus > Crambus lathoniellus. The sequence goes on from OX453304.1 coordinate 2,699,698, forward strand.
CAATCAATTGTACACGCTGTGTACTTTTATTGGTTTCGGAAATAGGAAGAATACTGTCAATTACCTTTAAAACTTGATGTTGCTAGAAGAATAAAAACCTTGCAGGGCTGGTGGTATTTTACTAACACATTTTTTTTCTTTACTTACAGAATAGCGTTGCAAATGCATGAAAATAATTTAAAATCTAAAATAAAAGGAATCATATAAAGATTCAAAACATTGCGGTTCATTGACGATAAAAGAAGATTCATGATCTGGAGGACTGTACTGTACACATTCTCCTTTAAAATCTCTGTGCTTATAGTAAAAAGTATACCCCCGATGAAGATTATTTCTAATGCTCCAACTCGAGACGCAATAAACTAGTGCGATGATAATAAAAATCTTCAGCTTATCCCCGTGTTCCCGCTGTAAATCCAAACGGCGATGGAATTCAAGCAATTTCCGACCTTACCGCCTTTTATTAATGTCACGATAGAACATTTTAATTTTAATAAAACTGAACATCGGCACGCCCGACCTATTTGTCAACCTTCTTTACTTTTGCTGGCATAAAATCATACAGTCGCACTCTGCGTAACTACAACTCTGTCCGGAGACAGAGACCTGCACAATCAAAAACCATCCCTTCGATTACAGTGCTAAGATATAAATTCGTGCGATAATCCCTGTTCATGCACGTATGAAATATGAAATCCCCGAAGGAGGCCTCGCAGGATTTAAGCTTTTCTCTTTAAAGTAATAAAGGTGTGTTTTATTTGCACAGAGAAGGATTATATTTGGGATTTGGACGGCGAAACACGTAGGTGAACCATCGCTCATGTGACAAATTTCTACGTTTGCCTTAACGCCGGGTACCGTGTTTAGAATATTATATACGAAGCTGGGACTCTGAGAAGTCACATTGATTTACATACGGACGGAGGGTCTTTGTATTTGTGGTTGATCAAATGACCAAGTCGAGATTGGCAGGGCGTCCTTGGGGAAAGAATATAATAATAATCTGAGGTTTAAATTAATGAAATGCGATGCTTTTAACAAATTAATTCAGCGTTCCATTAACATGTTAACTTTTTCCGTGCGGCTTCGGAGTTGTGGTTTGTGTACTCCCGGGGGGTGCCAGGTTTGCTGGTTCGTTTATGCGAGTTTTCGGATTCAAATTGTAGTTTCTTTTAGAGTAACGAAATGCCAACAATACGTGCGGAAGATCCCCGCGCTTATTTGTCGAATGTTTTCACTAGAATCTTTGGGGGTTAGTCCTTCCCCGAGTCAGCATGATTCAGCAATGTAAGCAACATGCCAATTGTATATTTATGAGCTCACTATTTTTTAGGAAGGAACGTTCTGTTGAGCTATGATAATATAGTTGTTAGATTTACAAAAGGATTTGTATTTAAGGTGCATTGTTATGGTAATTTTAGAGTAATATCATTTATGTATTTAACTATCTGTATGTGAAATCACATAATATAACAGTAGCTATATTCTATCACCCGATACGGCGATAATAAGAATCTCAAAAAATGAGAAATATTTATTCAAGAATATCCTCATATAGAATGAGACATACAGAATGAGCGCAGAATTTTCTAATATAAAGCCTGACAAGAGTCATATAACGTGTGGAATGCTCTTTTAGATATTGAAGATAAAAAATTGCGGACCGAAATTGACATAATATTACTGGTACGGTAATACATATTTGCTGTGAATAACGACGTGAAATTTTAAAAGTTTGTGTTTGATTTTCATTTTGCCTTACTTATAATATTGCAAAATCATTTTAAACTACTTGCCTCTGTTATAATTAACATCTTTGGAAGTACAGCCTGGGACAAATTCGTTGAACTACCTCCTAGTTCTTTTCGTGTGGCTGGCATCTCACCGTTCACTTGCAGTCTCTATCCGTAATTGCTTGTGCATTGTACTACCCTAGTTTAATACATTACCAAATACTCAAACGATCTGCGCATGAATGGTGAGGCACCAGCCTCACAAAAAGAATAAATAAATATTTTTTTTAAATATTTTCTTGCAATCACACCAATTATCTAAGCCCGTAGTTAATTTGTTAGGAAACTGTGTCTACGTGAACTTGATAACGGATAAATATATACTTATATACTTTTTATTTAAATTTTTACTTTTTCGCATTCACAATGCAATTTTTATGTCTCACAACCAGCTCCGATGGGACTCGTCGTGGGTTCGAGTCCCATCGGAGCTGGTTGTGAGACGGGTCGATTTTTTCTAAATACTTCATTTTCCATTTTTTTAATACTTTTTGTTTGTAAATACATACTTAATATACATAGAAAACACCCAGACCAAGACAAATAGACATGTTCATGCACACAAATATTTGTCTTGTTCGGGAATCGAACCCGAGACCTCTGGCGCAGGAGGCATGTAGATTACCCCTGCGTCAAATCGGTCGTCAAAGAAGTAAGAAGAGTGAGTTAGAGAGACATGAGTTAATCAAGCCACATTTCGAAGTTCCCCAAAAGTCCGAAGCTATAAATAACTTGACCAACGTTGACCAACAGCCCAATAATCGATGCGTTGTTGTTTCAAAAAAGGTTGGCAACAAAAATGTGTCCAATAACTGACCGGTCACCATTATCGCCACGGACGTCCTGTGCTGGCGATACGTCCAGAGTTATCAGCGTTGCAGGAAACAGGCAAATGTTGTTATTTATGTTAGTCCGAACGCCCACGCGACACAATTCTAGAAAATCTTTTTCGCGAATTAGTACATTAAAACTGCGGCAATTGGACGAACGTGATAAGTGTTATTTTTATAAACGGATTTAATAAATTTGTGAATAATGAAGCTGTGATTTTGTGACTATTAATACGAATGAGTGCAGTGCTGTTATCTGTTTGGATTTGGACTAATTTTGCTGCATTAAGAGTTTTTTTGGTAAGTTACAATATTTTTTCAACAGATTATGAAGTCACTGTAGCATACCTAGTCAAATAATTCAAATCAAAACTTTTCTTGTTCAACTTTTAAAATGATTAATAAAGTTCTTCAAATACATAAATCTTTCAAAGACAAATATTATGTTTGTATAGATTAGTAGTTAATTTCAACTGCTTACAACAAATCACCAGCATTAAGATGGGGAGATGGAAAATTGCAATGATTGAAAATGCTTCACTTTTATTTTTATTTATGAACAGCACAAAACATGCATCTCCCAACTCGGCATCAGCATTATGCAATCCACTTACAATTAGCATTCCTTACCCAGAAGTCTCTCCAACTCGATCGTGAAGTGGGGGGATGGGGGGTTCTGGCAAAAATTCTGCTCTAACGAGCTCATTGTCCTTTTTGTTTGGACCTCCTTTGTGAAGGGTTCCGTCGGCAGCGTCCTTAATTATCGCATTGAACAAGTTTTGTGGCTATTTGATTAGATATTGCCAGGGGCTCCTTTAAGATATAGGTGATAGGAAATAGGTTTATGAATAGGCTTCTGTTTCAAAAGCATGAGATTACCATCGATTGTTTCATTTAAAGTGTGAATGGCAATTCCACGATTACTTTTAGAGCTAAATATCGGATGATGAATTTCTGTCGGCCAAAACTCGTTTTGTTTAAACGGTGCCCCAACTAACACGGGCTGCGGTGCAGTAGTTTTTACTTAGATTCCGTGCTTTTTGCCTAGTTTATTTAAATTTGCCGGCTCAAAAAGTTTCATTTTAAATTCCCTCTTTAATCGCGACTGAAACCGCCCAGCACTAAACGGCCCAGTTGACGTGGTCCCCCTTAAAAAACTTTTCACATGCAATCTGCATACTCAATTACGAAGTCCAGTAATGAGGTACATTCGAAACTAATTTTATTTTCTTCGAGTCCTTTGAGTCGAGCCTCTCAAGATGTTTGCCTTAAATTAAAAAGTTTTCGCTCGAAACTCTAGGAGCACTCCTCAACGTCTGGTTTATTCCTTTTTGATACTTTCCTCTAATGATCTAATACGACGATTATACTGAAGTCAGCAGATTAAAGAATTTCCCGTACGCCGGTCGGCTTTGGTCGCTAACTTTTTTGTGTTACTCTTAATGAGGTATCTTTTCAGAAAGATGGTTATCACACATTTGAGTCGCCAAATTGAATTTTATGAGATTACTGAACAAGAAAATCGAATTTGAAAATTGTAGAAAGTTGTGGAATGACTCGGAATCTTTATAGGTATTATTTATTTGCCGAATAGCACTTCATCCAGTGCTCTGTATTCACGCTTATTAGAGGCTATCCATAACAATGGGTCCAATGCTTCCTGCATTCAGTGTTTGACCGTGACCTTCAACAGATCGTAAATCCACCTGTTAGACAGACGATCCATTTCAACAGCTATTCATTTTCCTCGCCATGTGCCCACTGTTGGCCCTTTAGTGTTTTGAATTATGATGATGTGTTTATATCATAAATGTAACGAGTTTTAAACAAAATATTGAGGATAGATATAGATAGATACAGCCTTACTGGTAGAAGGATTTAGCTCTCAAGAAGGAAAATAGTCAAAATCTGAAACATTTAAACATGAACGAAATTTCTTATACATTATTTCTACGACTCTTAAATCCACGTTTTCCCGTATCCCCGCCTGTCATGCGCGAGACCGGGGTTCGATTCACCGCCGGAGAGCCAGTGTGGCAGGACGTCCTCGTCGGCCAGCGGTACACTAGCCGGAACGTCGGAAGTCACCGCCCAGTATTCAATTTGTAGATAATAGATATGAATAAAAAGATGTTTATAGGGACTTGACTTGTTTTATTGTAAAGGTAGTAATAGAATCTGTAACAACAAGATCAAAAATACATGAATAACAAAAAGTAGGTAGGTATGACTATGAAAACTTACCCCTTTCCAAGGGTCAAGGGTTCCACGTAATTATAACTGTAATCAACCAATTTAAAGTGATATAAAAAACTGGTAATGCTCGGCGAGCTCTGTACGGCTTGGTGGTTTTGATAGAACTGAATCAAAAATGCTGAACAGGGCACGTGAAACGAAGATTTTGAATTTGAATTGAAAGAACAGGATAGGATTCGATAAAATTAATGGCCAGTATGTAGAACTTGATGGAGTTTCCAGCCATAATGGAGTTTTAAACCATCCTTAATAACTGAAACGAACGACATCGTTACAAAACCATCTTTAGTTGTTACGTTTAAAGTATTTATAATGACCTAACACTTAAATTCTTTACACACAATACTCGCAACTATTTTAACTCTATGCGACTATGATTTGTTAATGATATTCTCTGTGCTACTGCATTCTGTCGGCAACCAGTGTACAAAATACAATCTAGGCGTACACCATACAGTAGCGACAGGAGCTACATAGTTTCTTTGTAATCCAGGACTGGTTGCTAAATATATAATAACCTGACTCCGGCTTCAGTGAATGAACAGACCGGAAACGCAGATATTATGCTTTCTCTCATAAATCGTAAAGTCAAAGGAGTTTCATCGAGCACGGGGTTTCTTGAGTCTCCCGAACATTTTTCCTTGTGAGAACCACAGCATTACTTAATAAAGGCTCCACGACATCAAAGACGAAAGCCCTGATTACAGGTGAGCCAACGTGTTGGAAATATTCACTCACATTTCCGACTGTTTTTTCCTTATTGCTTTATTTTTTGTCCGAGCAGAGTGCTTTATTCACCAGTCTCTTAAGCATTACTTTGCATGCTCAAGCAAAATTTGGTCTTGTTTACCATTTGATATTATTATTTTTCCAATATAACAATGTACCTACTAGCTTTCCACCCGCGTAGAGTACACGACGTACACATTTAGTGTGCTTGTACAGGGTGCAAGTAGCTTGCGCATGTTGAGGCACTTGCGCGGGTTATATGCATCGTAAACTTACCGTTTATTAACATGTGCGGGTCTAGCGACTCGACCCGCGCAACTAGTCCGCGTGCTCTGCGACGCGCGCCGGTCACTCGCGCGGTCTACTCGCGCATAACTCGGTCATAGCATGCACGCATGTAGCTCTTGACCAAGAGAGAATAACATGCGTACTTACTGCTTGCGCAAGTAGCCTGTGTCTTTACTTGCTCCAGTTATTTGCACCATGTACAAGCACAAGCGAGTATGTTCCTCTCCAGTCTACAAAGTATATGTGTCCCTTTCAGCCAAATCTGTTTAGCCGTTTTAGCGCGATTGAGTCACAAACATATATACTTTCAAATTTATAATATTAGGTAGGATTTATCAAACAAAAAAACATATTTAACTCAGTCTGTTTATTCATCTCATCTGATATTACTTAACTGACCCTAAGATGTACCATGCCCTTACCACAAAGTGGTGTACTTCTAAGCTTCTAAAATGATACACTAAAAAACAATCGGTAATTTATTAGAGAAATAGATTTCATTAAAACATAAGAAGTATAATTTTTATACTAGGAAAAACATAGTAAGTTAGGTATGCAAAAGCAACATTGAAAGCAATGTAGAAAAGCAAATTTATTTCAAGTATTCTAATAATCAAGTAGGTACCTTAGCAAAAATAACGAGGCTCATTGTTTTAGCTATTTATTACTTGTCCTCTTTTTTCTTAAGGCTGCGTACTTTAACCGAATATAGAAAATACCTTTAATGACCATTACAATAGTATGCCCTATAACAAGGTTAACTATACAAATAATTGCGCACAAAATGTTTTCACAAATCTTAACGAATGCCCGTTTAGTATCAGCAATATTTTCTACCTCATTTATTCCCAGTGAAACATAGATAAATATTTTCAATTGACTTTATCTGTACCGCGGGCCGACTCGTTTTCTTCTCCATTTACATTAAAATTTGTACGAGCAGCATTCTCATTGTACTCTTTGTCATGTTCCGAAGCCTTATTATTTCTAATTACGGTTGCCCTTCCCATGTGTATTTGTTTGCCAGGCTTCTTTCTTTTGTTATTTTTATTTTGATCAAGCTTCGCCTGATATCTGATTTGCAAAGTACTTGGAGTATGGGAAAGTCATCTTCAACTTTTAAGATTCAGCTCGATATAGAACCTTTTTGTCTTTGATTTTATTGTTATCTCCTTACTTCAACTTACCTTTTGATGTTATTTTCGTAACACTTTTTATTTATGTATTTACACATATTGTTCTAGTGAAACGTGAAAAGGATGTTACGGTATTTGTTCTACGTTTCGATTCGACGAAAACGAGACATGGGTTGTTATTTCCCTATGAAACTATTACTTGAACTTTTTTTGCAAATAGCAACAAATACGTTTGTATTGTATTTCACGTGTAATAAAAACACTTTCCTTGTTGTAGCATGCCAATTTTTGCAAAGAATTTCTTATGCTACATTGCTTTAGTAGACATTTCATCAATGCAAATCAATATCTACCCAAAACACTTTCTATAAAGTAAAGAAACAATAGGAAAATAGCCGTAGAAAACGTTATATTACTTTTTATGAATATCAATAGGTATTTGACATGTAATTTCTTGTTTTATTTATTTTTTAGTTTTATAAAGTTACCTAACTATTTCATGAAATTTAAGTTATAGATATGAATATAATTCAACACTTTTTTTATCTTATACAACAGTTTTGAGGAACAATATATATATTTGAAGATTTTTTGATCTCATCAATCATAAAAAGACCAAAGTCCAACTCCACATCCTATAACTAATAATTGAACAAGACAGTAATTGGCTTAAAAGCGATGACGATCTAGTTTCGGAAGTGGGCGTTAATAGCTGTGACACAAATTTAAAATATAACTGACATAAAAGAGCACATTACCATTTCCTGTATTTCAGAAAAGCGATATCTAGGATAGATTTTGAAGAAAATTCAGTCGATGAAGATACTGAGCAATATCTAAACTAGAATCTGTATATTTTTTTACTCCTTGCATTTTATCATGTAATTTTTATTGTTGAAAATATTGTAGGTATTACGAGAACTTCATTTTGTCCTGTCTCATTTTTTTGGGTCGAGTTTTCAAATAACTTCTTCATATTCTATATTAAGAATCTTTATTTTACACACATAAACTATTTCGAGGCTTGGTCATGAAACAATTTGATAAAAAACTAAACAACAAGACACGCAGTCACGCAATCATTTAAAGAATTTGCTTGATGTAGACTTTTTTTCTAATCATACCGTTGTTGAGAGATACCAGCCAGGTACTTTTTCTAAACCTCTCTTCGCTAGTACAACGCGCTGGCTTCTGTATTATAAAATAATTCTATAAAATGTGCAATTGGCTTATTCATCACGGGTTATTTAGGCAAAACCCTAGCTTCTGTTGGTTTTGTGTTTATTAACAACACCCATCTTTTGTCTATTTCACTCATCCCAATCCTTTTGTCTTCAGGCCTGGGCCGGCTTCACCCGTACGGCTCGGGCAGCGGCAGCGGATCGAGTACCGGCAGCGGGCGCCGCCGCACGCGTAGCCGCGGCCTGTCCGACTCGCCGACCGCCCCTACCACCCCCACCTCCGCGTCCGACAACGCGTCCGACGCGACGCTCACCGACTCGGAGCTTCCGCTCGCGAGGGATAGTACGCTGCTCGTGCAAAACGGTAAGTTTCGTCTAGTTCCACCAAGTATTCGTATTATGCTCCCTTGAGCAATCGTTTAAAGTCAAAATTTGATAAAAAAAAGTCACAGGTTATACAGTTGAGCCTAAACAGAAGTCGCTGTAGCCAAAATCGGCTCAGACTTATTACTATGGTTATTAAGTGGCGCGGTAGGGTGGTTACTTTAATCCTAAAAGACCAAAACCTGGGCTGGTCGCACCCAGTGCTCACGCGCAACAACGGCCTGTCCGACTCGCCGACCTCCCCTACCACCCCCACCTCCGCGTCCGATAACGCGTCCGACGCGACGCTCACCGACTCGGAGCTTCCGCTCGCGAGGGATAGTACGCTGCTCGTGCAAAACGGTAAGTTTTGTCCAGTTCTACAAGTATTCGTATTATGCTCCCTTGAGCAATCGTTTAAAGTCAAAATTTGATAAAAAAAGTCACAGGTTATACAGTTGAGCCTAAACAGAAGTCGCTGTAGCCAAAATCGGCTCAGACTTATTACTATGGTTATTAAGTGACGCGGTAGGGTGGTTACTTTAATCCTAAAAGACCAAAACCTGGGCTGGTCGCACCCAGTGCTCACGCGCAACAACGGCCTGTCCGACTCGCCGACCGCCCCTACCACCCCCACCTCCGCGTCCGACAACGCGTCCGACGCGACGCTCACCGACTCGGAGCTTCCGCTCGCGAGGGATAGTACGCTGCTCGTGCAAAACGGTAAGTTTTGTCCAGTTCTACAAGTATTCGTATTATGCTCCCTTGAGCAATCGTTTAAAGTCAAAATTTGATAAAAAAGTCACAGGTTATACAGTTGAGCCTAAACAGAAGTCGCTGTAGCCAAAATCGGCTCAGACTTATTACTATGGTTATTAAGTGGCGCGGTAGGGTGGTTACTTTAATCCTAAAAGACCAAAACCTGGGCTGGTCGCACCCAGTGCTCACGCGCAACAACGGCCACCCCCACCTCAGCGTCCGATAACGCGTCCGACGCGACGCTCGCCGACTCGGAGCTTCCACTCGCGAGGGAAAGTACGCTGCTCGTGCAAAACGGTACGTTTCGTCCAGTTTTCTACCAAGTACATATTCGTATTATGCTCCTTTGACCCCAAAGGTCTAAAGCCAAAATTTGATGCAAAAGTTACGTAGTACGAGCACACTACCGCGCGGAGCTAGTAGACTCTAGTAGTTGAGCCCAAACGGAAGTCGCCGTAGCCAAAATCGGCTCAGACTTATTATTTTGATTATTAATGGCACGGGAGGGTGCTTACTTTGATCCTAAAAGACCAAGATGTCAGATGGTCACACCCAGGCACACGCGCAGCAACGGCCTGTCCAACTAGCCGACCTTCCCTTATTTTATAACTACCTCCACCTCCACGTCCGACACCGCGTCCGACGCGACGCTCTCCGACTCGGTGCTACCGCTTGCGAGGGATATTAGGTACGCTGCTCGTGCAAAACGATAAGTTTTGTCCTCAATGCCCTCTAAGTATTAAAAATGAGACATGAGGAGATGCTACTTTGTTGCTAAAGTGTAAGCCATAAATCTAAGAATTGCAACCTTATTCAGAAACGTTCCCGAGAACGTAATGTAGGTACTGGCACCACCACTCACTAAAGATAAGCCAAAGACAAAGCATAGACTTTTAATCCGATTCCGTTGTCTATTATTCTTAAAGTATGACGTTTCATCTGAACAAATTTTCTTCGCAGCGTTAACGGATGCTCTTGCAATCATCACCATTGACATCGTATAGGACACCTTAAGTGATGGATATGCCTGAATTTGTTTTATAATCCGTTACCGTTAGTCGTTAAAATTTCTGAAGACATATACCTATGTTTAACCTCAGACAGACGTATGTCATACCTCAATTGGCTTTTTGGCACCCACAAAACGGGATGAGATTAAGAAACAAAACATTATAATAGGTCTTTACATATGAAATTGCCGTTTTTTTCTTTCGTACATATAACTTAACAACTTTTATAATATTAGAAATATATAATTTCTTTAATATTGCGTTACATTAAGACCGTATCGAGCAACTTTTGATAATTTAATAACCACGATATTTGATTATTTACATAGAAAAAACTTATTCCGAAAGTTACGACTATTTTTGTTTCCAGAATTTCGTACTTTATTAGTTGTAACTTAGTGAAAAAAAAAATTTTCTCTTAACGAATGTGTCATTTAGTACTTAAAATGTCCATAAATACTTGTGTAAAATTTTGTAAATTTACATAATATTAGTCGTTAAATAATAACAAAAACGTTAGTATGGAAAAAAAATAATTACAGAAATCTCCATACAAAACGGCAATTTCATAGGTAAAGACCTATTATAATTCGATTACTACCTTAAAAACTTAACAAGACATTGTAGTCTCATGGGTACTTCATTCGGCACTGTTTTGAGCTTCATTTCCCCGTAGGTCGGGACATTACCTGTTAAACTTGATGTGCTGACATGGCTTCCGCACGCTCGTGGCAGTTGAACTGCCGCCGAGACACAATACGTAGACAAAGCTGAATACTGCCACGCAAACACTGTTCATACAATACTACGTCACTATTCATGCCGGTTGGGCTATAATCTGTCACACAGTTCAATGCGCATTAGAATGGTGTAGCTTTTCACCCGAACTTTGTAAACCATACTGGAATAGACTGAAATACACTGGCTTGGCGCTGGGTTATGTAAGAACGATGCTAACATAGATTATATTTTTTTTAATTTAAATTCAATGTCAGTACTTAAATATCTAATGTCCTCCGATATTAATCCAAATAAGTTTTTTGTAAGAACTTCGTTTTTATGATAATCTTTTTTGTTGACTGCACTTTAATACTGTGTTACAGTTGTAGTCCAAACCAAACATTTATGCAAAGTTTCAGCTCAATCGGGCACTGGAAGTAGGTCAAATTTATCTTCGATCAGGGGCCTATTGCATAACAAAGTACAAGCTAATACTATTAGTGGTTTTGGTTGTAACTTGTACTTTTATGTTGCATAATAGAGTACAAGATACAATTATACAAGTATCTAAGTACAAGCTAATAATATAAGTAAATTCAACCTATAACTTGTATATTTCTGTTGCATAATAAAGTAGCAGTAATAAACTACAAGTGGCAAAATATCAGTACTAATAACTAATATAATTAGTGAATTTTACTAGTTTCTGTTGCAATATGAAGCTTAAAATACAAATTATTCGAAGAAACTTGTAATTATTTCTACGCACCTAAGGGGCACCATATTATTAAAGTATTTGTTGTAGTTTTCGTTGTAGGTAGTAAACGTTGATCGAAAATGTATCTACAGTTGATTGAATTATCAGCAGACGAAGAAGATGAATTGCTCCTACAAACAAGGCAACAGTGTAAATTTTACAGAAGATCTCCTCAGAAGGAGAATCATCATTTAATGATGATCATTAAAATTTATTTTCTTTGATTTTAGTTTTTATTTTATATATGTAGCTATATATTTTTTTTTATTATTTTAAATTAAAATAACCCTGGTTGTGCACCCAACCACATAAAAGTCTCCACATCACCCTAAGGTTGGCTGGTAGAGAATGCCTAAGGCATTAAGTCCGCCATTGTACAATTGTGCATTAAGAATTAAATAAATAATAAAATGCACATTTTTAATTTTCTTTGCTCTTCTCTCTTACCAACCATTTTCCGCGTGTTATAAATAAACAAATAAATTATACTTTCGGAAAAAGTTTAACGTTTCTGTTCCCGCCAAGTTTTTTTTTTATTGCAAAGGCTACAGCTGGGCAAAGGTTTGACTCACTCAGCCAACTTGTATACTTGTAATTTTGTATGTTTTGCTTATAATATTAGTACTCTTATTACAAGATAGTATAAATTAATTATGCAACAAAAAATATGAGTACTTGTAAATAATGATGAATTCGCTTGTAACTTTCACGATAATATTAGTAATTCATGCAACACAATTTTCTAATATTATTAGCGAAAACACAAAATAACTATGCAACACGAAATAACGCAACTAATAACTTGTTAACTAGTAACTTGTATTATTCACTAATATTATTAGTCTAATTATGCAATAGGCCCCTGATCTCATAAACACTTCGGCCCTACAATCAATAGGAGAATCTATATTTCCTTCAAGCGCTATTGCGCACCGTTTCATATGTCAAACGGTATTTACGTCCTCAGTCCTAAATTGCTTTTTATTTTATTTCCATGATTTTTCACCAATGTTTCCCCTTTGTTGTTTAAATTTCCCCTTTTGTTGCGCCTATAATTTTTCCTTTGCAGCTTTTATTTTCCCAATGGCGTGAGGTCTTTCAGCATGTACAATTGTGCCATCGTATGTGTATTTTACGGGGAAAAGGTTATTAGTGTTGGCTATAAAGCGTAAATTATAAGTGTGAATGGTTCAAATTGCTTAATAGAACAAAGTTGGTTCTCAAAGTGGTAATAGTTAGAGTAATGTGATTGGGAATGCTGAGATTCAGATACATTAACATTCAGAAGACGGAGTCGATTAATATCCTTACTTGATGGGAAAATAGAGGATTCGTCTTGGTAGCGGAGCAGAGCGGCATTAATGATTCATCATCTAACATTTCTCCCCATGATTGGTGCGCCCTTATTAGGTCACGAATGTGAACGCTCAAAGATATCGGCGTTTCAGTCGGTTTGCGAGCAAGGGCGGGGTACGGTAAAAGTGTTTGCGGGAATACAAAATGAAGCATGTGATTGCTGGGGAATCGGATTAAGGCAGAATCCTAGCCGAGTGCGGCCTAGCGGTTGCTGGATATGGTAATTCAAGGTTAAAACAAGTAATTCAATCAATTCTAAATTAATAACGTATGGGTTTACTGCCTAATCAAAATGTGTAAGATCATGGTATGTAAAAAGCGATCAAAAAAAGCTATAATTAAAATTATTTAAATTTTTACTTTTTTGCATTCACAATGCAATGGTTGTGAGACGGGTCGATTTTATCTGAAAGACTTCATTTTCAATTTTTCTATAATTAAAATGTCAAAAAAGCCTTATCAACACATTTGTTACAGTCCATCGATCACTAAAATTCACAATGGAGATTTTTATTTATTAAATATTAATTTAGTCGCCTAATCTCTGGCTGTACAAATGAAATATGACTTCACAAAGCTATGACAGAAAAATGTGAAGCCCTAATTCTGATAGTGTACAACAGCCGTTGTGTTGACACAATCCGCCGCCAAAATCGGGCGCACAGTCATTTGTCAACTGTTAGACATTTTTCTATGTCGCTTCCAGTTGTACGAATCTTATACGGAACCGTGGCGACACGGAGGCCTCTCGACTATAGGTACCGTAATGGATTTTTATCGCGCGGTACTCCATGAAAATTGAACAGGAAATCCTAGGGAATACCGCTTTTAATTTGCCTACCCATCGGATTCTATAATCGTTCTAGATTTCATTGAATGCAATTTAATTGGAATTCTCTCGTAGTGCCTTGATTGAAATCGATATCGTTTGTGGGTCATGGCGTTTTCAAATTTTGTATTTTAAACCCCTACTTTCTATATCGATTGTCTTCTTTCGTTTGTATGATAATCCTATCCCGTCCCATCTTTTATTTGATTTATTTTATTAATTTATTGTAACATAAATATGTCATAATTATATTTATGATTATTTATTGACGACCGATTTGGCGCAGGGGTAGGATACCTGCCTCCTGCGTCAGAGTTCTCGCGTTCGATTCCCGAACAAGACAAATATTTGTGTGCATGAACATGTCTTTTTGTCTTGGTCTGGATGTGCTCTATGTATATTAAGTATGTATTTACAAACAAAAAGTATTTAAGTATTTATATTTATCCGTTATCAAGTTTTCCATGACACAGTTTCTTAACGAAATTTACATGGGTTTAGATAATTGGTGTGTAAATTTATTATTGGTGTGTAAAATTAAGTTGCGAAATATTTTAGGCAAAAAAAAATTATATGATTACTTTCATGTTTCTCTACTTTGTTTAAAAAAAAGTCGGTTAAATAAACTACTTATACAACGTGTTATTGAATAAGCGCAAAACCCCTTTGGTGGGTGGAAAAACGGTGGTGATTGTGTTCATAAATATGAACAATTTTTCATCAAAAACAAAAAATCGGTTGTTTCATACAAATTGTCAATACCTACTTGACCAGAATGTATGTAACATCTGTTTTTTTTTTGTTGAGTTGCAGAGTCGGCCCCTTAATAAAAGGTGTTCATATTCACAAATTAACGACCGCTAATGTCAATCCCATATATTTTCTTTCAATTCTAATACTGGCGATACCGATAATAGAAAGCCACTTGTCTAGGCCCTCGGTGCTTACCATCAACTCTTATTGCGGTTTTGTTTAGGACCTAAACTGATCTGCTTCGCTTATTCACATTTAGCAATTCTTTTGCGATCCAGTTTTTAGAAGGTCATAGTACAAAAGAAAGCAATTCATTTTAGGAACCTATTCTGCATCGCGCTATTTTTGAATCGCTGTCTTAAAGTTGATGGTACCATATCGCTGTGCTTTTATTTTTATTTTCAAAAACCCATAAAAGGCTATTACCAGTACTAAACTTACCTCTCCAAGAGATCATAAAGTGAAATAGCAGGCATAACCTTTCATGACAAAAATGTTTTATATAAAAATTAAATGTCGAAAGTTGAAGCGCTTTACAAAGTTATGCTTTTAATAAAGTACGAAGTTCGTAACAAACATGTTGAGCATAGGCTGTTTTGACACTTAAAATATGTACATAATTTAGTTTGTTTTTTAATAAATAACAATGTAATTTTAAAAGAAAATTTATATATCTTAGATGTGGAAGGAGATAAGGATGTAATTATAAGATGGAATATCTTAAAATTAAATTACATTCGATGATTTCAGAACCACGTTCTTGTTGAAGCCTAATAATATATCTATACTATCTATACTAATATTATAAAGATGAAAGATTTGTATTTTTGTATGTAACGAATAAACTCAAGAAGTACTGGACCGATTTAGAAAATTCTTTCACCGTTAGAAAGCTACTGTCTTCCCGAATGACACAGGCTATATTTTATCCCGATATTCCCACGGGAACGGGTACCACGCGGGTGAAACCGCGGGCGGCGGACGTAGGTACTTTACAATAAGCTACTTTTGATTTCCTTTATTTTTTGCAATCCGTAGCGATTTGTTGTCTTTGAAGTTTTGGCATTCATTTTTCAAAATTATTTTAATGTGACTGCTAAGTAAGCAACGAAAAAGATTGTTTTCAATTAGCGTTCACACGATATCTACGATCTCACCTAACCTTGCAATATCTACTAAATTCCTCCCGGTACAATTCATATTCAAACTTCCGCCGGCCGGTAGCATAATGTACGTTGACAGTTAGATATTTACCGCCACTAATAGTTGAAACTGTGTCCACAAATTATAAACGGACAGACCGATCCCGCCGCGTGTTTCCAATGTTTTCCTTCAGCCCGAAACTTTTGCTGGCGAAATTTGGGTCCAATGTTTGTTTACATTCAGTTTTTGGGGATCCCAATTTAAACTATCATACAGCTTTTATTTGTCATTTAGTAGGACATTTGTCGTTTCGCGGTGTGTTCCTGGCGACCCCTTTGTTTGCTGTCGTGAATATCCTGCCAATGTTTTGATTCTCCCGAATTTTGGGGCAATTTGTCTTGGAATAATGGACGCTGTTAAATCCCTAATCCGGGTCGCAGTACCTGAACTGGGAGTTTATTTTACACTGACTCTCAGTATTTCAAAGTCAACATTGTTTTCAGTATATTCCAAATTTATTTTAAGTAATAGTTTTATACCAGTTTTTATTTCATTAATTATGTACGTGACACGTGAGCAATGCGATATGACATAATGAACTTGTACCTATGTATCGTGATAGAATAAATTAGGTATACAGCTTTGAAGTCAATCACTGCACTGTGTGTATATTTTAAATTATAGTAAGTACCTACTTCCTATTCTGATCGAAGTACAAAAGTGTGACAATGGTCTGAAAGTGACCAAAACTAGCTTTGTCACATCCACCTCATCAAACTTTTTATAAGATGTTTCGGTACAAGACACTACATCCGATTCTTAATGAGCGTCTTCCAAGACAATTTAACGGCCACCAATCACCAAAGGTTCCAAATTTAAATCCGAAACACATGTCACAAATCGGTCGAGCCCGTCATAAAGCAGCGCCGTAAAGTGCTGCCGAATGTGTTAAACAATTTGATACGCGGCGACAGTGACATTTTTATGCGACGATATTTCGGTAGAACTGGGCCCTTTAATTGCCACTATTAAACGCATGCTTGCGACAGACCGACGACCTATAGATGGCTTTGTCTTTTTTTATTTTTCTCCAACCAACTACTCTCGACACGCGTCCACGAATGAAAGGGACAACCACAATTTTAGTGTTTCGGCCGCGTGGGATAATCATAATGAAGGCCGGAAATTCGTTAACGAATATGGCAGCGCTTCGTTAAATTTAATGTATGTTTGTTTAATAAATGAACGCCTTTTTAATGAACGCCTTTTTAAATTTCCATATGTTGCTGCGGTGTTTTTAATCCCCTACTTTTCTCTTTCGTTTGGATATTCTGTCTCTCTCGTCTAGATGACGTCATAAGAGTTGGATTTAACGCCACGGGTGGCATCATTAGCGTCGACCTCGAGTTCTTCTATCTCTTTCACTATTTTACACCCCGAAATTGCGGAATTAAGGCTTCCGTATTCATCCATCAAGGGAATACCGTGAAATTTCGTTCTCGGAAAGTACCCCTTAATCCTTAAGACGAATATCTCAAACTTACGAACGGAGCGGCATAATCGCGAGGTTGTGACAAGCGAAAAAAAATGTATAATTCGTCACTTAATCCGAGCATCTAGGGGATCGCCTCTTACAAATATCTAGCATTAAACATGACAGTCGCAGGTTTTTTATTGCCCGTATAAAAACGGATCCTTTACATTATAAATCGTTCATGCCAAAAAATCGCCTGGAAGCGCGTATTTGTCATAAAATAAATGTTGGCGTTACAGAAAAACGCTGGATAAGCTTACAAAAGGGAAGATTTCAACAGTTCATTAAGCATACAATTTCAATGGAATCACGACTTCAGCCGTCGAGGCACGTCAAAGCTAAATAAGCTTGCGACAAATAAAAATAATTTTACAAAACATCTGCGAATCGGGTACAAAGATTTGTCTGGGTTTATTTAAAGGAATGTCTTGGCTTCCTTATGTAAGTTGATTCGTCCATTCAAAAATAGCTTTGTATCATCTGGATACATTAAAATTTTAATAATAAACTAATATGTATGGTTTTTGAAGTGAAATCTTCTTTAGTTGCGTTGTGTACTTTTTGTGATGGGTAAAAAATGTTAAACTCACATCAGGACATCACGTGACCATCAGATAGAAAATTCGTAAGACGGACACTTGACCTGATCGATAAACTGTTACAATGTCATTAGAATACGAAGGCAAATCTCGCCACTGTTTCCAAAGTTATAATAGCTCAGGTTGGAGCCAGAAGACCTCGGTTCAAATCCAGTCCGTATTTTTTTGTCAAATTCCTTTTTTTTTGTGAAAATGTCTAGGGAGCCCTTTTCACTTCTGCCGGCACTCCCGGAGAGCAACCCGTTGTTTTTTTTTTACTCTAAGGAAGAACATGGTAACACGATTACTAACTATACAAAATCTGTTCCCCTTTGTGAAACATTTATATATATTGAAGAGGTAGTCGTCACAAGTGTACTCAAATGAGCACTGCGTTTGATAGCTACCTACGTCTTTTAGCAAATCTCTTGTATCGATACTTTTTGCAACAAACGTTGACCAGCGTCCGTTTGCTCCACAGCACAAAGGGGTTCGGTATCAATTCCTCGCCCACGGACCCGAAAAAGTCCTTTGAAGAACCAATCCTTTAATACTAATTGGATCATATTTTAGAAGACGAAAAGTTTCTTTTTATGTAAATCTTTTGGCTCAAAGGCCTGGGAAATGGGTCTGTAATAGTCTCGAGTTTTTGCCCGGCCGCAGCCTAAAGATGGATTAGAATTTATTCGCATTCAATTTGTATTTTCATGATAATTTGTCTGTGATGACCTCGATACGTCCAATTTCTTTTTACTGATGTTTCGCGTTCAAGCAGAAGCCCTGTGGGATTGAATTTGAATTCTATTCATGATGTAAATAGCGTCCCGTTTTGGGGTGGTCCAGTGGGGATGACAACTGTCGAATTGAATTTGCTTTCAATTGGCGCCGAATTGTCTATTAGATATGAAAATGTGACGAAAAGTATACGGTTTGTTAGGGACTTCTTACAAGGCCCTTGTTCCGTACACAATACTAGTTACACTGATTTCTCCAAAGGATTTTGTACTCGTACTTTGTACTCGTCCAACACAAGTGAAATCAATGTTAACAAAATATGTTTTGATCGTTTCATTTCAATTATGAACAATACGTTTCTACTTCATATTTCTTAATATTTATAGTAATTGATAACGTTTACGTTTTGAATGATAATTATAACCGTCTCTTTGGTCTAGCGGTTCACACCACCGATTTCCGACCCAGAGGTCCCGGGTTCGATTCCCAGTGGGGGTACATATTGTATTCGGTTTGGTTAGTGGTAGGACTTGTTCTTAGTCCGCCTGGATAGCACCATCTTATCTGAGTCTGTCGCCATAACAATGATATTTTCAGCATTATTGTGTTCTAGCAGTTAGAGATATGATGGCCAGTTCCTCAGTGATTGATGATTCAGGGAGTAGTGAGCTTCCATCTTCAGCCGTATCACCACTTAACATCAGGTGTGATGAAGGCTAAGTGCTACCCAGCCTGGAGAGGAACTACTTTTTTTCCCGGAAAAATATCACATCCCCGCGGGATAACGTCGTGTAGTCCACGCGGGCAAAGCCACGGGCGGAAAGCTACTAATAAATAAAAAAAATGTCTCTGAGAGTGGATACTATTTTTCGTTTTGATATTGGAAAGGAATTTCCGAATATACAAACTACTTTTATTATCTAGACCAAGGTGGATACGGAGCGAGCTGTCAAAGAAACCGTACGTTACATTTATTTATGTGTTCCCAATATTGTTCGAGTAGGCATCATACAAGATCTCGCTCGGCAAATAAATCAGGGTCTACATATGAAGACCTTACAAATACTAACCCTTTCTCTGGTAAAATCAAAAAACAATTTACCGACGCGCGCGGGCCGACGATAAATCTTTGAGCGCAATTTCCGAAATTTTTCTATCTAAAAGATTTACACCGCACGGTTCATCTCGAAAGAAAATCGCACCTCCAATCCCATTATCGATTCCAGTTCGGTACAATTTGAGCACTGCGCGAGCAATTTTGAAACTTAAATGAAAATATCGGCGAAGACAACGGGGGCGCCTTGCCGACTGTGGACGGGGAACGGTACGTACACCTCTCAGTTTCAATAAGGGACTTGCAGATTTTGTAGATAATGTATTCTTCACAGGCTTGATTGTATGTACAGTCAGCGTCATTTATACGGTGCCATCCAAGGGGTCAAATAGTTCGGAACACCATACCTAACACCGTATATATGACGCTGATGCCCGAATACTCGTACGCTACTTATCTTTGGGGGCGTCTCAAACATCGCCCTGTCACTTAAAATGTCAAACGTATGAAAGAGATGCCATGTTGTGCCAAATTTCAACCAAATCCGTTTACTAGTTTTTGCGTGAAAGAGAATTTCTCGTTTATACTGCGGCTGTTGATGGTAATAGCTACTTTACATGTAGAGTTCCGTCGATCAGAAAACTAAATTGGTTTGATAGGTATGGTGTATAGCTATATATGGCCACTATCATATGGCTGTTATTACTCTGCCGCCGGTTTCCGCACCACCGGACGGACGGAGAGAGGCTTGAGTGTGTTATACACTGTGGGTTTTGTATGCAAATCAAAATTCTACAGCCATAGTTAAAAAACGCACTACCACAAACTGGAGCGGTGTGCGGTGCAGTATGAGAACCACCTATCACTGCGTTTTGCAATGGTATCGAGATAGTCGTCCCGCACGCGTTATGTTGTCTGCACCGAGACATAATAACAGTAGACCTAGCACGAAAAATTGTCATTATGGTAGGTAACCATTATCATGAACGTATAATTTTGTATGAAAACCAGAGCAGCGCCTCTTTCGGTCGTATAAGGAACTGAAATTCAATACCTATTTGACAGCCGCACTTTGACAGTTTTTGAAGGACGGTTTACGGCCAGAATGAGAGATTTTCTGCCAGCAAATAAAAAAAAAAGTTTTTTTATTTGCTCGATAGATGGCGCTGACCAGACATGTATCTCATCTGATCTGACCTACACTTGTATTTCATAGTAATTGTGCAAGATAATTCTATTCCTCTTGTTTTGCGTTGCAATACCATACCGACCATACCGCGAGTTGTAGATATAAGCCTTTTCAGTCCTGTAAATGTTTTTTTTCCTTCTGCAAGTGTTTTTTTTTTTAATTGACCGTCCTAACGTAGACTCCTTGCCAGCAAATAAAAAAAAGCAGACCCATGTCTGATGAACGCCATCTGTTGAATGTTTGGAACTAACTTTTTTCTTTTTTAATCATCTGTCAGAAAATCCCTCATTAATAATCAATCCACAGATTAGTTGATAGGCATGATCCAGGTTAGTTACTAGGCAACACCTAGCAACACCCTGGCAACTGTCGTTAATACAATGTTAATATCAAGCGTTGCTTAGCAATTAATCTAGATCATCCCTATCTGTGGATTGATTATTATTTCTGGCCGTTAGTTTATTATTCGATTACCTCATCGACAGTTTTTAATGGTAAGGCTATAGTTGTTTCAAAAACACTTAGAAACTCCAAAACAAAAGCATTCACTTGGCTTTTACTCCTCTGTTACTGGGTTTTGAACCTCTTTCAGCTGCAGTTGACTTTCAGAAACGTACTATTGACGTAAAATAGTGTAATCAGTACTGAATTACCTAACTCAGTACTATATTATACAGGGTTAATTTTTGAACACCATCCAAATTTTTAAGCTCGTCTCAGAATCGGTAAGTGAACAACTTTCTTCTAAAAACATGGGTCGAAATACGACAAAAATTTTTGGACTACCCATACTAAATCGATCGTGTAATCAGTCTGATTTGTATGAAAAGTCAAAAAAATTATATCATATTTCGACCCATGTTTCTAGGAGAAAGTTGTTCACTTACAGATTCTGAGACGATCTTAAAAATTTGGATGGTGTTCAAAAATTAAACCTGTATAAGTACCTACTTAAATGAGCCAACTAGCGCTACCAATTTTATTGATTTTATTTTATTTCTTTTATCTAAGCCCAAGTTCTAAAAAAGTAATCAGTCAAGCTCTTGTGAATATCGTCTAATAATAGGTCTTTACCTATGAAATTGCCGTTTTGTATGGAGATTTCTGTAATTATTTTTTTTCCATACTAACGTTTTTGTTATTATTTAACGACTAATATTATGTAAATTTACAAAATTTTACACACGTATTTATGGACATTTTAACTACTAAATGACACATTCGTTAAGAGATTTTTTTTTTTTTTTCACTAAGTTACAACTAATAAAGTACGAAATTCTGGAAACAAAAATAGTCGTAACTTTCGGAATAAGTTTTTTCTATGTAAATAATCAAATATCGTGGTTATTAAATTATCAAAAGTTGCTCGATACGGTCTTAATGTAACGCAATATTAAAGAAATTATATATTTCTAATATTATAAAAGTTGTTAAGTTATATGTACAAAAGAAAAAAACGGCAATTTCATATGTAAAGACCTATTATATACTTATTGACAACAAGAAAAACAAGAAAATTGTTTGGCTGCGCTAGTTTGCTCATGTCAGCCCCTTTAGAGTCTTTTTATCCACAACGGGGTAACACTTAGTCTTCATCACACCTGATGTTAAGTGGTAATAAGGCTGAAGGTGGAAGCGCACTACTCCCGGAATCCTCAATCACTGAGAAACTGGCTATCTTATCTCTAACTGCCGAAATATAATAATGCTGAAAACATCATTGTTATGGTTTCAGACTTAGATAAGATGGTGGTAGCTAGCCAGGCGGACTACGAATAAGTCCTATCACCAACCAAACCGAATACAATATATACCCCCGCTGTTAATTGAACCCGGGACCTCTGGGTTTTATCTTTTTTGTACCGTGTTTGCTTGCAAATAAGGAACTATTCTATTCTAAGATTCTAGGAACACTGTCTTCTTCGTAATGTACCAGTCATTTATATATTTACACTTGAAATAAATTATGTGAGCCAGAAAATTCGTGGGTCGCTAGTCGCTATTAACATTAGAGTTCCATTTTGACCTTAAAGCAATACGGCCATTGTTCGCCAAGCACTGAGTAAGCCCGATGCTGGCTTTCGGGAACAAAAGCGAGATGAATATACGAATATAATAGTGGATTGTAATCGAGCTTAAATCCAGCTGTTATGTTTGCCTGAATTGAAACGTTTCAACAAAATGTTGGTTTGACGAAATCAATGAGTTTCATTTTGCGAAATAAATTCTCAAGTATTTTTAAGATAACCCTTAATGTATTCTTGTTTGCTTCTAGGTAGGGACAGCTCTGGTAAGGACGAATGTTGTCTGGTGAGGATTTTTACTAAGTTATTTCTATCGGATAATCCCTTATAAGTTTGGTAGAAAATGATTGATATGAAATATCTCGTTATTTATTCAAAACAATTTTCAACTATAACTCCCTGGTGAAAGTGGTGAAAATTTCCATATAATCGACGTCATCGACGACTCAGCTGGTTTATCTGAGCTATTATAGGGTCCTTGAAACCCCCTCTCTATACAATAAATAATAGTTACGGAATAAAATACAGCTCCAAGATACGGTGCAACAACAAAGGAGAATGAGATATAAGGAAAAGTGGCAATTTCGGTGCCCTATGTGAAATTTTCCTGTGTCAATAAAGTATTAGTTTCAATGACGACTTTGTGTCATGCGCCATAAAAGCTACTTTTGCACGATACTCTTCAGGAGATGAGTGTGAGGCCTAATACGGATGCCGTGTTCACGTTTTTTTTCACGAGAGGGGCGTAAAGTTTCTGTATCGTTCAATGTCTCTCAAAGTTGCGAGATTAATTCTCACTTATTTCACGACAAAACAAGTTAGAACTTTGAGCAGAATTATCTTCCAGAAATCGTCAATAGATTAATATCCAAAGTATTCTCAGAAACTGGTTCGCATATGAAAATATGTTATACTCATACTCAGTTTATTATTAAACATATAATATTGTTTTTGTTTTGTGGTGTCAACTATACTATATATACTATTATACTATATACTTATACTATATAATATTATAAAGAGGATAGATTTGTATTTTTGTATGTAACGAATAAACTCAAAAAGTACTGGATCCGCTAGTGTTCTATAATTTAGGTTAAAAAAATATTTTGCTGAGTGATAAATAATTAAGTGTAGTAGCAATAGCTAGAATACTAATGCCCGAATACTCGTACGCTACTTATCTTTGGGAGCGTCTCACACATCGCCCTGTCACTTTAAATGTCAAACGTATGAAAGAGATGCCATGATGTTTGAGACGCTCCCAAAGATGATTAGCGTTTGAGAATTCGGGCGTAAGTGTATTAATATACCCATAATACCCATGTAAAACGGAGAATAAACTCAGACTTTTTTTCGGATTTTCATATTTTTTAAATTCATTGTAAACTTTTCCTCTTTCAACACATTTCTTAATCTCAGTCTATGCCTACTTTAAAGGAATTCAAACTAATTGAAAATCCATTCTAAGACTCTATTTTTATACCGTTCCAAAAAATCCAATATCCAACTTTAAATTAGCTCACAAATCCCAAATTTCAACATCCATTTATCCATTGTGAACTTCTCGAATTACATCTTACTTTTTCGTTGCATACAAACCGGAGTTTGCTAAGCCGATAGCAACAGAATCGAATTTCTTTCACACAACAATGTGTAACTGTAGTGAAAAATTCCTGAAGAAGTTGTTAACAAAAATACGCGGGCGCTTGCCTGCGGGCCCCTGATAAGCACACGGATCGGTACTAAACACCCGCCCAGGGAATCGCTGGGAGTGCCCCGAGCGATAAGAGTAAGCGGGAAGGTAGACTGTTGGTGTGAAAAGGATGGTGCAGCTTTAGATGAACTATCGGCTGTAGCTCGTAAAGAATTTAAAAACACATGAAATGTTTGTAATTTAGGGAATTTACAACTTACAACAAGACCCAAAAATCCTAAAATACTGTTTTTTTAACTCATGCCGAGTAAATTCTATAAGTGAAAACATAGCGCATGGTTTGACAACTACATCATCATCAAGGCTTCTGCGTCTATTGCAAACGATTTAATGAAGAGCCTCGGAGGCAACTTTCAACAACTACTGTACAGGAAGCTAGATATTATCTTAAGTTACCATTTTCTCATTATAAAATATTCATGTGGAAAATATTCATGTTAGTATATAGGGAACTTATCTGGATAGTGAAAAAGAACGTATTACAATGCAAAAGATTAAATAAACCCGTAAGTATTACCATTCGCGTAACACTTATAACTTGCACCAACCTTAAGTAGGTATTTACAAACTCTTAACTGAAAACCTAAAGATTCCCAACTCAAGTGACGATGTTTCCAAACAAAACGTGTATTGATGAGTTAATTAACCAACATTTTGAGAAACCCCCAAGTAAGTTTATAGGGAAATAATCTGGATAATGGAAAATAGTGTACGTATTACACTACAAAAGATTAAATAATAACCCCTTATTACTAAACGCGCAACACTTATAACTTGCACCAACCCTAAGTAGGTATTTACAAACTCTTAACTGAAAACCTAAAGATTCCCAACTCAAGTGACGATGTTTCCGAACAAAACGTGTATTGATGAGTTAATTAACCAACATTTTGAGAAACCCCCAATTTTGCTTATTATTCGCGAGGCTTAAATCGCTTTTCAGTTAATTTTGAAATCTGAAAGCGAATCACTAAGCTATTTATACGTCGTGTAAGGTTTTAGGAATTTATTAGGAAATTCTTGGTCGTTATTCCGTTTAAAAAAACTTTATTAAAAGATTTCTGAACATTTCTGAAGTAAAACTTGACATTTAGCTTTGTAATTTGCAAATTGTAATACTACTTTGGATATTTCATCTTCCATTATTTTCTTTTCGGTTAACAAATATTTCTCTCGACAATGTCTACAGCTAATTCAATGTCTGTGACTATTACTGTTTGATAACAAAGACCATCCGTCCATAATATATTTTCACTTAAACAAGCTGAACATTCGTCATTCGAAGTCACTTGCCATTTTTAAGACGAAACTGCATTCGTATCTCTTAACTAAATCGTAGTTTGCAACTATTTTTATTTGTATGTAGTATATTATTATATTTGTAGTAATAATATATGTAATGTATATATAGTATATTTTATAATCATTTATTTAATTAGTATGTTATTTAGCAAGTTGTTTATGTAGACTTATTTATATGTTATTATTATTTTATTTATTTATTTTTAATTTCAAATTAGTTTATTTTTGTATGTTGCTGTGCACTGCCACTCGCTCTTTGTTAATTTTTCCTATGCCTCAAAGGTTGTCTGGAAGAGATCGCTTTTAGCGATAAGACCGCCTTTGCCCACATAATTGTATGTTACTTGTTTCTGTTGTTTATGTACCTGTATCTTTGTGTGAGCAATAAAGTGTTTATCTATCTATCTATCTATCTGAACATGGAATAAAACAATACTATTATGTTTACTGACCTCAACACGTCTATCGTCTTTGCAGACAAGTAGAAGAAACAATACTATTAAATTATGTCATTATAAAATTGACATGTGGACTGTTTAAGATGTGTATAGTCCCACATGCCTGTCTGTTCCGGTGTCAGCCGTGACAGAGGAGCCACTTGCAATACAATATACAAATGTCAAATGGACTATCGTATGAAAAATGTTTTAGTTCCAAAGGTTATCACCGGAACAGATATGCTTGTCGCACTATATTTTTAATTTATTGTGAGTAAATATTGTTTCCCTTTATGTCCTTTTTTAAGTTTGATTTTAGTAGTATAGTATAATCTAAGTTAAAAATGATGAACATTCTATCGTTATAATCGGACATCAGAATGTGTGTGTTATTAATTTTTAAGTTATTTTGTATGTGTTATATTTTGTTGTTTGTAACTGTGTCTTTGAAAATAAATAAAAGTAAATAAAAACCCTTTATAGGGTTCCGTAGTCGAATGGCAAAAAACGGTACGCTTATAGATTCGTCATGTCCGTCTGGCTGTTCCGACCGTGTGTCACAGTCAGTTTATTCAGAAACTATTTGGACTACACAGTTAAAACTTGGTGGATAGGTGTATTCTCTAAACCGCATGACGATTTTTACACAATAAATAAAAAAATTGGGGGCTGGCAATATATAAAAATTTTACTTTAAAATATTTTTTTCTTCAAACTTATACGTGAGGGGTGTCTATAAATAGGTCTTTAAAAATTACATTGATGTTCCTTAAGCTGTACACTAAGTCTAACGACTTGCTCATGAAGGGCATGGGCGAGTCCGACTCGCACTTGGCCGATTTTTTTATCACTACCGACAGTCTACGACTTCGTCAGTGTAGGTTAATGCTCTGATCTCTGTTTAAGCGTTATGGAATCAGATGCAAATATAGTTTACTAGCCTTCCGCCCGCGGCTTCGCCCGCTTGTACTACACGACGTTATCCCGCGGGAAGGTGATATTTTTCAGGAATAAAAAGTAGCCTATGTCCTTTCTCAGGCTCTAGACTATCTCTGTACCAAAATTCATTCAAATCGGTTCAGTAGTTTAGGTGTGATTGTGAACACACAGACAGACAGAGACGCATTTATAATATAAGTAAGGAAAGTAAGGATTTTAACTGTTTCTACATCTAATTGAGTACAAGTGACTAACCTCTTAGCTTAGTGCTCAGTAGTCTACAGTTTTAGTTTTACTAAAGTGTGGTTTTCTAAATGCTAAGAGGAGTTTTCAATTCCTGGAAACTCCAGACAAAACATCTAAATAAGTTAACAGCTGAAAAATTTAAAATGAAGTAGGTATTTAGAAAGTAAAAACCGTTTTCTTTATTGCATTCGCTAAAATGTGATACAAATTAAGTGATGGCATTAGTTTTGAGTGGGGTGCGTCAAATGCACGCGTCACCCGTCGAGGCGTTGCACTGTCGCTGCGTTTGGCATCGCCTCATTAGTGCATTTTGACATTGCACTTGCTACCATTATAAGAATGGTGCTTTTTATTTTTGTCTGTAGCAAGATATTTATTTTTAAGGGCGATAAAAATTTACCATTTCAGATTGAAAAAAAAACTATCAAGCTTCAATTTTAAAATAAACACATACCAGTATTATCATTATGTAAATAACCCGCGTTGCTGGTGGACTTCGATGCATCTCTGAGATATCCCCAAATAGAGATAGATCATCATCATCATCATCATCATTTCAGCTGTACGACGCCCACTGCTGGGCATAGGCCTCCCCCAAGGATCTCCACAACGATCGGTCCTGCGCTGCCCGCATCCAGCGGTACGCTTATAGATTCGTCATGTCTGTCTGCCTGTTCCGTCTGTGTGTCACAGCCACTTTATAGATATTAGAGATAGATACGAGAAAAAATATATGGATACTATCGTCATAAGATTATAAAAGTAGTACAACCCAAATAACGTATTAATCCATTCAACTCACGCTGCATAAATAACTTACTTTCTTAACTTTTTCCTTCATTTGTCGAACCGTCCATCGTAGCTTAAAATAATACACAGGATCTAACTCAATTGCTCTGTTTTGTCATGTATTTTTTCTACAAGCGGAGTCCAGATTAACTCAATTTTGGAAGAGCCGCGCATTCTTTGTTCTGAAAGTAAAAAGTATAAAAAAATCCGGATGAGTTTTAATGGGTCGACGAAAATGTAAGTCGAAGTGTTATTATTTGTTCCATGAATTATTAAAATCGAAAACTGGACGTTTAACTGTATACGAGTATGGTTAATGAAAATTCATTGGTTGGGATGGTTTATTAAGTGGGTATTAAACTTTTTTGCGGATAAGAAGTTAGTTAGTCTCGCTGCCTGTATAAATAAAATGGAGAATAAATAAGGTAGGTTTTAATACAAGTTTTCGGGTTTCATTGAGTTTGAATCGATAAACAATATTGAGTTTTAAGTTCGATATCTTGTTGCTGATAATCGTTGTTTACTTGTCTTGAAATGAGGAATTATTGGCGATGTTCCGTTTTGAATAGTTATTCTTTAGTACTTTATCGCTAATATTAAGGGCACGTACTTCCAAATTATCCAAATCAACCTATTTTTGATTCAAAAGTAAACAAACAAATATTCTTTATTATGAGCAGATAAAAATATAATGTTGAAGTTTCATAAACGATCTTGATTATTTTGTGGCTAGAAACACGATATTCGTATCGTAACTCGACAATAAGAAATTTCAAAAACAAAGAAAATTTTCATTATTTTTATATTTTTTTCATTTTATACTTAGATTATTAATCTCTAATTCACGAATAATATATAGAAAAATAGGTAATCACATATTGTAGACTATTCTCAGGCTACTTTTTCAAAAAGTTAATTTATGCTCAAAATAACAACAAAAACATTGAAAAAATGAAAAAGTGAGGTTATTTTCATTACTCTTCACACGTAAGGAAAAAGACAAAGACAGAGTTTTTGGAAGATCCTGCCCTTAAAGACTTGATATAAAAAATATCAACACTTTTTTGCCGCAATTTCAGAAAATTCATGCCTCAAATAAAGTTAATAGGTACTTAAGTGTCAATTATAGTATTAACAGTTCCCAACAATAAGTCCACCGATCACAGTTCCTGGAACCTCACTAAGAAATCTGGATTATCCTAAATTAGATATGCGGTAACGAGCAAGCTTCCCTCCTCGTAATGGGTTTTCTTTGCTACGGGAAAAACCAATTTTCGTTCGTAAAACATCAAAATACCTAAGTCAAGTTGGGGATAATCTTTTGAGTCGGCGGTAAGAATCTTACGAGGTAATATTACTTTATTTGTGCAACCGAGACGGCACTGTATGGTAAGTGTACGAAGGGATATTTTGATTATATTTTTGTGGATCGTATAAAAGAGGATTTTGGTGCTTATCAATTTGTAGTTTCCTTAAAGGCCGCGTCTGCTATGCTATATTTTACTTGTTTATTGGAAAGGATTTTGAGATAAATGCTGACTTACTTCTAGGGTTAGTGCAAGATTCTTTAAATAGATATAAATCCCAAGACAAAGCATATTTTCTGAAAACTCAGTCAATATCCTTATATATACTAATATTATACTTAAATATGAAAATTTAGATATTTGGATGTTTAGGTTTGGATGTTTAGGTGTTTGAATGTTTGAATGTTTATTACTCAATCACGCCAAAACGGCTGAACGGTTTTGGTTGAATACTTTGTAGCCTGGAGAGGAACATAGGCTTCTTTTTATCCTGGAAAAATATCACATTCCTGCGGGATAACGTCGTGTACCTAGTCCACGCGGGCGAAGCCGCGGGCGGAAAGCTAGTTAAATATTTGTCTATAAGTTCATTTATCTCTTTGTATTTATAAATAGTAGTGTATAATAAATAAAGTAATAAATAGTATAAAAAATAGTAGTGTATAGTAAGGAGAAAATTTTGAATTTTGAAAAAATGTGATTTTCTAAGAAAAAAGCTAATATTTTTTGTTCTATGATAAACAATGGTTTTTTGAGCTTCTGATGTTTTATAATAAAAAATATCATTCAAACACAAACTCTCTTTCTCTAAGTCTTTCTTTTGTTTGCTATAGTTCTAAGTTATTCTGACTTGGTAACAACACTTTTCGTTGAAACATGAAAAATGAAGTATTTAGAAAAAATCGACCCGTCTCACAACTAGCTCCGATGGGACACGAACCCACGACCTTTCGCTATCCGGGCGACTGCTCTAACCACTGAGCTACGGAGTCGTTACGAGAAGCGTCGAATTTATCAAATACTTCTTACGCGCTGTACAGCCAGCGTTAATTTCATCAATGTGAAGATATTACTACACCCCCACACGTTGTGAGACGGGTCGTTTATTTCTAAATACTTCATTTTCCATTTTTCAACCATAAAAATAGCATTGTGAATGCAAAAAAAAAAAAAAAACACGTTTCGTGTAAAACATTCATACTACTTTAACTGAACCAAAATTAATTATGTCTGTCTTATTGAATGTCTGTCTACTTTGCCTGTTTTCATACAAAATGAGAGATCCAAATATGAGAAAAGGGCAAAGATCACGCAGAGATAGAAACGCGTTAAGTGCATATAACACTTTGCAGTTATAATATTTCAACAGATAAAATATTCTCAAAAGGTTTTCTTCTATAATCGAATCCAATTTAAGCTCGCAGGCAAATTTTTTACTCACTTTACAAAAAAGGTGGCGTGTGTTCAATAGTCGATGCAAATTCTATCACGTAGCCCATAAGTCGGGACAGACAACGTTCCGGCGAAATCGGTAAATAAATTGAATGCTTTTTGTGTAGGTCGTAAAGAAGAAGCTTCGATTCTTCGACGACAGGCAAGTTATCGGCTTAGTAGCGATTGGATACTGTTCCGCGTTATAGCTTGCTGTTCGAATAAGTGGGTTTGAGTGATTTTTTGATAAGCAACGCGCAGAGGATGTCTAAAGAGTGTGTCATCAATTTTAGCAATTTATGTTGTTAGATATTTTCGTTTTATGAGGCAGAAACAACTGATTTACCACTCGATTTCAGTCGAGTTTTCATAAAGAACTTTCAAAAATCTTTTGTATTACACTCGTTTAAGTCAATGAAATCGTTTTAATTGGAAGACACATTACCTTCGACACCTGGTGCTGAAGTCAGGATCCATTGGGCTATGTCAAAGTACATTTGAATGCTTTTTTGTGTAGGTCATATAGAAGCAGCTTGGATTCTTCGACGACAGGGAAGTTATCGGCTCAGTAGCGATTGGATATTGTTTCACGTTATAGTTAGCTTGCTGTTCGAATAAATAGGTTTGAGTGTTTTTTTGATAAGCAACGCGCGGTGGATGTCTAATGAGTGTGTCATTAATTTTGTTGCATCTTATGTTGTACCTAGATACTTTCGTTTTATGAGGCAGAAACAACTGATTTACCGCTTGATTTCAGTCGAGTTTTCACAAAAAACTTTCAAAAATCGTGTGTAGGTATAACATTCGTTTAAGTCAATAAAATCGTATTTATTGGAAGAGACATTACCTTCGACACCTGGTACTGGAGTCGGGGAATCATTGGCCTATGTCAAAGTACATTTGAATGCTTTTTTGTGTAGGTCGTAAAGAAGCAGCTTCGATTCTTCGACGACAGGCAAGTTATCGGCTCAGTAGCGATTGGATACAGTTCCGCGTTATAGCTTGCTGTTCGAATAAGTGGGTTTGAGTGATTTTTTGATAAGCAACGCGCAGTGGATGTCTAAAGAGTGTGGCATCAATTTTGTTGCAACTTATTTTGTTAGATATTTTCGTTTTATGAGACATAAACAACTGATTTACCGCTTGATTTCAGTCGAGTTTTCATAAAGAACTTTCGAAAATCGTATGTATTACACTCGTTTAAGTCAATGAAATCGTTTTAATTGGAAGACACATTACCTTCGACACCTGGTGCTGAAGTCAGGAACCATTGGGCTATGTCAAAGTACATTTGAATGCTTTTTTGTTTAGGTTGTAAAGAAGCAGCTTCGATTCTTCGACGATAGGGAAGTTATCGGCTTAGTAGCGATTGGATAATGTTTTGCGTTATAGCTTGCTGTTCGAATAAGTGTTTTTAAGTGGTTTTTTTTATAGGAAACGCGCAGTGGATGACTGAAAAGTTGTTAATGGATCAATATACATTTTGTTGTATCTTTTCTCGATAGATACTTAGGTACTTACGTTTTTTGTAGCAGAACCAGCTGATTTTTCGGATTAACAGATTGCATTTAATGCATTTAATAAAAAAAAGATTCGATTGGGCGACAAATGTCATTGGAGACTTGTTGCTTACATGTACATTTTTTTTATACCTACTGTCTACAAGTCAATATAGATACCCCAAATTGATACCGGGCTTATCTAAGTAAGGTACTCTTTAAATACGAGGATTTCGTTTTAAGCTTAAATAAAATAAAATAAAAATCGTGCTGTTTAGAATCATTTATAGATACTAATATTATAAATAAGAAAGATTTGATTTTTAAGTTTTGTTGTTTGTTTGTTTGTAATGGATATAGGTACTCAAAAGCTACTCAACCGATTTTGAAAATTCTTTCACTAGTAGAAGGCTGCATTATTCCTGAGTGACATCGGGATACCACGGGAGCCACTAATAATATTTTAACAGCGATATCACGTACGAAAACATTGGTTTACCTACTGAATTCTAAAATTTCATAGTGAAAAATAAAATATTTAATATGTAGCTTTTTTTTTTTTTAATATAGTATGGGCTTGCTCTTGGCTTCATACTGAATTTTTTCTTCTTTCTTTTTTCTTTCTTCCTTCTAGCTTTCTTCTGGATTGCATACGGTCAAACATCTCCTGACGATGCCCCGGGTTGGGGCGAAACACGTGTAGAGTAGTGTGATCGGTGAAGGTGCAAGTTTTGTGATTATTTGCGGAAGAAAGCTACGTATATATTTTATTCTTCACAATGGTTAGGGACTTCCGCCAGGTGATGCCTGATTCAATCAAATACCTAAAATTCCTGTTATTGCAAAAAACGGATTTATTATTTTCTCTTTAAATTTTTTTGCAACTTCCAAGCTTCAATAAAAATCCTCGAAAATTACCCTACATAAAAAAAACAATCGAAAATATACCATCACGCGAATACCGCCGAATTAGTTTTACAGCGGCGTTAATCCGCGAGCGGGAACTCCGGTCCAGTTAAGTATTACCATATTTCCCACTGGCGTTGCATTATTTATTGGGAAAAAGTTTATATTTTCACAACATAACCTCACAGATGCTACGTTCACCTGTGCCCGAGATAATCTTTAACCAAAAAACAACCCTAATACCAAACGATAAGGTTCAATTTTGTTTGCGGTTTCAGCATGTTTTTGTTTTATAGTTGTTTGAGCAAGTAGGGGCAGCAAATGTTTACGTGTAAATAGGACATTCCTGTTTGCGGAGTCCTTTCTATGGTTTGTTGAACAAACCTTTAAAAGATTAAGTACACTAATTTAGGTTAAATTATTTTATTATTGTTACATGGGGTGAGTAAAGGCAAAGAAATCGTATTTTTTTATGCAAAAAGGTATTTTTTAAGTTTTACAATTTAATAAATTACAATAACTGTCTTTTACGCTATGTTTATCACAGGAATAAAGTAACTTTCCTTCATTTTATATTAATGAATGAATGAAGGATATATTTATTTGCAATAATTTTGAGTGCAAGAAATGGTGTTCGTTATGAAGAAAGTTCGTCAAAATCTACTTTAATTTATATTATAGGAAAACGATTATACTATAAGAATTATTTTTATTATAAGAAAATTAAGCTGAGCTACGGAGTAGCTCCGTAGCTCAGTGGTTAGAGCAGTCGCCCGGATAGCAAAAGGTCGTGGGTTCGAGTCCCATCGGAGCTGGTTGTGAGACGGGTCGATTTTTTCTCAATACTTTATTTTCCATTTTTCTATGATAAAAATTGCATTGTGAATGCAAAAAAGTAAAAATTTAAAAAATTTAAATAATAAGACTATTTTCGACAGAGTAATAAACTAGAAAATATGTTGCGTGCGTGCAATAAAATAATACCTATTATTAATCATCATCATCATTAATAATATTAATATATATTAATATCCGATGATAAATATCTTACGCTGTGGTCACCTAACAATCGTCAGCGTAATTTTCGTGGCGGGATTGTGTCTAGCGAAATGTTTTATTCAAACGTTTAGATATTATCAGAGGTATGTTTTTAAAGGTACTCTGTGGAAACCAGACCATAGTGCATCGCGTGTGTTTATTTGTTTTTTTTTTGTTCAAGAACTTATGAAGAACTCGTTGAGTCGAGAACCGTGATGGCGTGAGCTCGAAATTTGAAATTGTTCAAGTTTGATTGGCTGCTTGTAACGACCTTCTTTTTTTAATAGTTACTTTATTTTTAAGGTTACTGAGTAATACATTCCTAAAACTATGAAATTGCTTTTGAATCAAGGTTGTTGAATCAACAACACGCAAATCAGAATAAACTTGTGAGTATATTAAAAATCTTAAACATATATTTATGATTGATTTTATCGGAACAGTAAATATTTCTAAAAAATAAAGTCGCTACGTTAATTTTACGTGATAACAATATGCCGCTGTCCTCTTCTACTCGGATGCATCGGCCGATGGAGTGAAAGAGAGATAGGTGCGTCACACAAGCCGAACGCTTAAGCCGATCGTGCCTCTCTATAGCTTATTCCGCGCTCTCGCTTGCACGCGGAACGTGACACAACCCCACGTTTTCGTGCGTGCAGCCGGCGCGTTCATCGATTATCTACGATTTCTAAGCTCTTATTTAAGTAACACTTAATAAAGTTACCTTCAATAATTATGAAGAAAATCAACACCAGTACCCCCAACATGAAAAACTATCGATACGGTAATCGAATGGTAAACTATACCATCCTTCAAAAGCTGTCAAAGTGCTGCTTTTAATCATATATCGAATTTCAGTTCCTTATACGACCGTAAGAGGCGCTGCTCTGGTTTTCATACAAAATTATAAGATCGTAATATTGGTTTCCATAACGACAGTTTTTCGTGCAAGGGCTACTGATACAGTTCGGCTCGGCTCCCTAAGGCATCGAGAGAGTCACAACGAAGATATACAACGTACTGATTGACAGAGAGAACACTACTACAAATAACTTCCTTCTTTAGCTCGATGTGCGGCAGGCAATATACGAAATCACAGCAATATATTTTTCATACTAATGCCAAATTAGCAATTAATTTACCATCCCTAACTGCGTTAATAAGTTTACCACCGGCAAATCAAGATGTTAAACAGCCGTAATATTCGGGGAATATATAATTAGCGCCATAATCATTAGCTAATTGCGTTAATGACGTACATGTGACGTCATAACTACGGTTGGCTTACAGTTTGTCCGTCATATAGTCGCAATAACACTTAATGATTAATTTCTGTCTGTCTGTATATTCAAGCGTTTATTGCGCTATCGGTAATCACGTTAGCGCTATGCGATTTAATGATCGCTGTAATGCTCAATTGCCCGAAAGGTGCAATTCCGTATTGCAGTAGAGATAGGGGTAGAAATCGACAGCTGAATATAGGAACTTTCATACTGGGCAATGTTTACCACTATTTTATTTAAACTTCCTTTTCACAGCAATATGATGTTATAATAAACAAAAGTAAATATAACTCTTCGGTACCTACTTCAACATTACGTCATAATATCTTCGAAACTGACAATATTGTTCAAGTAGGTATCTTTTCTAGATTCTTTAGAAGTAAGGTCAATTAAATTTTCTCGCTAACACGTTTCAATGAGTTCTTTATGGTGTCCAAAAAGTTGACTTTCATCCATAACGCTGCCTTATTCTACTAGTTTCCAGTTGTTTATACCTTTTCTATTTACTGTACCAAGCGTTTGCATAAAGAGACTTATAATATCTAAAATGTCCTCCTAAATACGTGTCAATTAAACTACAAACCCACACAAATGCAGACAACACCAGAAACTGAGACGGTTGTTCATCCAACCGCCGCTATTCAAACAACAATTCATTTCCAGCCAAACAGTTAACTTCAGACGGTGTGCCGATGCAAGTTTAATTAACACGAAAATATAGTGACGTGTTTATTTTCAAAGTTGGACGGTTAATGTAACTGGGGCAAGCCCCCGTGAATAAGTGAAGAGACTGCAGCAATCCTGTTAGCTTGCGCAAACACGCGGGATAAACACGCGGTCGTGATGGCGTGACGTGATGTCGGGCTAATTCGTTGATTGGGAACAAATTCAGGATTACTATTCACTAAAAACGTCACTTAATCTATACTAATATTATAAATGTGAAAGTGTGTTGGTTGTCCGTCTTTCAAGTTAAGACAGAGCACGGATCGATGTGATTTTTAGTATGGGTATAGTTTGGGAGCGTGAGAGAGAGACAAAGGCCCGGAAAAACATTACATCCCCGAGGGATAACGTCGTTCCATGTGAGCGAAGCCGTAGGCTGAAGGCCAGTAAGGAAAAAAAACATAAATTACCAGAATACCTTGACGACAGCCCAAGCAACGACAAAACTTGCCAGCAAAGCAAAGACGCCACGAGACAAAGTCCTGTTAATTTGTGCTAACACGTAAGATAAACACTCGGTAGTGATAACGTCACGTGGTGTCGGGAATTCATGATTGGGAACTAGTAATGATTTAAATTAATGAAGTATTAGAAAAAATCGACCTGTCTCACAACTAGCTCAGATGGGACTCCAACCCACGACCTTTCACTGTCTGAGCGAATGCTCTAACACTGAGCTACAGAGTAACGACTCTGTAGCTCAGAAGTGGAGAAGTGTCGCATTTATCCAATACCTCTTACGCACTGTTTATTCAGAAATAATTTGAAATAGCAATTATTCCATCTTTATCGATTGGACAGTGAAAACGTGGTCGTGGGTTCCAGTGATAATACATGAATTAATACAAATAATCTGAATCTTGTATCTGAACCTATTTATTACATACTGTTGTGTTAACAAAGTTTTCGAAACCTTCATACTAAGAAGTAATATACTTTGTGACATGGTTTTCTTTCTAAAATAATATTTTAAAGCTTAATCTAATAAAGATTTTATTTTGTTACAGGTACGTCTCTTCTCTCATTATCGTCATTAGTAAGTTACAAAGGTGAAGCACAGCAATTAACGTAATTCGTCATTCGACTTAATTAACAGGCTCTCGTTGGATAGATATAATTTGCATGTCCCTAAGTTTCTTTTAGTAAGCGAAAAATTCTAATTAAAAGGCTAATCCTCGCTCCGTCCTGTTCAACGTAAACCCGAGCTTTAGACGTATTTGGCAATTCTGAACCTTTGTGTCTCCGCAACACGCGCGCCGGAATCGGGTACAGACAGCCAAACTCGAGCGTTTTGATGAAAAACCGTCGTGGAAAACGTTCGAAGTGTATTGGCAGCCCGAAGGCGAGCGCACGCAAACGTATTCGTTAACGAAAGTAGGGATTGAGGACTTGAGCGCTGATTAAAATTTCGATCTTTCGTTCGAAAGCCAAACTCTTGGCTACCTCTACCGCGCGAATGTGATCCGAATGAGTTCTGGTGCTGATGCCCAAACGAACCCTTTGTGGTTCTAGCGCTCATTCGTTCGTCGGTTGCATATGACGCGGCCGCCGTCAATTGTTAATTTGATAACCGCCATTGTGTGGAAAATGAGATAATTCGAGCTTACCCGTTTTGCCGAATGTTTGCATTGTTCGACATTTGATTGTGCCGTGTTATCGAATTCGAGGCAATATTCAATTTGCAGATGGACCGAGTTATCTGCATCCATATAGAAAACAATAAAAACCGGTTCGAATTTGATTTTTCATCGCCGGTTTAGCGTTCTCTTCGCTAAGTTACCAAATTCAGAGAAGAAATACGTAGCACGTACCAAACAAAGCATGAGATTGTTAGTATTTTTCTTCCGATTAATTCAAATAAGGTTACGTAAACAGAAACAACTTGGCAATAAAATAGCGAAACATTTTCGTCGTTCATTATTCCAGAAACATTTGCTGAGTTTTCGCAACGACGAATAAACTTCATAACTCTATAATCTATGAAAAACTCCTTCAACGCTAAATCAAGTTCGCAGTAGGCAGACAGAAAGTTTTAATAAACCAGTAAACATGTTAAACAAACATAAATAGTTGCCGAGCTCTAATTAGTTGGACTTTGAGTTATGGACTCCGTTTGGTGAGCCCAAGAATGATTAGATATTGAAGCTGAATATATTTTGCTTCTACGCTGACTTTTGCCGCAAAGTTATTTTCCTCATTCATTAATACCAACATTTTATATGTTATCATAAATGATTTCCAACTTACTGAATGGGACAGGATTATATTTTGATTATATTACACCACAGCATGCTGCTTATTGCTCAACATAAGGCTACCACAAGGATCTGCAATATGTCCTAAGTTATTGTCTTTATAGGACTAAATGAATGTCCACATTTTGCAATAAATTTGAATGAATACCTTCTTAAATACCCTAAAATCCTTCGAAATTTCTTAAAAAAGTATATTTCTTTACTTAATTAATTAAGGCACGTGATCAATCTCATTATCTCATTTTTCATCGTTATCACTTTACAATAAATGAGATTAAAGACGCTTTCAAAAAGTTAACTTACACATAAAATCAGAAAGATTAAACTAATTAACCACGATATCAAAGTAACTTTTGATTTAATGACTAAGATCTTTTTGAGAAACGATATTTGACTTGAGATTAATAATGTCTTCAGAAATTGTTTGAAACAATTTTGTCAACTACTAATTTACAATTTATGATGACAAAGCATTTAAAGATTTGAGATTGAGATCGCTAGGCAAACTTGAATTGCCGAGGAATAATTTTAATTACATTGAACATTATATTCGTATTACCATTAGGTTTAATTATTTGATCTACGCTACGTTCAGATATAAGCATAATCCAAACAGAGAAACACACATTTACCACGAGACTAAAGAACCATATAACTATTTTCAAAAAGAGATTTATGTAGCTTACTTCCACAGAAAACATGCAAGATGCACCCCGCCCTCAAAAAATGCACATGCAGACCACGAAACTTTAAGTGCACAATACCTGCAGCTGCAGATAGCAAGACACTGACACACCTTGCACTTACACCGATTAGACTACTCTACACGTGTTTCTCCCTAACCCGGGGCATCTTCAGGAGTTGTTACACTATGCAAGATCAAATCCAGCCATCCATAGTGTTAGCGTTCGCCGCACGCCACATGTATTGCTTCTTACTCATACTCCGCCATGTCTAACGTATTGTGCACTGATATTTTCGTGTTGTGCATGTGCAATTTTTTGCGGGCTGGTGGGCATCTTCCATGTTTTTGCGGAAGTAAGCTACATTTATCTCTTTTTTTACAATAGGTAAAGGACTTCCGCCAAGTGACGCCAATCAAAAAACTATTTCGAAATGTGGAACTATGTTAATCAAAAACATTCTAAATGTCATAAATTTACTAGAAAATTCATCCAAATTAGGTCCAGCCTCAACAAAATGCCTCAGACACGGCTTTAATTAAGGAACTGTCCAGCGAATACCGCCCGCCGACCGTACTTTTTAATTTTAGCTGTAATTAGATTTCTAGAAAAACCATTTAATGCTGGTGCACTGTGCTATCGACTAAGCAACAGTAATTTGAATAGCAACAGCTGTAAATTTTTATTTATTCTTGCGTTAACTAATTAATACTTTATGAAATAGCTACGAGTAGGTATAATTAACTTATTTGATTATATTCGAAAAATAGCAGAGGTATTGATTGCAAATAGTTGTAAACACTGATTGTCAGAACCAAGTTTTTCTTGTTATCATAACCACATACCAATTTTAATATTCTGTTAATACTGTATACAATATCCTTAATTACTGACCACAATAAAAGAAATGATCATCAAAGTCAGCATTATTAGTAGCGTAATGATAAGAACATCGATAAAATTATAGTCATTTAGAGCAACTGCTACAAAGACCAATAACGATTTTACTTCTGTTTCAAATTATTATTATCAATAATCCAATATCATTCAGACAAGGCAAAAATATAATATATCTTCTTTGCGTGTCGATGTCGGACATAAAATGTTGCGGCCCAGAAATTGACAACTTTGTCAGCCTTATCAGATGCTGTCCTTAGATCATCCTGCGTGCAAGAGCCGGGAAACGTAGGTCACGATGACTGATGATATAGGCCATCCTTTGAACTGCACTGCAAAGACAGTTCACATACCTACTTACCTACTTTTAAAAAAGGCCAGATCTTCAGCCACAAGTATTTACATAATCCAAATGTGCCTCATACTCGTAAAACAACATCTGTATTGCGACGTTGTAAGGGTCAGAGTCGGTTACATTTTCAATTGCACCGGACTGCGGCCGAGGGCGCTGCATTAACATAATTGCAGCTACTATATTGATTGGCGCGCGCGGGAACGGTGCACTTTTGCCACGGCTACTAGGCGCACAGGAGGGCTGTGGAGCTAAGTCTTCATATTTTGACTTCTTTATGGAGAAACTAGCTATCCGCCCGCGGCTTCGCCCGCGTGGTCTACACGTTATCCCGCGGGAGTGTGATATTTTTCCGGGATAAAAAGTAGCCTATGTTCCTCTCCAGGCTTCAAAGTATCTGTGTCCCAAATTTCAGCCAAATCCGTTCAGCCGTTTTATCGTGATTGAGTAACAAACATACAAACATCCAAACATCTAAACTTTCACATTTATAATATTAAGTAGGATAATATAGTAGGATGGTCCTTCTAGCCAGTGTTAATTTTGTAGCTTATGATTGTCACGCTCACAAGAACGGTGCACTTTTGCTACGGTACCAGGCGAACAAGAGGGCTGTGGAAGTAGTCTAGCCTTGATCATAATCATAATCATAATCATAATCATAATCATAATCATAATCATTTATTGCATTAAATGTGGTCATTACAAGATGTAAATATAAAATTATTGTTTCTCACATTTAACCATTTAAAATTGGCATGCAACATATAGAGAGGTCAAATTATAATACAATGAATAAAACTGATAATAGGTAATAATAGTCTACAATGTCATAAAATAATTCAAAAAATAAAAATTAAAATGCAGATAAAAAATTACTTATACTAAATTAACAATGTCACAAAATGATTCAATAAATAAAAACATGTCCAAGATCATTAAATAATAAAATAATATAATAAGTCCGTTTTTAAATTTGACAATTCATAAATTCCTCAACACTATAAAAACATTTATTTGTCAGTAGACGATACAAAGCACATTTAAATTGTCTTATTGGTAGGTCTTTTATCGGTTTTGGGAGCTTATTGAACAATTTTGCCGACATGAAGTAGCAATTCCTTTGGCAACTCGTATGATGGGATCAATATTGAAATCTGTAAAGTTGTTTTCATACAAAATAATATGCTTTAATGATTTTGAGTTTTAAGTGTCCAATAAGGTTAACATGACTATAGAGATTTCAATAACGAAAAATTCGCGTTCAATTCATATAATCGTATCAAAGATTTCAAAGTTTGAGACTTATATTGATGAAGACTAATAAAAAAGGCTGATCCACCATAATAAATTGCGACCCAAAGCTGCTCCACTGCGTTCCCACTCCGTCCGTGCACTCGTGTATCAGTACAGTAGGCGTCTTGCCCGTCAATAGCCCTCGGTAGCCAGATACCATCACAGCTCGCACAGTAATAGCCACTCTTTCAGACCAATTGAAATATTAAGCCGTGTTATCTTTACATTTGAATATTGGTAGCTCATTGAACAGTATTATTACAGTCGATAAATTCAACGGAATTTGTTATTTGAATCCGAAATGTGAACTTTGAACTCACGAACAAACTTCTATTATTACAAGTTTATCACATTAAAATTAATGATGGCGATTGTTCTTTGAAGAAGTTGCGTTTTATTAATATTTAAGATTCAATTTCTAATAGATAAATTAAGATATCTACCGTAATTAAGAATTGGAGATGTTATTTGAAGCGTTTTTCGGGGTTTGATAAATCGAAAACGCTCTCCATTGTGATTGAAAAACAAGTGGTTAGGGGAAGACAGCACAAAAATAGTATAGAAACAAATAAAATCAGCAATTCCACACTGAACTGTCTGGGTCTAATAGGGAAGAAGGGAGATCGAAGCCGGAGGTAACCGAACCTCATAAAAGCAGTCCTTTTTTCTTTTAATACCGCTGATGCTGCGCAATCGGACTTTCGGAGAATATAAAAGTTAGATGCTAGATTTCCATCTAGATAAAAAGTTAGGATGTGGCTGGCAAATACGTTGAGAAAGTAGTCTAGATGTTGTCTCTAAAGCAACAACGACCCGGCCAGTATCTCAAAGATAAACAAACAAAAGCTAAACAAAGTTCCTCGAGATAGTACGCTAGTTTTGGTCGGTAAACAAATTAAAATGCTGGCCCATAACTTCATAGTTTTGCTACAAAGTTATGATTGTTCCATTTTCATCGATTGAGTGTAATATTAGAGCTAATAACTCTCGCTGGAAGTACAATAGTAACATTGTAGAGGTCTAACGTCATCTTATCTAAGATTGCCTCATGAACAAGAAATAAAATTTTATGACGTCTTTTGCTATCCGCTTCTGAAAGGGCAAATAAAACTGCCAGCAATAAAACATCGTAACGTATTTGTCATTCAAAATCG
Organism: Crambus lathoniellus; assembly: GCA_949710035.1. Classification (NCBI taxonomy): domain Eukaryota; kingdom Metazoa; phylum Arthropoda; class Insecta; order Lepidoptera; family Crambidae; genus Crambus; species Crambus lathoniellus. The sequence continues at coordinate 2,742,972 of OX453304.1, forward strand.
CGAGCCACGTCTCGGGCGGCCGTAACAGATCCAGATCTTGGTCCGCACGCGTTTTGAATTTGCAATTTTATTTGATTTCCGATTTAAAATTTTATTACGCCACCCCCTTATTCAGCTCGGTCGACAATCAAAGGCACACATGACAGTTTCCCTGATGTTAAAGCATAGTGCAAGAGAATTCGCATTTTTGAATAATGGGATATGCAGAATATCATTTTGAAACCGGTGTTCCTGTAGAGATATACGCTGATGATGTGTTTTTTTTTTTCTGTGAGTTTAAAGAATACTGGACTTGATTTATCTTTTCAATAAATTGTTATTTATATGTAATTTTTAAAACAATTTCAATTATTTTAAATTCTTTACAATCAACTTTGTTCTGATTCTTTTGCTACTTTAATAACGCTACAAAAATAATTTCTTCTACGAAATAAAATCTTAGCTACCTATCTAATTTTTAAAGGTCGGCTACCTTTTTGCACCATTCATCACTTTCTATTTCTTTAGAAACCATTTCCTTTTTATCTCGCAAGTAATTTAAAAAATATAAATACGTTTTTATTTGGAGGAACCAACATACCGTCCCTCAAGGTGTAGTTAAAACGTCATCTAAGATGGATTGGTACATCAGAAAGGGAAAAATTAAGGTTTCGCGGCAATATTTTAAATTTATTTGCGTCTGCGATGCAAATTATGAAATAGAGATGGGGGACTTTTTGTTTCCTTTCCTTTAATCGAATAGGGGAGCATTGTTAATGCCACGAGGGCAAAACTGTTTGCTTTGCGCTCTCGTTTGATGGAAGCTAAATTATGATGCTATTTATTGGTAGTGGAAGTTGTAAATCCTTTGAAAATCCTATGGTTCCTTGCACAAAGATCTTGCGGGACCGCAGTCGTGGCTGGGCTTAACATAAAATAACTCCGTCTGCTGCAAATATGCTCACTTTAGATTCAATTTTCCTTTAAAGCTAAGTTGCAGTTTTTAATATTAAAATGGTGCTTTACATAGTACTGTAAACTTTGTTTTGAGAGTTTTTGGATCTTGCGTGTTTCGTTCTTGAATATTACAAGCAATAACAAACGAAACAAACTGAAAGTAAGGGCCTTAATAATAAAAAAATATCCAAATCTGATATTTGGATTATTATCAGAGCTGATTTTAACATTGATATTATGGCGAGGCTCGTAATAAAAAATTGAACGCATAAATTACCTAAAGAGGATGTTAGAAATTTCTAAACAACACAACAACTTTATAATATTGCCGTAAATGTAGGTCTACCGATATCCCATAACAAGCTCCATATTTCCAATAATAAGCAAGAGGAACAAAAACTAATCTAACTCGAACACTCGTAAAGATAACATAGGTCGATCCCATGGGTCCATCCACTATTTAGCCGCTTTTACAACTCTGTCGAAGTAAGCCCGTCGATAATTTAGTAGTGGCACATTCGGGCCAGACGTCCCCGATCGGTGCGACAGGGTACCAATCGGAAATGAGACTCGACCTGTAGTTGTGCCCTTGGTGATCAAAAGTCGGATTATTGTTACTATCGCTTTTAATGGGGAGGACGCTGATAATTCTCCTTTTACTGGTGCAATATAACTTTAACATTATTTATCTTAACATTAAACATTTTAGTGTCCTGTTTAATGTTTAGATAAATAAAATGTAAAGAAACCATAAAGATACGAAAGCTGTAAACATTTTAATGAATTACTTCGAAAACTGGTACCTATATTGAATAGTCAACATTCGAAAAAACTACTTTGCATATTCAATAAATTTTCTAAAATAAAGTTAATAAAAGAATATTTAATATATTCTAATAAACCTATATTATTCATTTAAAAATCTAATAAAGTTTTATAAGGCTTCCACTGATTTCTACGAAAGTCGATAAAGAATATAAAACCGAAGAAGAAGAACCTAATCCTTTTTGGAAGTCGGTTCAAAATATATTCTAATAAACCTATATTATTCATTTCAAATCTTATAATATATTCTTGAAATTAATTTTAACGTTTACAAAATATTGAGTTTCGAAATAAATAAAAAAAAAAAAAAAAAAAAAAATATTGAAAAGCGCTAAATTGTCTTCGTCCACATCATTTATTGATTCAAAGTCTCCTACCTACCTACCTACTTACTACTAGCATATTTTCACTGTCATTAACATCAGCTTTAGAACTATTTTAAGACTATAAATTATAAGCACCCATAACACTAACTTTCCAACTCCAATAGCCGAGGAAAAGCCTCATCATTATAAAATTTGACTTGCATAAATCATATGGCAAATACCCTTAGTCCATTCCAGAAAACACCACAACTATCTTAACAAATTGACCTTAACTTCAACCTTACTGTTTTCGTGTTAATGGCGGTTTTTGCATAGCAATTGTCAAGTTTAACATGTTGTCACTTGTACACAATAACAGTACTCCCATCGTCTTAGACAATGAGGGTTGAACTTGTACCTCTCTAATCTTCGCAGCGATCGGTAACCTCCGGTCGAGTTCGGCTCTGACCCCGACAATGTAGCGTTCGAACTTGACTTAATATCAGGCGATTTAAGTCTGGAATTGGAAAGATATTTGAACACAAATACCAAAATAAAAGACAATCAAAATCATGCCACGGTACTAATCCTTTTTTTAAAGTTTTTGGTTCATCACCACTTGGGACAAACATGTGACGATCACAATTGTTTGTTTTGTGAATCTATTTGTAAAAATTTTGTTGGTTCTATGATTTGCAACGCAAGTGCTTAAGCTATTCATCTCGCAAATTATTTCATTTTATACTCTTCTGGAAAAAAGGTAATTATAAATGTTATAGCCTGAATAACTTTAAAAATGAGCTAATTAACCCAACAACTCTTGAGTTAAACTTATTTTAAACCAACAGTTAAAATTGACAGCTTCCACAAAAGCTTTCGTAGTTCACTGGTAGATGTCACTGGCAGCGGTATACGGGTACTCAAATAGTACACGCAATGCTCCAACACAAACAATTTATAAAGATTCCCTCTGTGATACGTCTCTTACAGTCGCTTTCTTATTTACCACGATAAAGATGGCCTTTCATGGCAGTGAATCTGAGCGGCAAACTTCGTGGAACTGAAAGAATTTACTAAACTTTTTATTAAGAATCCTTCGAGAAATTCCTTGAAGATTAAAATACGAACACGTTGGGACGACGCTATTTCGTCTCCTTTTTCTTCTTTCAAGATAAATAGTTATTGGATTAGGATGAACTATTTGTCGTGTTGTATAATTATGTTAATTACTACATGTGTGTTGGTTTTAACTAATAATAGCTGAAGAATGTAGGATGAACTTATGAAAATTACTATTTTTATGCATAGTTTGTACACTATTTGTATATAATTATGTCGCAGGCGGATGGTTGAATCCGCCGGATGGTTAAGTATAGCAGCATGTACCCTTCGGAAGTCTTGCGTCTTTTTTTTGTGACTCCGTCAACTTATGGGAAGATAAAATAGCTTACGGAAAAATAATCGGCCTAGGCGTTTAATTGAATGGCGGATTCAACCATTTGGCTGTGACATATATATGAAAGTGACTCAAAGGATCTTTCTGGCAAACTATCTGGAAAAATATTGTCACTCTATCGCATTATAAGACAATAATAAAATAAATTTTATAATTACACCTGTCGTTTTAACTTAATTTAAATAACAGTCTTCCTTAAAGTCCGCACTGTTAGTGATTCCCTGCCTCTAGATATTGCGGGCAGTCGTGACGAGCCGTCGTGAGCGCACCAATCTGCCTCACTGTCAGCGTATCAGCTAAACTCCAGCGTAATGTTCCTATGTAATTGCTCATTGCTCATGATCCACAGACCAGATAGCCCGTGTGAAAGCGCTTGATGAGAAAAACGTACAGTGATGTTGACAGCTTCAAACATGATGTAGATAACTTTAATGACTGTGACACACGAAATAGATTAAGTGATGAAATCTGTGGAGTAACACTTGCAGTTGGTACTCAATTTAGGAAACAAGAGATAGCATATCACTTTATCAAGAGACGACTAGTTTGGCTTTCTGTGATAATATTTACCTTTCAACCAAAATCGTTATTATCGTTAAACGGTCAAAACCTTTTAAGAGAAGCGCACCAAACAGAAATAGTCGAAACCGATGCCTCCAAGAATTCTGTTTCAACAATACCAACAAATTATTCTATAAAGTTCCTTAATTCCGAAACTAGGTCGCCCATTAACTTGCAACGATCCTTTTTTGTCGCGTCAACTTTCACACCATTTATGACACAACTCATTTCAAAACACCCAGTTCGCATGGAGCCGTAGAAGTTGTTACTGTGATTCGAGTTCTCCGTAGTTCCATCGATTAGTTCCCAAATGAAGAGCATTAATCCGATTGGCGTTAGTCATCGAATTATTGTAATCTCGAGGCGTTCTGTTCTGTCACCCTTCGGATGGTTCGACCTTATCTGTGGTGATACGCCATCAGCGTGATTAACAGACTGTCAAATATACACATCTGGCATTTGGGTTGGAAGTAATTGTAATTGACACAGCTTAGGGCATTTAGTTTAAATGTAACATAATATGGAGCGTTAACGATGAATCTATTCGCAGAGATATCAATGTTACCTATTTGATTTCGATTATCTTTTGTGAAGTGTTCGATTTCACCTATTGAAAACTGTGTTCTATTATACCAAGATATCGTATGTTTTATTTTCTGTATACAATGCTATTTTCCAAAATCAGTATTATAATACAAAAAATGTCTCTAACTACAACAACAATATTAGTCTTGCAAGTGGCATTGTACATTTCTATATTGGTAACGCCAAAACTATCTTAACTAAAAGGGGGAGGAAGGTCTATAATTCATAGCGTTATGCACCAAGAATCATAATAATATTAGGGTGATTCCCCATTCTAATTTTCTATACACACAAACCCATAAGAAAACAACACAAATATTCAACATAAGTACAATGGAAGGTTCTCTCCATATATTCTTTAAATGGTAATATTATACAATTAGCTCATCCCCGGTGAATGCTGAAGCAATATAGGGAACCCTCCTTTCACTTGAGATGTATTGTATAACAAATGGTTTCTCGCGGACCCACCTGCGTCGGTAACGATCGCAACGCAGCCACTTTGAAACTTCACACTCTATCATATTTAATCGTACCTGTTTACGAGAACATATATGCGAAAATATACGAGGGGGATCCACAATGGTAGGAACCCGTTCAAACAAGAGAGTCAAAGTTGCAAGTAAGCTTTCACGTTATCACAATTACTTAGGAGTTTGTTATATTCCACTTTTCTGGATACCTTATAGCTGAAACATCGTTAAAGTAAGTGCCTCCTTTATCTAAGAGCAGATTGAACTTACTATACGCACTGATAATGGCTGCCTGTTTAATGTTTATTATCCCACAACTTGTTTTGCTCTGCGTTGATAGTATCTTTATTACACGTTAGTTCGTTGGGATGTTAAAAATATATTGTATATTATTGATCCGATTTCGAAATTTTTGTATTTATCTGACGCATATCACAACACAAAAAATCAAATTTCTTTTATTTAATTTAAGTTGAGGTGACAACACTTGAACGTCAAAGAGGCTACGCCATCGCGATGCATCGGTTCGCAAATCCTACGGCGGGAGACCTTGCGAGAAAAACCGTCAAGAAACTCGTCAAGGGCAATCTTTCTCTCCCTTTTTCTCACATTTACACAAACATAAATGTGTCACAGATATACATATCTACATAATACACACTCCTATTATGGGTAAGTACTAACACAAATTCATTACGTGATGTTTGTCATGGATGGGGATCGAACTCATGACCCCTAGCTCGAAAGGAAATATGGCAGACTTGCGACCCATAACGCCATCAAGCCAGTCATTAAATAAATTGTAAACTAGACATACAAATAGTGTGTATTTTAGTCATCATCAATTCCCTTATACGGATTAAGTTTAGGCTTATATTACGCTTTCTCAACTTTCTTATTTGCTAAAAGTATGATACTAAGTTGTACTTCCACGCTCGATGTTGACTTACGGCTATGTCGCAGACACTCTTCACGAGACCGCGTCATCGCTTTATTATGTAAACTGTAATGAAAAAAGGCTGGATTCCCGGAAAAAGCCGCGTAAAGTATGAGCCATATTTACCTTAGAGTGTTTCATAATTTATTTAGCACTTTCAACGAGATCTCGGGATGAGGTTTGTAGGTCATCAATTTCTTCACTCATTAGTCCGTCAGCGGAGCAGATGGTCGGTGATGTATGATGATCGATTGCTCATGAAAATAAATCATTAATTTTCCTAAACTAGATAATTATTCTGGTAATGTTTTCTGTGAAAAACACTGTTCATTTTGGCGTTTGCTGCAGCTCAGAGACTTTTTTATTTCTGTTATTTTCTTGAAGCTAACAATGGATAATATAACTTTCTTGAAAATAGCTTTCCATATAGATTAGTCCTTCGCATGCGTATAAGCACTAAAGCTTAAATACTTGTAGGTATAGCGGCTACATCGCGGCATGTCTACTTGATTACCATATTTTGAGTGCTGTAACGTTGGGGTCAATCTTAAAGTTTTTATTGTCCTTCCATAATTAAGTCTTTTCTGATGTTCTTTCTTAATTCACGTCTTTCGTTCTGCTGCAGAAATAGATTGATCCTTCCTTCTAATTCAGATTTTAAATTATTTTTATGCATTCACAATGCTATTCTGCAAGTAAAGGTAGAATTGTGATAGTAAAAAACCACCAGCCCTGCAAGTAACATCAGGCAGGATTCGAACTCGCACCCTCGCATTCGAAAAATCATTTTTACAAATGTTTAACAATCGATTAAGATGAAACAGCCATTAAATTAAGATTTTAAATTATTTTTATGCATTCACAATTCTATTCTGTACATTTGTAAAAATGTTTCTTTCGCAAGCAAGGGTTTCCATAGTGTTTATTCAAAGTGCAAGGGCAGGGGAAAGGTTACATTGATGAAGCAATGCTGGCATAAAGCGTTAAAAATGGAGCAAAATCGACTTGTCTTGTAAGTCTTTAGGTAAAAAAGGTAACTTAGTTATCTAAAGGTGCGTCCACACTTGTAACATTTTGGCTTATCCGAACACCGTGGCTTTAAAATACATTGTCGTTTTAGATACAATATTACCACAGCGTATGCCCAACAAAACTAGCGATGCATGATAAAGACACGGTGTTCGGACACGCCAAAATGTTAAAAGTGTGGACGCACCTTAAGGTTTCGAAACACGCGGATTCGAAACCCATCTGAAAGTTACATGCAAGGCTAGTGGTCTTTTACTATCACAATGTTTCCTTTTCTTTCTACTTGATTCGATCCTTACATATTTCTTTTGCTTCATCTGTCTTCTGTCATTCATTACATTCCTTGCTTACTCATCGCTTCGAAAAATGCAATTCTAATTTGCACCTTCGCTCAAACTTAGCATACACTAAGACGAGCAGTTGTACAACAACGTTTGCTAACCTAAAACCTGATTAACATCTCCCATGTGACGTCTCCGAAATTCATACAAAGACGGGAAAATTTGCATTATAATTCCGACGTAGCTTCGCCCCCCGGAAGCCTGAATCTTAGTTCAACTTCTACAAATTACACAAACAGCGTAAGCCGTGACGTGCGCCATGTTAGCCGACCATGTTTGTCGTGCCTGGTAATTAGGTAATTGCATAAAACGGCCCCGGATTTGCTCGCAACTCAGTTCGGATGTTGACATGGAGTATCGGGATGGCTTTCGGTTGATTGCGAAACGTCTGTTTGGGTTGTTAACGTTAGGTAGGTTGAAAAGGAAACTATAGTTTTGTGAAGAGGAAAGTGTAAAAGGCAGATTATGATGTGGAAAAGGACGGTTATCCTACTAATAACCGTCCGTCTAATCCTACTAATATTATAAATGTGAAAGTTTAGATGTTTGGATGTTTGGATGTTTAGATGTTTGGATGTTTGTTACTCAATCACGCCAAAACGACGGAACAGATTTGGCTGAAATTTGGAACATAGATACTTTGTAGCCTGGAGAGGAACATAGGCTACTTTTTATCCCGAAAAGTATCACATTCCTGCGGGATAACGTTCGTGTAGTACACGCGGGCGAAGCCGCGGGCGGAAAGCTAGTCCTACTAATATTATAAATCTGAAAGTTTAGATGTTTGGATGTTTAGATGTTTGGATGTTTGTTACTCAATCACGCCAAAACGGCTGAACGGATTTGGCTGAAATTTGGGACACAGATAATTGGTAGCCTGGAGAGGAACAAAGGCTACTTTTATACACTTTTATACAGAAACAAATCTAAAAACGTTACAAAGAACACAAAATAAAATTATAAAAGTATTGTACTGTTTTAATTATCTAATGTCTACTGAAGCAGTATATAGAAAAACCAAACTGCTGAATCTTCGGCAGTTATATATATATTCTACTTGTGTTCTTGTCAGAAATATTGTGAATAATTCTGTCCGATCTAATATACTATTGCACATAAAAGAAAATAAACACAATTTAAGAAACAAACATAAACTACAATTAATTAAAATACGAACAAATTACGGTAAGAAAACAATATTATTTGAGGGTGTCCAATACTACAATAAATTACCCAACGAAATAAAAGAATGTAATCACATCAACTCATTCAAATCTATGCTAAAAAAACACGTATGCACAATGTAACATAATTATTATTGATTTGTTTGTTGCCGTCACGCCAGAGGCACGATATTGGTATTAAGTTTAATAATGTATCTTTTGTATCTCATTGTAAATGAACTTTATGTTTGTATGAGAAATAAATGTCTTTAAACCTTATTACCGGAAAAATATCACATTCCCGCGGGATAACGTCGTGAAGTCCACGCGGGCGAAGCCGCGGGCGGAAAGCTAGTAGGATTATAAATGTGAAAGTTTAGATGTTTGTATGTTTGTTACTCAATCACGCCAAAACTGCTGAACGGATTTGGCTGAAATTTATCCCAGAAAATATCACATTCCCACGGACAATGCCGTGTAGTCCACGCGGGCGAAGCCACGACGGAAAGCTAGTAGTAACTAACCTTAACTAACCAGTAGCCTTCCCCACGACTTGGTTCGCTTGAAATTCGGTTTTTAAGGAAACATTTAAAATTTTATTAACTTTTTTAACAAATAGGCACAACTTCGGCCTAAAGACCTAAAATAGTACCAGTACCACATTAATTCTAGTCTTACCCATGGCGGCATGGGCTGTGAGGCAAAAATCGAGCTTCCACAAATAATAATAGATAGAGCTAAGTAATATGTTAAGAAATTAAATTGAGCATATAAAAGACAGACAACAATACTAAGAGCGAGACCATCTGTTTATTTAGTATCTGGACGTATTTATTCTTATTAATATATTCGTTTGTTCTGATATTCTAACTGTACTTAACTACTTACATTCATCATCATCATCATCAGCCATTTAATGTCCCCACTGCTGGGGCACTGGCCTTCCTTATGGATGAATAAGGAGAATGAGCCATGACCCACCACGCGGGCTCAGTGCGGATTGGTGGGTATTAACGACTGCAAGTGCAGCCGGGACCAACGGCTTAACGTGCCTTCCGAAGCACGGAGGAGCTCGAGATGAAAAGTTTTTAGTCACCCATCCCGTGACCGACCATTGCGAACGTTGCTTAACCTCAACGATCGCAGGCCGAGCGCGCTATCTACTGCGCCACGGGCTCCTCAAACCTCCTACTTACATTAGCATTTCAAAATCCAATAAATCGTTTTTAAGTAACTTATGTTTACAGTTTTTATTAAAAGTGCGTGGCCACAGCTACGAGTTTTATCGCTGAGACTACGAGCGATTCGAGAATCAATTGATGCGTCGCATTTACTTATTTTATTAGACGTCTGTCGCGAGCACGCCATGAAAAATTAAAATTGCGCTTTTCACTTAAGGCGAGGAATCCCGACCGAAATAGGCACGCTAACGCTTTCTCGGCCGCGCTCTATACACTTCGCGCGGACCCAGCGGCAGCCGGCAGTGAACTGTGAACCCGCGAGCGCCCCGCGAATCGAAAATCCCTTAAAATTCAATTAAAAATTAAATAATAAGAATTTCATATGTTTTTCATTAACTAAAACCAATTATCCTGCAAGTAATATGATATTTGAATTATTATTAGACGGATGTTTGGGATTTTATTTGACTCAGTAAAATATCACCAATCGAAAAAATGGCTAGAAGCACTAGATAAATAACTCTAAAATAACATATATTTTTTCCAAATTTAAAGTAACGACGTACGAGTAATCCATAATTTAAAATACCCTATTTTGGGGACCGCGAGTGAGGCCGCGTACTTATTTAAACCAAATACTAAAGTTCACTATCGTAAAAGTAACATTAATAACCAATTTCGTTTCCGTAAAAACACCGTGGTGTATTTGGTAGCTAACACCGTGTTTTTTAATTAACTCTATCATTAATCAATAGAGCAAGGGTGCGTTATAATGGTGACTTTGAATTGTATTAACTTTTTATTGGTTTTTGTTGTTGCAGGTAAGCGATACCTCCACGTTTATACTACAACCGACTTTTTGTAAGTATAGATTAAACATCATAAGCCATTTAATATCACCACTGCTGGGGCACTGGCCTTCCTTATGGATGGATAAGGAAGAAAGGGCCATGACCCACCATGCGTGCCCGATGTAGATTGTTAGGTATTAACGACTGCAAATGCAGCCGGGACCAACGGCTTAACGTGCCTTCCGAAGCACGAAGGAGCTCGAGACAAAAAGTTTTTTGGTCACCCATCACGTGACCGACCATTGGAAAGGTTGCTTAACCTCAACGATCGCATTTCGAGTGCGGTAACCACTGCGCCAGTGGCTCCTCTAATAGCTTGCAAATAATTTACGTTTACTACCAGTTAGTAAGATTATGTCCTTACCAGCTTTCCACTCTCGGAGCGTGAGCTAGACGATGTTTTCCCGTGGAATGAGATATTTAACCGGAGTGAAAAGTAGATTTTATGCTATTCAAGATCATAATCTATCTCTGTGTCAAATTTCATTCAGATCTGTTCAGCCGTGACGTGATTGAGTAACAAACATCCATATTAAAGTAAGATAGTCATTTGAAACTAAATACCCGACTGGTTTTCAAATAATCAGCGAATTTAAACATACTCCTCAAGCTTACGGTGTTACGTGATGAATTGAAATAAAACACAATAGGATTATTTCAATCAAATATTTATTCGACAAATCATATCCAATTAACTAACACGCCTGTTAAAAAACGATTATTTTTTAACATCGCATGTCGAATAGTAACTTAGCTGATATGTTATAAGTATGTAGGTAACCAATTTTGTAGAATTATAAAGTTCAAGGACTATACATAGTTCAAAAGTATAAAAACTACGCCTCCATATTTATGTAGGTTTTGTTGACTAGTTTGTGTAAATAATATTGCCTGAAATCACGTGCGCGGCGATATCTGATCTGTTTGTTAGACTGCTTTAATTTAGAAGCGGCAGCGATAGCAGCGCTGTTGACTTGTTATGAGTAGGCTCAGACAACAAACTTACTCTTAGCACTCCCTCTCATAGTACTGGTGTCATTTCAAACTCTTTCAGTCTTCAAGCAATACGACTCTGGAGCACACTCCCGCCCCACATTCAAAGAGCTATTTATATTTTAATTTGACATTATTCTCTTATCAGATTTTTGCACCGCCTCTGATGATCTCAGTATCCAGCTCTCTGGTTGACTGGTAGAGAATGCCTTACGGCATTAAGTCCGCCTTTTGTACCCTTTTGTGCAATCAAGTTTAAATAAATAAATAATAGCTAGCTTACTTTAAAAAAGTATACAAGGCTGCAAAATAGTGCAAATACAAGTGACAAAATGTATGTTTACTGAAATGAAACTTCGTCGTTGTTGCTACGACTAGGTTCTAATCATATACTTAATAATATTCTCTAGCATTACTTTACAACATTTAATTCGGTTACCTATATAGATAGATTGAAATGCTAGATTTTTATTGGGTTTTTTAAATATTACGTAGGTAATAATAATGACATTTACACAACTAATAAGCTAGCTAATAGCTAGATAAGCTAGTGTCCATAACACAAGATCTTCTTCTCCTCATAATTTTAGAAATTTATATACTTATTGTAAGTATTCGAAAAAAAATATTTACCTTATATCTATATTATTGTAATATGTTTATATCTTATTAAAGAAAGAAAGAAGAAAGAAAAAACATTTATTCGGAAAATTTACAAAAAAGTACATAATTAAGGTTCAACAGTTGTACATTATCAAATGTCCCAAAATGGTCCCGACTCAGCATAATGCTAGTCTAGTACCAAGCGCTGGTCTTCCGTCGGAACCGTAATGGTAGGGCTGCGAGTCAGGGAGGTCTGCGAGGACTGCAGCCAAGGCCGCACAAGAAAAATTATACGAAAACGCTCCTGCTTCTAACTTAAGGCTCTTAACATTAGTTCTTGTTACACTTTATACTCAACAAGCTTTCAAACTTACATGAAACTTTGAAATAAATCAAAAATGATTGATACACACGCTAAGAAGTAACTACATAGTATCAACTTTTTTAGTATACCCGTATATTGACGTTATATCTCAAGAGATGTTTTTGAGACTTCCAAATTAATCAAATATTCTATCTTCGTAATAGGATATCTACATAAGATATCGCTAGATAAAGAAAACATTGTTATCGAGATTTTTAACTAGCATTATTTACATACCTAACCTTTTCGTGCCTAATATTTTACTTCACAATCTAATTCATTCATCAAGGGGTTCGGGTTAAATTAAGCTACGTGTTTAAATTAAAAGCGGTTGTCGTTAAATTTTAACGTTAAAGTCCCTATGGTTTTTGTGGAAAATCATTAAATGCATGTCAGAACTATTTTCCTTATCAACGCTATATCAATAGGCCTACCTAACCCTCCCACAAGCACCAATTATGATGCGGTCATATTTTCACAAGGCCCGGACTGAAACACCCCACATTTTAAAAGCAGGTACGTAACGGAAGTAGATCGTCGGGCCGGCAAAATTTATAACCCCCACTGGTTCAAATCGGGGGTGTAAATTGGTTAATGCAAGGGGTCGAAGATACCCCTTAGCAGGGATTGCACACTAGCCTCCCCGGACTCATTAATGATTAACGATAATCTGAATATTAATGATTATCTTTTTGATCGACATCGAAGTGTACAAAGTATACCATAGATGTGGCTTTGTACAGATGCCCTTTAATTGAAGGGGAGCTAATGACACTTTAGTGAATAACATTAAAAGTGAATGTCACTTCGTAATCATCAATGTTTATGATATCGACACCTCATTTCGCCCCCATTTTTGAACAATTTGTTTTGTCGTTAAAAAGGTTGTTGGTCTTTAAAAAACAGTTATTTCTATCATTTGTACTTTTAGGTCATTAATACCCCTGTATATTCTTAACCCTTTAAGCAATTCAAATATAAAGTTGTTTTAATTTCATTATGGTTTTATTTACTTAATTAAAATCACAATGAACAACAATAAATTTATGGGAACAAACTTGCTGTAATTAAACATTTATCCTAACTAAATCTAATCCTTGTAACATTAGCCCGTTAGCTAAAGTAAAGGTCGATCGCCTTCTAGTCGGGCAAGTGAACGAACTTAAACACGCCCCTGAGGCTGTTCCTAACAAGTTCGGAACTAATAAGAAATACGCTCATTATTAGACGATGGTCCCACAGGTACTGTTTGTAACGGGCAAACTCGTAAATTGCACAATATCATAATTTTCTACAACTCATCTGCGAATGCATGTAACTCGGGCTCGGGAGACTGCAAAGTTTATGATCATAAGTTTTCTGGCTATGTTCATCTCACATTTTTACAATTATTACATCAGCGTAAAGTTGGGTTATGATATCCTTGGGAATATTGTTAATCTAATAAACATATTTATTCCTTTTGTAGATTACAAGGCTACTTACTTCCAAAACTGTATTCAGTCGTAAGACGCCCTCTATTCGGTAGTTAGGATAAACAGAAATAGATTTCAGTAAAACCTGCTACCCGTCTTTTTATGAATGAGCTTTGTTAATCGGCTTTAACAAGATCCACTAAACAAGACGAAGTAGTACCTACTGTAGCCTTAGCACGAAAAACCGTCGTTATGGTAACCGTTATCACGATAACGCGACGTATTATTTTATTTTGTATAGAAACCAGATCAGCCCCCCTAGACAAGTGGCTTTCTACTATCCATATCGCCAATCGAATAGAAAGAAAATGTATGGGATTGATATTAGCGGTCACGTGACATTTCGATCGCTAATGCCAATCCCGTACATTTTCTTTCTATTCTACTGGCGATGTCGATAATAGAAAGCCACTTGTCTAGGGGGGCAGGTCAGCGCCGCTATCGGTCGAATATGGAACTGAAATTCAACACATAATTGATAGCAGCACTTTGACAGCTTTTAAAGGACGGTATAGTTTACTATCCGATTACGGTAACGATAGTTTTCATGCAAGGGGCACAGTAGCCCTTTTGAAAAACTATCGTTATAGAGGCGCTGCTAAGGTTTTCATACAAAATAATACGATTATGATAACGGTTACCTTAACGACAGTTTTTCGTGTCACGGCTACTGTTCTATAGTCTGTTTTTGTAACAAACAAGTACTGAGTATACGTCTCTCGCACATTTCCGATATGACTCAGTGAGATGGGTAGTGAAGACAATAGAGAATGCTGTGGTAGTGAGGATGGGTCATTACCCATCTCACTCTGTCATATCGGAAATGTGCGAGAGACATATATTCAGTACTCGTTTGTAAAAAAACAGACTATAGACAGGTATTGACACACCAGTATACCCAATACAGTACCTCAGAGAATACCTTCAATTTCCAACTAAAACATAATAGATCTAACTAAAAGAACTAGTAAAATTATTACCAATACCCTATCCAATGAAACGGTACCCTAACAACACGCTCTTTTATGCCAAACAGTTAAAATTAAACACGTAACGATGCCTGGATAAGCGAACCTCAAAATAAATTGCTGTATTAGTTTGCCCTCCAACATGGAATTTAACTAGGTACCATAAAAGGAATTTTGTTCTGCTTAAAAGGGAATTTTGTATTCAGCCGGTCCGGGGGCTCTAATTGACGACCCCTGATTTTTAACAGGTTCAAATTACTAACTGGACGCTTAATAGTAACTGGCGGTTGTCACGCGACTTACGAACAAGACAGGATGTCTCATTTCCTATTGCACGATCATATTTTACTAAGTAACTTTGGTTAGCTACTTGGAGTTTTATATGATACTAGCGGATCCTCACGGTTTTACCGGCGTGGTACCCGTTTCCGAGGGAATATCGGAATAAAATGTAGCCTATGTCACTCGGAAAGAATGTAGCTTTTTAATGGTCAAAGAATTTTCGAAATCGCTCCAGTAGTTTCGGAGCCTATTCGATGCAAACAAACAAACAAACAATGAAATCTTTAATTCTTTATAATATTAGTAAAGAAATACAAAAAATGCTGCTCCGTGGAGGTTGATAGACATTATAAAATAAAGTTAACAATAATATATGTTAATAATAATAACATCGAAGTTAACACCATCAAATATTGTGTGTAGAAGTGAATAAAAAGTTTACCGTTGGCATTGAAGGTAAAAGCAAAGTTAACTTAAATTAAGTATTCCCATACTTGCATAGAATACAGATTACATAGAAAAAGTAGTAATAGGAAAGTTGACAAAATTAAGATCCACTGGTGATTAGTGTTATACATGTTTCAATAATTCGTTATAACTTTCTTCATTCACATAACCAATCAATATCAAAGCTAGTTTTGTTATTTTACAAGTTAAATTTTTCACTCTTAAATCAATTAGTTCTAATTATAAAACGTCGCAGTATTATTCAGTTTTCTACAAACTCGTCATGAAGTTTTTTGCCGTGAGAAATTGAGATTAACTTTCCCCATGGGTATAAAGCAGTGAACTTTCAACTTAAATTGTGATGCGGACGTTCGTGTTGAACAAAAATATATTTTTCTTAGAAAATTTAATCTCTGACATCGACTTGTGATAACAGCGACGCTTTTGCAATAATTAACAAACTTGACATCATGCTCCATTGGCTACTTTGACGCAGCCGTGAGATCTGTCACTTATTTATTTTAGTTAAGTTTTTAAAATACAATTATTGCATTTTCCATTGTTCTCATGTGTTTGTGTCAATAAATAATTTTTTCTTTCTTTCGATTAGTTAATTGATTATGAAATGGAAATGTCATTGAAAGGTGTAAAAGCTAAAACTAGGAACATAATATGGGATCCTATCTCCAAATTGAAACGATTTTGAGTACGAAAGAAATATTTGTACATTGCTGAAAATTTATTCAAAGCTCATGTCTTTTTAGCCCTTAATGATACTCGAATCAAATTTGAACGCAAATATTACAGAATTGAAAATGAAGTATTAGAAAAATTTACAGTCAAATTGAAGTCTATCCTACGTAAAACTGAAATGACAACGATTTCATTTTAGTTTTATTTTTATTTTTTTAACATCTTAGAACGGTTTCCATCTGGGCCTATTCCAATCAGTCCGAACTCTTCAACTAACAAACTACGCTCATACAACATACATATGTTTGAAACGTGGCTTTCAAATACATGCACAAGCAGATGCCTTCCCGATAAGCCCTGAGGCTGGCGGGCGACAGGGCTGCCATTTGTACGATTTAAATCGTATTCGCACGATTATTATACGAAACAGTGTACAATCACAAATTTCAGATTTTGTATGGAAGTCTTTGATCAACAATGACCTAGGTGTTGATCGAAGATGGGAGTACGATTATTTATTTTGCCGTGTACGATCGTTTTTAACCGACTTCTAAATCAAAAAGGAGGAGGTTCTTTATTCGTCTGATGTATGTATGTTTTTTTTTTGTGTATGTCCACCGATTACTCGAAGACGGATGGACCGATTGAAATGATTGAAAGGTTATTACATCAGGTTGCTGTGTCCGTAAAGGGCGACTAAGTTTTTAAGTTCGTTTTAGATTATAACACCTGTATACACTTAGTTTGCAATAAATATTTGTATTTGTATTTGTATTTGGTTTCCAAGTTGGTCCCATTTTTTGAAATCGGTTCAGTAATTTTCAGGAAATCTTGAAAATACTGTCGTTTTCGTTACCACTTTATGTGAATTGAATACGTATCTTTAGGCATAACTCCTTTGTTTATAGACCGATTTAGATGATTCTTGTTTTGTTAAAAAGGGGATACCTCAAGGTATTTTAACCGACTTCAAAAAAGGAGGTTTTCAATTTGATCACATACCTATTTACCAGAATACAAGTAAATTGCCTACACGATGCACTAAAAAGAGTGAAATAAAAATTATTTTTATAATAAAATAAAACCGCCTTCAAAAAAATCACATCAAAAAGTAAGAAATAATTTCTTACCAAATAAATAACGTAAGTACTTTGAAGTCGGGCGGGTTTTAACAAAAACAACAAAAAATCGTACATGTTTCACGCCCGACTTCAAATACGTTATTTATTTGGTGAGGAATTATTTCTTACTTTTTTTTCCATGCTTTTCCATGTTGTACGATTTTTGAGATTTAACCTACGTTCTTCGATT
Organism: Crambus lathoniellus; assembly: GCA_949710035.1. Taxonomy (NCBI): domain Eukaryota; kingdom Metazoa; phylum Arthropoda; class Insecta; order Lepidoptera; family Crambidae; genus Crambus; species Crambus lathoniellus. The sequence continues at coordinate 2,760,751 of OX453304.1, forward strand.
TTTCGCACATGGCAGCCCTGGCGGGCGATAGTGTCAACTTCCCCCTGGACCGGAACTTGGTCCAGTTCAGACTCGTCGGTAAAAAGGGCGTGCGATATAGAACCTTATTGACTACTGTCTATTGGTAGACGCCAATTTGGCGAATAGAAGCCATTGTTTGAGATATTTTTGGATTGTATAGATATCTTAGATGGCTCCCGGCCGTGTAGGGGAACGATATTGACTTACTGTACTCACTTATATGTAAAGGTATTCGTGCCTTTATTAAGGCGCTACTCGGAAAAATATGGACTTTTTGATTTAAATTTTGACGGTTACAGTTGTTACAAATCTGGTAATAAGATATATATTTCTTCATACCTTTATCTAGAAGAGTTTAGTTTCAAAAACACGATTTTATGATTTTGCCTCGACACTTTTTCTTTTCGAAAAGACCTCTAAAAAATACGAAAAGTGAAGATTATTCTTAAATGGGGTTACTTACACTATTGGAAATTGGTTTAATTAGTGGACACCAATAATATTGAGGATCGTATAGAAGCATTTTTTTAAAAATCACTGTAGTTTTTTAATACGAAGTGATTTTGTGTTTTTTTTGCCTAATCTGCAAAATCGGTCTCGCTCCCGCGCGCGTCGTTTTCTCATTGCTATCTCGCTTCAGCACATTTTTTCCGAGTATCGCCTTAAGTGCTAGTAATGGCACGTCATACTAGATTTGTTAGGAAACAAGCGATATTATTGATTGGTGAAATATTAAGTAGGAAAGTATGGAATATAACTTTTTTAATTTTCATGGTCATTAGCACTGTAAATATCACTGTAAATATTATGTTTCTCCGTGATCATGGCGTGTGCAACTGCGCTGAAATATCGGGGACTCGACAACAATTCAAAACATGTTAAAAATCCCGCTTTTCGTAATATTTTAAGTATAGAATATGTTCTGAAAATTTAAATGTACTTTGTTGAATTTATCAATATTAGAAGCAATTTCTTGAAAGTTAAGTTCTTCTCGAAGAACTAGCAGTGAATAACTGATTATACGAAAATAAAAGAACAACAACAATCAAAATGTAAATTCTTCCAGCCACTTCCCTCAGCATGAACGAAACGTCTATTCAAACGGGAACGACAAATTAAAAACTCCAAACTCTTTTTAATTCCAATCCAAAACAAAAGGCGGCACGAAAATTTGTAATTAAAACTCTCGCGCATTCTTAATTAATCATTAACTGGTCGTAACGCGAGCGAGTTCGCGGAACGAGAATCCGGTTCGATTCCCGACTGAGTCTTCGAGTGAGTTGTCTTTCGAATTTATATGTAAATACTACCGCTGCGGGGTAAGAAACTGTTTATTATTACTTCTGTCTGTCTTGGATTGTTGTTGGCGAGAATTAAACCGCTTTAGGATTCAATCGTTTCTGCGATATTGCCTTGTTTATTGCGACACTGCTCAATTTTTAACTAAATAACAGTATTGACAAATTACCTTTGCCTCTTCATTATTTAGTCACTAGCTTGCTGCCCGCGACATTGCCCTCTTGAATAAAATCCTTAGATTTAAAGCAACAGCAAAATGTTGTATGTAGAGTCGACCAGGAAACTGTATTATTAGTTCCGTTAGCAATTCCCATACATTTAAAATTTCGCTAAAGCTCAGATCTGACTGTCATTTCAATAACGTCATGTGACAAAGACATCAATAGAACATTGTCACTTTAAACTTTCAAAGCAAATCAGGCCTTAACGATCTACAGCATACAACTAATTTTTAAACTAAAGGTGATAAAGCAATAAAATTTCTTGGTCGAGTTTACAACGAGTATATTTAAAAAGTATTCGAAATTATACTAGTTTATATAAAACGAACAGCTATCTAAAAATAAAATTTTAAACTGTTTAACTAACTTTTAATAACAATGCTCAAAGCATTCAAGTGCTTTATGCTTACCCGTCGAGTCCCAAGATTTTCTACTCCCGGAAAAACATCTCGAACCGCCAATTAATCGAGATGAAAACAAAATGGCTTCCCTGAGCGGTCCCGATCTTTGACATATCGTGTTTGCTCGACCTGTCTTCACCTGTGTTTACCTTGCATCCCTCTCCCCTTTCCCCACCAATTCAATACGAAATCCAATTTCTTTTAGGCTACAACCTGACTCATTTTGTTTCTTACTATCGGTTGCTCCAAACAGAAAGTTAGACAATTTGTTATTACTCTTGTTGACTAGCATTTTAATCGCAATTTCCAATAAGGAATATTTTTAGCGTACGGCTGATGATGATAATAATGATGACGAAGGAATATTTTTAAGTTATTTCAGTTAAGGCAATAAATTTAGTATAACTTTGGTACTAAAAGTTTTTTCGAAAATACTCTATCGTGTGATTAACCGCTACCAATAAACACAAACACACATTTTATTGTTTTAACGGCATTAAAGTTGGTTAACTTTTTACGACCTGCAGACTGAAAAAGACAGGCATTTAAACTTTTTAAATTTATAACTTGTGTAATCACATATTTTGTAACGCAATATAAATCTAATATAAGTGTGCTTTCAAGAGTACCTTCAACGATTTTTGGCTATGTAATCTTCACGTATCTGAAAACCACATTTGAGTTTCTTACAAAATTCAAGGTATTCTTCCATGAAAACAAAACCATTTGGTGACAACACGTTTTATTACACATAACCTCAAAATTTGGAATTTTTGTCTAAGGTGCCTATATTGTTGATTTGGAGCCCTTGGTCAGTGGTCATGCAATGACACACTCCAACTCACAGATGATGTGAGTACTAGTACGCGCGAAAATCTAAAAAATGTATCTGTCTGTACTGTGTAACATATTGTGAACGCCGCGACGTAATCCCGAAATCATGAGCAACTCGGAGTAAATCATAGCACGTGGGAGGACAAAGCAGTTTTATTATGGCACTCCATAAATCCTGGCGAGATCACGACCCTTGGTAATAGAGACACGAATAAAGAAATTTTTCGTTCATCCTTAAATTTAGTGCGTGTAATAATATACAAAGATGACTGTCTATTTGTCTCGAAGTACATGTGCTTGTTATGGAGAAGAACAAATCTTCGCCAGTGTTAGTTTATGGCAGGATATATGGGATGGTAATCTCTTAGCTGACTAGGAGCTGCCTGCATCTTCATATGCGTGAACCTTCGATCAACAATAATACTAGATTAAGGTTTACGGCTCAAGGCTAACTAAATCAAAACTTTTTATGGCTGAGAAAAAAGGTTAATATTGTACGATCTTATGTCACAAATGACAGGTACTTATAAATACACGCTCAAGTGGCTCAGTGGGCGCATATTTTCTCAGCCATGTTTGTCACTCCAACTATTTAGACCTAGGTGTTATTGTTGATCGAAAGCGTGAACCTTTTTATTTTGAACATACTTTTAATCCCTTCTTTCACCCCTTTCACGACACTAGATATAAGTCCTTTGTCATAATAATAGCAAAAGCACCATTTTTTAAAGACACAATTTATGATTTTAATTTTATAATTATCCTTATTTACAATACAAATTTCACAAACATATAAACGTACAAAATATTATGAATTCTCAATTAAATAAAGGCAAATTAATAAACTATTTTGCATTTTTTTACACAATTATATTTAAAATGAAATATTAGAAAATCTCGTCCAATCTCCCAAGTAGCTCAGCCGGGAATCGAACCCGAGATTTTCTACTGTACGGGCGAAAGCTTTGACCGCTGAACTACGGAGCCGTTAACGACCCCGATTTTTTTATTCTAGATTTCTCGATATTTTCTATTTCATTAGCAATATAATTTTAATTAAAGACACTCAGTAATATTACTATGACTATTACTATTACTATTACTATTACTATTACTATTACTATTACTATTACTATTACTATTACTATTACTATTACTATTACTATTACTATTACTATTACTATTACTATTACTATTACTATTACTTTTACTATTACTATTACTATTACTATTACTAATACTAATACTATTACTATTACTATTACTATTACTATTACTATCACAAAACTCACATTGAAATATAGTAAGTTTGTCTAATTAATCATTAATTGATGTAACATTAAAATCTTTCTATAACATTTTCATTTATGCTTCAGCTGATGTGCCGCTCATCGTACACGGCACAAAACAAACACAATAACTTAGATTAGGACAAATCCGATAAAATGTCTTCTCGGGGTAAACATCGTGTTTGTTAAATAAAGTTGGAGTCCCTTTGATTTTATGGATACAAGACAAATATTGGGACTGTACCATATTGCTCTGGAAATTGACATGATAATCCGCAGTACCTGAAAGCAGGTAAATGGAAGCTTTAATTTTAAAAAATATCTTTTCATTAGTTTGTATAACACAAGTGCTATTCATATCACTTAGGTTATCATTATAAGCGACACTTATACCTGTTTCCATAAAAATAATCAAAACAACCAAATACTCGAAAGCTAAAACGGCTGAAGCACCATAAAGATCACAAGATCTGGCTCGAAGGACCAAGTCTCTAGAGATAGAGGTTACTTTACAACGCACTACGTATCTCAACTCCTTATCGAGATTTTAACGAAGGCGCCGGGTGCGTTCGACAGGCTTGAGAGGGGTCAATGGGGGGGGATTGGAAGATCCCTTGAGAGGGGGCGGTGACATCCTATGTCCGACACATGGGCTAGGCCTATTTCTCTAACGACCGTCACTCCAACCAGTTTAGGTTTCAACTTGTTTTATTGCTATTATTAAAAGTTTCACGTAGACTTTGAATCTCGTAACCAGTGTTTATCTCGCACATTTTCTTTTGAAAACAAAAAAGTTTTGCAAAATATAGAAAGACACTCATAAAGAAACTTTTTTGAAATAATTGTAACGTCTTTCATTAGCAGTAAAATATCAGTCAGACAGCAACTTCTAATGCTAACAAAACAAACGGTTTAAAGATTTATGCACCAACTTTAAAACGGCCATTTTTTCCGCTGATAACAAGGAAATCTCCGAAAAAGTATTCAAATGAAACGGTCAGATAGAAATCTTTAAAAAGGTACATCATCCACTCCGCGTTATCTTTGCCAAACTTTGAGTACACAAAGGCTATAAAGTTGTAAGAAAAACAAAAGCAATACAAACTTTACCACTGAATAAAAATAACGAAATCATCAAACCTAATTCATTTTGGAAAGTGAACAACTCAGCATAAACTCACTTAGAGTTAACGATTCGATTACGTTTCCGTTTCTTTGCTGTCAAGAAGGAACGAATGAAAGTATTTGACAAAGAAAAACAAACAATTCAATTCTAAAAAAAATTACGATAACTATATGTATACCAGTTAAAATAAATTTCAGAACTCATGGCCTCCTTTGCATACAAACGGATCCGACGTGATAACAGCATTGGCAGTCGTACACTCTAAAATCCCCGGAGATAATACAGCAGCCGAAATAAAATTTAAGGAAAAAAGTATGGAAAAAGAAAAAAACTCCGCGTGCAACAATGGGCGTTCTCCGCGACAAAACACATTGCCAGGATTAAAGGAGTTGAGCAAGTTTTCTTGTTCACTCCGAAAGGGAGAGATGAGATGGCGTATAGACAAGAAAAATCTCTTAAAACGTTCCAAGTTTCGCTGTGGATCTGTCTAGTCTATCCAAAGCTTCCCACTACGTTTTATTGTTCCTGATGTCTCTAACTTTCGTTTTGATTTTTGTTACATTCTATATTTATCTCTTTTAGTAGAAGTGCATGGGTTTTGCCGCTTCGAAAATGTGTTTCTATTTTTGAATTAGAATTCATATTATAGATTGTCTTAACTTAAGATTCATATTACGTATGCCTTAATGTTCTTAACAGTAAGGTTATAAAATCCTTCAAGCTCGAGAAAATGAGACCCCAATAGATTTTCCATTGTTGTGTGGCCCCATTCGGCCGGGCTGGCGTCGAAACTTTGGGATCTCTAAGATGACAATAGATAGGCACAAACCCCCATCCACCATTTACTTTTTATTTGTCTGCCCTTGCAAGAACTTGAACAAAAAATACTAGCGCACGATCCGATTTTATTAGAAGACAAACACCTTTGAAAGTTTAGCACGAACGCACCAATTTATCGAATTCTCGAACACAGCCGAAAACATTTATAAAGAGAACAAAGGTCACTCCAACATAGATGAGGTAACATTAAGGTCAGTGCACACGAGCCCGACGCGCCCGAGCTATGCGCAGTTCGTCCGTGAAAAGAATTTCTTTGTGTTGTTGCCATTCTATTAGTTTTTCCAATTCCAATTTCAACTTCTGCACTTTTTTCACACAATTGGAATTCGGGAATCGTAGGTGAGGATTTCGGAAGGGAAAAAGAGGGCGTCTTAAATAGGACGTACTGTGTACAGTCGTGACATAGCTTGGGACGCGCGCTTTTCATTTGTCTTATTTCTTTTGAAGTTTCGTGATTCCACGGTTGTTTGCCGTCAAAGTTTGCCGATACCTCGGCCGAGGTAAAAGAATTTTCCATTAAAAAAGGACAATGGATCAAATTACTTTCCGTAAACAATGCTTTTGGTTTAGACTCTTATTGCTTTCGGACATGTGTGTCAAATAAGTTGTACCGGTTCCTTCGGAATTCTTTGGTGTAAAAAAATCCTAATAAAGGTAAACTTAAAACCTTAGTAGTTATGTACAATACTTTCTTCTAATTTTTTATGGACTCCTAACTAAATCTTTATTTCGGTTTCAAAATAATATAATGTTTTGTCGAATATTGTGAAGTAGTGTGTAGCGTATGTTATAAACTGATTTACTTTATAAAACATACACTCATATGAAATATACATCGATTGCTTACATTCATTTTAAATTGGTTGCCAAAGCATTAATCAAGTTTTCATTTCCTCAACTTTTAAAACGCAAGCACCAATAGGGAATCTCAATTCAAAGTTCGCCGGAAAAACATTAATGTAAGGTTTAAAAACGCGAAACTCCAAGCCGAGCTCCTAATAAATAACTGTACTAAGAGCATTCCTTCATTTGTAACGCTTAAACAGAAATGGGCTCAACATAGCTCCTTGTGATACCCCATTTATTTCTACTCGTTGTGTATCTGGAATTAGTTAGAGCTTACGATTTGGAAAGAGATAATCTGGTGTTTACGATTGATAAATGATGTTTAACTTGAATTTCAACTAATTCGTTTGATACTTAGAATACTTTAAGATGATATCGTTTCTTCGTATCAGATTTGAATTTGTTGATTTAACCATAATTACAGACTTTACGGTAACTGCCTTTGACTCTATAGTCCTTTAATAGTCAGTTTACTTTTGTTTCAATTCAAAAGTTTCACGACATCACATAAAATGTTCGGCAGTGAATAGAACGAAACGAATAGGTACTTAACAGTTCTTTTCGACTCTTTTCAATCGAGATTGATGCCGATACGCCGTATCCCGTTGATTTGCTGCTTTTGTACTGAGTTGTGCATTTTGTGTACGAACCATCATTTGTCACCGTTGAACGCGATTAATGAAAGTAATTTCAAGAGCACCGTTTGGATTTTACAAATTCATACAAAGAATTAAAACATTCGTGGAAATTAGTTTTCGGAAAAAATACCAATTTTTAATACATTGAAAGCCACAGTCAACAGTCGAACGTCATTAGTCTGTGATATCCATCAAAGCGTTAAAAAGTGTTCGATATGCGTTTGAAAAACGATTCATTTTATTTTCATAGGCCTACGTATATGTATTTGAAAGTAATAACGTGGTGTTGCTAAATTGTCAAAAAGCTACTTCTCGTATACGGGCATGCAAATTGGTTTGAAAAGTCGAAAATGCTTTCCGAATTAATGAAATCCTTCCGAAAGTGTAGAACCTCCGTGACGCTGTAATTGCAATGGCACTGTCTAATTCCGAAGCCTTTTAATTGAAGTGCACAGTTTTCGGGACACATCAGCCAGAAAGTTATAATTAACGGGAGTCCGGGCTGCCCCCGAGATAATGTTCGGTTTGACAGCGTTTAGAAAAGCAGCGGACCAAAAATGGACGCCGCGGCGTGTGTTGAAGAAATTAATTCCAGCATCACAGGGTTAAGTCAAACGTATAATTAGAGGATGTAATTGGAGAAATCGTGCATTCTAATTTTTGCTTGATAAAGGGCAGCAATTTTCAACAGTTTAATGAATTTCTAAAGAAGTATTTTATAATTTCATTGACTTTGTTTTGCATCAGCAAAACCATTTTGATGTTAAAGTACTTTAAAAATAACCGAGTTTTGGTTGTCAAAAATACTTAAAATTTGTGCTTCTCTAATTAAAATTCATAAAAAATATTTCTAAACCACAATACTTCATAAAATGGGTTTTTTTCAAATCAAATAATGCAACGAAACAAAATAGTGGATACAGAGTGTGTGCGTATAGCGAGTACACACACTACAATTTATTAATATTTTTTTGTCTGTGAGCATTTTTAAATTAGATTCGTTTTTTGGACAGCAGTTTTAGTAACCAAATAACTAAATATTTCTCCGACCAAATCTAATTATATTCGGTTTGTTTGGTGCCATCCACAATTTTCAAAGATCTATTAATTAAAATATAAAAAATACATATTCATAACTTCAATAACAACTCGAAACAAAAGCAAAACATGGTTACCTAAAAATACTATAATAGATCTCCACGAATTGTTGTGGGAGAAACAGGAGCGGTTTAAAAGCGTTATCAAACCCAAGGGACGGATCGTAACTTAAAAAGGTTGAAACCCTAATGCGTCCAAATGTGGACTTTAAAACCGCCACATTTGTCAATGCCAAACCTCTGACTGAAGAACCAGCCCAAAAGGCCACTTAACACGAGACATGGAATCACACCATAACAATTCTTTCGGACCGGAGGGCTTTGCGACTCCCGTGCGCGCAACATAAATTAACCGACTATAAATTAGTCACTCTACCCTAAGGGATCAGGTGGACGGGCCCTCGAATAAATACTGACCTCCATTTCAATTGCTAATCAGAATTTAAGAAGTCATTGTTATGTAAGATTTTTTTGATGGTGATCCGGTACTGCTTCATTCATCATAATCATAATTAATATCTGAGAAATTTTCGTGATGCTACTTTCATCAAATTATATCCTTCCTAGCTGATCTTCAAAAGTAAGTTTAGTACTTTTCCCGACTATACTGTATCGCTGTGGAAAATTTCATCTAGATCTGTTCTGCCGCTTTAGTGTGATTGAGGAACTATCATCCATCCAAACCATCGCATTTATAATATTTAGTAAGATGTTCTCAAACTCCTTTTCAACAGTTATTAAAGGCACTAAAGGCACATAGGATACTGTTACCTAATAAAAGTGAATTTTCGATTTCAGTTGGTTGGTTACAAAATTGAAACCAAACTATTTCTAAAGAGAAGTGACTCGGTAACTAATTCCGGAGATCCTTCACCCACAATTACCTACAGAACAAAGAAGTGAACGTCCAACTTGGCTTTACACTCGGTCCCAAAACACTTCGAACCCATTCAGGTGCCCCAATCTGCGATCATGCATAACCAATTAACTAAACGCCACCGTCCATTTAACTTGCACCTATCGCATATCAGAGTGCAGGGTATGTGCACACTCGAGGGAAAATAACTTGCCCAATTTATATCGCAGAACGCCCCCTCTGTGGCCGGTCTTGGAGTTGGGACTGTTACACCTCTGGTCAGAGACGCGTGTGGGACAAGCGATAGGGTTACAGGGATTTTGGTGGCGAGTTCAATAACCTTTTCTCAAAATATTCTTGTGTGATGTTGATGCTTTACTTGTTGACATTTGAACTTTAAATCACAACCAAAATTTACAATTGTTGATACCATTGGCATCGTGTAGTATTTTAGCAGTATCTGCAACCAAATGTTAAAATAATGTCGATAAAGATCTAATATGATAATATTTGTTGAATCCATCGGCATCGTGTAGTATTTTAGCAGAATCTGTAACCAAATGTTAAAATAGTCTCGATAATAGTGCTAACAAAATTAAAGTTCTAATACCCTAATATCTATTTTTTTTATTGTGTTGCGTCATTTATTAAAGTAATTAACCAGTTGTTACTCAGTTGCCTCATGTTGCTCATTGCAATGAAAGAATTTAAAGAGTACCTACGAACTAGAATTTTGCCTTTTAAACTCATGCCACAAGTAGGTAATCTCTTAAATTTGTTTAAACTTTGCTGCTTGGAATAGCAGCGTATGGTTATTATTATTGACTTACAGGACAAACTCCCGTTAGTCAGATAATCATACGCCGCTCCCATTGCCTTGGGCCATCCAGGGAGACAGTAGGGTGTTGCAGCGCGGGACATCTTGCGGGGCGCCCGCTTGATTTATCTGACCGCGGCGGCCGCAAACTAGGCGCTCGTATTTATTGCCGCAATAACCCTATTAATTCTCTCCAGCCGACTTTGAACTTGGCCAGCCCTAACACCGTCCTCCAAAATTATTTCACTGTTGAGCACGTCGCGTGAGTGTCGTTAAGGGCGGTTATATGACCTGGTTGAGGGGCAAGTCCACCCCTTACTATGTTGGTCCTTTTGGGGGGCTTTTATGGTATTTATGGGACAGATCTGTCAGATAGAAATAATTGTCTTGTTAAGGAACTGAACTGATAAGGAAAAAGTAAAGGTTTCTATGATCGTGATTTTTAACAACACCTTTTTTAATTTATAGTTAGGAATATAGCGTAACAAATAAATAAATTTCTTACAATCACACCAGAGTTATCTAGCTCATAAGTAATCTTCATTTAGAAACCGTATTATGGAAACTAGATAACGGATAAAATTACTTTTATACTTTTTTTATAAAAACATAAAACAAAGATAAACAAAACATAAAATAAACAAAACATAAAAATTTCATTTCATTTCAAAGATAACACCTAGACTTAGACAAATAAACAAGTTCATGCACACAAATATTTGTCTTCTTCGGGAATCGAACCCAAAACCTCTGGCGCAGAAGGCAGGTATCCTAAGCCCTGCGCCAAATCGGTCATCAAATCGATCGTAATGGTTTGCAAAAACAAACAACACTTTAAACACACTCGTGAATAAGGTAAAAGTAAGTGAAATTAGACTATGAAAGGAAACAAGTATGGTTGCAATTATATCCAAAACGGGCACTTCAACTGAACTCCAGATACTTAGCTTCGAATGGAATGCTGTACCTGACCACGACTCGTCCGCTTAATTGTACTACCGTACGTCCGACTGTGGACATAGAATTTAAATGGATCATTCTGGTTCCACTCTGCAATATGGACAACAACAACACATCGTAGATCCATTAGACTATTGAAAACGACGAATGTATGGGTATCGCCTTATTCAACGGAAAATTCTTATATAATATTCGATATTGCCGGCATCTAAATTTGTTTACAATATCGACGTGACCCGGGACGGTACACAATATGAACCCTCGCCGAATAATGTTCACTTAAAGCTTTCGACGTTAGCATCTCCATTAGCAAGACAATTTATTTCACTAACATCGTCGTATGGACCTTTAATGCTCCGAGAGGGTCAATTCCGAATCGATTCGGAATCTAAACAAAGCGGCACACCTACACCATTAGTCGTCCGACTATTTCGGCTGTCGGAGTAGTTAGTGCGATTATTTATTAGTCGGACGTTTCCTCGGCCGCGGATGTGGCCGGCGAATTGAATTTGATTCATTGCACTAATGCGGTGAAGTCACGCGAGTGAATGGCCGAAAAAACTGCTGCTGAAGAAGAGGTCGGCTGGGCAAACGAGCGATTTTCAATTTGTCTTCATTTGAAATTCTGATATCCATTTACGTTTGCTGGACACTGAGTATTGTATTGGTCGTAGGGCTTGCACAATTTAGTGCGACTCTTTGTCGCGCTCCTTACAACCAATCAGCACTTCGCCTTAAGCCACGCGCGCTATCTATGAGCGATCTGATTGGTCGTAAGTGCCCGCGACTCTTTCTCACTCGAGTCGCGCGCAAGTTGTGCTAGCACTAGTAACGGTTTTGTGGACCTTACTTTAGTATGCATACCGTAAAAAGCATCTATCACACAACATGATGTTTTAAGTCGTCTTACATAACTCAAAAACTTTTCCTTAAAATCATATTTGAACAATTAATAAATAATATTATTTAAACAAGCATTAGAAACTTAAAGTAAGAGGCAAATTATGCGATAAAAACAGCCAAAATGATTGGCAAAAAATGCAAAAACGTATTTCAAATCCTCCATGACGAACTTGAAACGGTAAACAATGAAGAAACAAACTTGAGCAATTAAAAATAACAAGCTGACGGTCCGTCTGCGAGGTACTTGAGGCTCGTTTTTCGTAAAGGCTCCACCGATCGGATTCGATTCCGCGCCGGTCACTCGTGACCTCACTTATTTTATGGATCGTGAGCCCCGAATGTTCTTAATGCCTTTCATTGACTTTTTACGCTCCTGGTTTGTTGGCGTCGCTACCGTCTACAATTTAATTGCAACTCTGGTGTTCGAATACTTTAGTAAAGTGACATTTTACTTCAAAAATATTGAATCAGCTACATACATTTAACGTTACTAAGTATTATCAATAAACGTTGCTTAAATATGTTCAGTATTTAAATAAAACAATATTTCACGAATACATTCACGCAGTTAGTTATTGGTTGTTAAAAACAACCAATAACTAACTAAATGAGTTTTATAGAGTGATTGTATCCGTGAAAGATTATTTTATTTAAACGAACAGTTCGCGCAGAAATCTAAGATCTGCTTATTTTCAGTATTGTTTTGTGTTTAAGGAATATTTTAGAATCATTCTTACTGCTACTATATATACTGCCTATATCCAGCTAAAAAGAATTATCAACTAACAAAATCAATAGCGCCAAGTGTACTTTACACCTAGGTAAAACTCCAATCTCATTTTTCCCGTTGCACCATTCCCCGATCACGTCTCCGTCGATCGGACGTTCGTTAGGAGTCTTATTTACGTCTAGAACATGATCTAGGTCACGCCGAGCACCTGATGAATGGCGATCGGGACTGGCTTCATCACGAGCTTGACTCAGGTGCTTTGGACTAGTGCCGAGTCTAAGTTCATTTTAGTTTATGTAGATATAGAAGGAGGTAGAAAGAAAATTCTTGGGAGTGCTTATGATAGATATTAGTACCCCTAGCACGAAAAAGTATCGTTATGGTAATCGTAAAGTAAACTATAGCATCAGTCAAAAATAGAAAAATTGGTTCAAGAATTATTTCGCTAGCACGAAAACTCGAGATATCAGTTTAAAATGCACACGAATAAGGCTAACCCAAAAACGCTCTAACGACCTTGTGGTGACGTCACGCCTAAGTAGTTTGTATGCAACGCGTAAGATTGTTTTTAAATTAAATATTGTATTTATCAAAATGGTTTCAGACAAATTTGCTATACATTTTGCGGGCCAATTAAAGGTATTATTTATTAAAATACTTTTTAAATGGACTTGCCCACCCAACTTTGAAGGGTCACAAAACTAGTAAATCGCAATATATTAAACAAGACGTCTACAAGCGACTCTAAAAGCTTAAAATGTTCTCGTTTTTTATTAGTATTTCGTTATTTTATTCATCAGTCGTTATCCCTATTGCAAGAGCTTAAAATGGATCTACTGTAAATTAATTTAATAAGAACATAATATACAAAGCAAACAACAAGTAAACAAACCTTTCCTTCAAGTAAATTTTTGATGGTCTAAATTGAGCATTATCTTAATTCAAAATTTTTATACTGACCACACCCGTTAACGTTACAGTAAATCAAAATGTAAACAAGAAAACTCTAAATGCCAGTAAAATTAACGGCCACTAAGTAAATGGAGTCCTGTTCGTGCTCCCTGTCCTTTTTTGGGTTAATACACCCCTATTCGGGTCAGCTTGATAAGAATATTTGTTTTATGTGCGTTCACGTACAGTATCTGGGACTACATTCCAATTATTTACTTATCTTTAAAGGAAATCTTCGTTTCCCACTCCAGCGGAAAGGAATCCCATTTTATTTGTTGTTTTTGCTCTCTTTTTTACTCAAGTTCACTTAGCATTCGCGTTGTTTGCTCCTACTTATTTATTTTTAGAGGTCACTTATTTATAATAGCGTAGGTATCAAAGTTACAAGTTTATTTGAACAAATGAAATTATACGCTGAAATTTCATTATCCACTGTACTTTGATCTTCTAAATAAGTGTAGGATGAAAGCACAGCAAAACGTAATATTTGTGAATCCAAACAACTATACCGAAATGCGAAAGAACCTCATGATTAAATAGACACCAAGTAAACGTAAAAAGACGATCCGACTTTCATTTCAACGCTTTAATTCCGGGCCCCTTTTGACAACGTTAAATATGGTCTTTATTGCTTTCGTAATAAAGTCTTAAGTGATATAAGTTTGGGTTTTCCAACAGGCTCTCTGTGTTCCTCCGTGTCGTTTTGTGCTATAAGGTTTTCGTTGGAGGCTGCACTTTGGGGGGCACAGTGTTGGTTGTGGTTCTGTTTGGAAATAGGTCAGTGTAGTGACAGGATATTGCGAAGCCGCAACGTCAGACGCATCCGTGTTTAGTCGGCGGCTAAAATGAGAAATTGTAGAATAACAGATCCTCTCTTTGCTTTTAAATTCCGTTCTCCGCTGAAGTTCGCTCGGTTATCTTGCTATGACTCATTCAAAGCGAATGCCTTTGACAACTGTCACGGTGTTACTAACGCCTGCTCTGAAACAGAAACTGGTTAGTTTTGGTAGGTAATTTCTGGTATTGTTTATAGTTCAGTCGAAAGTACAATTTGGAGATATTCACTAAATAAAATAGTACTTGTAGCAGTTAGAGATTAGGTAGCCAGTTCGTCAGTGTTTAAGGATTCTGGAAGTAGTGCGCTTTCACCTTCAGCCTTATCATCACTTAACCTTAGGTATGATGAAGGCTAGGTGCTATCTCGTTGTGAATAAGAAAATACAATAATAACTACTGGGCCGATATTAAAAATACTTTTACATGTATTGTATAAAACTACATAATCAACCAGTAGCTATTTATATATATGTTATACCGATATTTCCACGGGAATGTAGGTATACCACATGGGTAAATACCCAAAGAAAATGAAATTAGTGTTGGAAAATTGTAATTGGTAAGTTGGTAAGTTTTGAATGGTGTTGTTACCTGTAAATTTAGTAAACTTTCAGGCTAAGCCTGACCGTTTTCGTGAAGTCATTAAGTATGTAAAATTAGAATAGGTTTACTTGTGACCCCTACAGCCTACACAGTAGTCAGAATGAGTTTAACACGTAGGTAGCCTTTAAACAATTAGGTACCCATAATAAATTAAGTCAACACAAAATTTCAAACAACATTCATAATTAATAACGAACGTCCATTTTACCACCGGTGCTTGGAATAAATCAACATTCATATATTTATTTATATTTCTTTTATAATATTCGTATAGTTTTAAGACTACACTAGATTGAGATTTTATATTATTTTTATGCATTCACAATGCAATTTTGTAAGTATAGGAAAAATGTGATAGTAAAAAACCACGTAGCTTTCAGGCGGGACTTATAGGGCTCGTAGTTTTTTACTATCACATTTTTCCTATACTACACTAGATGCTAAAATGTAATATTATGTAACAGTTTTAAAATGTAACATTGCAACCAGCCAAATGAATTAGGGCTGCAATTAAAAATCATGGTAGCTGGAATGACATTGGAAAAATGTACCTCTTTAGATTTTTTTTCCACTATGGGGTAGCACTCAGCTTTTATCACACCTGATGATAAGTGGTGATAAGGCTGAAGGTGGAAGCGCACTACTACCTATATTCCTGAATATTTAGGCCATGTACCTTTTGTCCTTTTTTTTTATAGTGAGGGGAATGCGTTTACGCATACCCCGCCCGCGGGCGGTGGTTATGTGGGACTCACCTATCCGCTTTCTGACCCCCCATCCAGCGACATGGACTCGATGGGGGGTCAGAAAGGGGGAATACCCACTAAACCCCTCACTACTTGCTCTCACCGCCGTCAGTAGGAGCCGCACTGTGGAGGGTCCGATGTGACAATCTCCTCCTGCGACCCGACGGCTGGCCCGGCATCCCGAGCCCCTACGCGGCGGGAGGAGGCCGACCAAGCGAGGCCATCCCCCCAGACTACACGGCTGGACTGGCTACAGGCCGTCACCCGCACTGCACGGTCCAACACCCACTAAAGTGGAATGAGGTGCGCAAAGCGCCGCATCCTCCGTCCCACCCGCCTTCGTCGGAGCCGATCCGCATGAGCTTCCTGCTCGCGGATCCGCTCCGATGCCTCCTTCTGCGAGACGACATCCTCGCAAAAGGAGACTGCCGCATCCCAGGACCTGTCGCTACCAAGCATGGCACGAGCCATGCTTGGCAGCGAGAGGTCTGTTCCTACCACAGCGCACAGATTACTACGCTGCGATGACCAGACAGGGCACTCCTGTAAGGTGTGCTCCGCACTGTCCACCCCAGCGCCGCAATCGTGACACCGTGTGGTCGCCTCACTTCCAATCCGACACAGGTATCTTCCGAAGCATCCATGCCCAGAGAAGTTTCATACATAATGCAATTCAAACTACCAACATTAGGAATCATAGTGGTACACCAATAATTACGAACTATAGGCCGTAAAGTGTAAATCCTTCGCACACGGTGACCGCAGAAAGTTCCCGAACGTTGATACATCGCCCTCTTGCCGGGTAGAACGGGCCAGAATGGCCCATTAAAGACAATTTATATACAGATGTTGTTTAGAATTTACTCTAATGTGTATCCTCGCCGCCTTGTGATTAATCTATTCGCTCTTTACCTACCCCGCTGTTGATTTAAGCTGATGGCACACTTGAAGATTTCATTGCGTTTTAGTTTTGTTAGAATTTATAGTGAAAGTATTTTTGAATTTATACTTAAATTTAATTAATATTGTGAAGGTTAGATGAATGTAAACTGTACCCTAAACTAGCTCCAAACGTGAAACATTTATATGTCCAATTTAATATGTCTAAACTTAAAATTTTAATTTAATATTTTATCTACAAAAATAAATATAACTTTTGCCGATCAAATGATTTTCTAAATTGTATCAGTAAGTAACTGTAAAAGCTAATCATGTGCTAATCAAGTGAATTCCTTTAAATATAATTTTTCAATTTAATTCTTCAAATGTGTTGGTTACCAAAAGCAAGGGGGATGTTATTTGCTCACTCAATCCCCCTTATTAGCAAGCGAAACCGGAGCAAACATCTTAGGCCCCGGTAATCTATACAATACTTTCCTCGTGCTGTAAAGATTAATGTCTCACCATTTTGCCCCACTTTACTCTACGGGAAGCAAGTCTATAGAGCGAGCGGAAGTGCAGTAGAAGGTGCTGTTTGTGCTGTTTGAAAATCATGTTTACAAGATTTTTCTTCCGTTCACAACAGTATTTTAGGTAGTCAGAGATATTCAAAGAAGTAAAATATAAATTAGCTAAAAATTTTGGTTTTTAATATTTATTTTTGTTTAAGAATAGGAATCTTGAATGAGGTGATTATAGTGGGATTCTAAAAGCCCTTAGGATCCACTCATAAATAAGGAATGACGAAAACGGCAGTCAAATTTTATTTTTTTATTTTTGATTTGCCTCTGTGGTCTATTGGGTCACACCACCGATTTTAGACCAAGAGGTCCCGGGTTTAATTCCCAGTGGAGTACATATTGTATTCGGTTTGGTTGGTGGTAGGACTTGTTATAAGTCCGCCTGGCTAGCTACCACCATCTTATCTAAGTCTGACGCCATAACAACGATGTTTTCAGCATTGTTGTGTTCCGGCAGTTAAAATAAGATAGCCAGTTCCCTCAGTAAGTGAGGATTCCGGGAGTAGTGCGCTTCCACCTTCAGCCTTATCACCACCTAACCTTAGGTGTGATGAAGGCTAAGTGCTACCCCGTTGTAGATAAAAAAAGATATTTAGCTCCAAAGAAGTGACCAAACATTCAAGAACAATGCTTGAAAATTATTCGTTTCATTTCGTAACTAATTGACTGTACAATTTCCAGTCGAATCAAAGTAATTTCTTCGCAAACAATAACATTGTAATTTTGAATCCATCAAATATGCAAACACGAATCAAGCAATTTGAATCTCAGAATATTTGAATTTATAAATTTTAATGCTCAGGGCATTTTAATCATGAAGTGGTGACAGAGCTGAATATTTTTGACTTAAGACCTAGATTAAGATATGGAAATAAGATTAATTTCATTCTCTTTTCATGATCAAGTCGCTGACTAGCGTCGTACTTGTAAAGGTCATAGCCCGCTTATACCGCACCGCTCCCACCCAACCAAAGTATGAGCAGCCAAATATGGACTTAGTACTTCCGCAAAAAACACAATAAGCAAGATGTACCGCCCACCCGCCCGCTTAAAATTGCACATGCACACCACTAAAATACCAGTGCACAATACCTGCATTTGGCAATACAGCAATAAACCTTGCACAAAATGATTTTGGTGTTGGTTTTCGCACGAACTATCTCCTGAGGATGCCCCGGATTAGGGCGAAACACGTGCGTATTGTGTTTTTTGCGGAAGTAAGCTACATATATTTCGTTTTTCACAATGGTTAGGGACTTCCGCCAAGTGACGCCTGATTCAATCAAATATTTACCGTTGACACGAAAAGAAGAACCATTTAAGTATGTGCTGTAAGTAGGTATTCCCGCTCATAACTTAAGGCATCGTACACATGCGCCGTCGTCCGCCAAATTAATTGTTGCGCTCACGTCGCGCGCACCCCCGATTTGTTTTGAAAAATCATCCCTCATTGTGACGACGAGATTTATGACTTGCCCGAGATTAAACCTGCACTTGCACGCTGGCTTTTAACCGACTGTGTACTTACTGGTGTTGCAGTGGTTGTTTTTTGAGGCAGGGGTCGGGGATTCGATCCCAACCTTGAATATATATTTTTTGTGTGTCTGGATGTTCTTATCTACAATAACCGTTTGTTTCAATATCCGTTACACATCACTCCAAATCATATCTATATTACGTGTAGTCCAATTCGTTCACAGAACGCTATTAATTTCGACTTAGACCTTTGTGTCAAGCCTGAGCTAATTTCTAATACCTACTAATTAGTTTTCATTCCAGATCAACTCCTAATTGGGTAATTAATTGAATCCGCATATTCTCCCACGATCCCTTATAAATTATTAACGTTTAATTAACTAATTATTGTACCTACTCTTTACACTCATTACTGACCACAGAGAAGAAAAACAAGGGGAATAAAACCTTCACAATAAACTTAGGCAAGCGTAGAAGCCGTAACTCCAAAAAGGTCAGCAATAAAGAAGATTAAAACTATAGAGGGTGGTATTATCGCGGCGAATTCGGAAGGCCAGTATATCAGGGCTATTACGCTGCCTCTGCCACTCATGACCTAAAAGTTCAGCAGTTCATTACGAACACATAACCCGATTCGAAAAGTAAGCCTCATAATTTTTGTACGGACCTGACTCGCTCAAAACTCCATTGTGGCGCCCGATTCGAAATCAGAATTGGGATTTATTTAAATGGCGGACCGTTTGATTGTAGCTTGCCAATTTATGTTTGCGTCATTACAAACTTTTGTCTGTTTGGGTTTAGAGTTCAGAGTCGTGTGTTAAACGGTGTTTTTCGGGATGTCGTTAACCCTCTCTTCTAATATGTGGATGAAAGAGTTGAATGAAGGTTGTTTCTTTTTTCGCACAGCGAATGCCTCAGCTGTCGTTTGATATGATAATTCGTCTAATAGGATGAGTGCCGATTCGAGTATGTGGTCGTGTGTGTGCATTTATAAACTTAATTTTTGTGCCGGGAAAGGGTTGAGGGTCGTAAGTTTTACATTTGGAACATGGAAGGCACTGTTATTATGACAAGAAACTTTTTTTAATCTTGTTTTTTAGGTTATTCTTTTAGATACAATATTTAGATAATTTATTCGCAATTTCGTATTTAATCTCTTTGCTACGATATTCAATGGTGTTTCAGTTTGTATATAAGAAAGAAATGAAGAAAATGATCTCTGGAAATACTGAGTTATTTTTCTAATTCTTTTACCAATTATGTTACTATCATTCCAGTCTTGGAAAATACAACTAAAACATATAGGTAAATGGCAATGGGCAAATTTGTATGGGACACCCCCCCCCCCCCCCCCCCCCCCTTCATACCTTTGTCGACAATAACATACGTATATATAAAGAGATTAATAGCTATATTTAATCTCGAAATCAAAGATTTTTTAATTAACGTAGGTTAATTACTTTTGTAATAAATAACAATATTAAAATAATATTTTCCCAGAATTCCCACACATTTGAGGGATGTCGCCATAGTAAAAAATGGTCACTATATTAATATCTTTCACCTGAGATACATTTCAAATCTGTTGGTCGGAAATGGGTTTTGGGGGACGTTTTGTCCCATCGTCCTTTATCACAAAGTTTATCTGTCAAACGAAAACGATAGATATATATATTTTTTTTATAAACTGAAAAAAGTTTATAACCGTAATTAACGAGAGTGGGGCAATTTCAGGAAGCTGCCCGGAAGGGAGTGACTATCGTTTTACGGGAAAAGTGATTAACATTATATTTTGATTGGGTGGAAACATGAATCTAACCTCATTTTAAATGAAGGCACATAATGGGTCGATACACGATGGTTTCTAAGAGAAGGATAAATCGTCTAAATTAAATATCAGTTGGATTAATAACAAATTGTAGATAAATGAGATGTTGCTACCTTATATTTTGACAGATAATCGTCTTAATTAATTATCAGTTGGATTAAGATTTTAAATTATGTTCATGCATTCTCAATGCAATCATTTAAGTATAGGAAAAATGTTGATAGAAACATACCCGCTACGTTTAGAGCTGGTGTTTAATTCTATCAAAATAGGTTTCCTTTATCAGTAGGATTAAAAAACTTTGTAGGGAAATGTGAAATTGCTAGTTATTTAGTTTGCAGTTAGAAAAAAATCCTACAATAACAACAATTAGCCCAAAGCTGAATCCGGTTAATTCTTAAGAAGTTGAATTTCTGAGATTAAAGTGTACCTACTACAACATTTTAAGAATACATGACAAAGTTAATTCGAATTGAAACACCATTTTGGAACAAATAATATCATTAAGGACCTCTTATACCTCATCAAATTTAGTTTCAAACACTTCCACCAAGTGATATCTGTATAACAGACCTAGGCGTAAAATAATACGCGATCTTTGCAAAACATTTGTGAACACCAAGATCATTATTTCTGGTACATAAACCACCGTAATACTTCCCGGGCGAATATTAAATTTCCTCCTATTTACTGAAAATGATAACTTACGAGAATACCATGATTAAAGCCGAACTCGCGAGTAATAATAGAAGAAAACATTATATCCCCTGTTCCCATTACAGGGCGTTTCACTTTGCGCGGATAAATTACGGAGTTATGAATAAATTTCGCATAAAACGAACTGCAGTTTTACACGGAGAAAGAGATGGCGTTATCACTTTGGAAATAAGAGAAAAAGGGACGTCAGCAATGGAGAGTCGTAATCCGAAAATTTCATTAAGAAGTCTGGCGATTCGAACGCTGCTGATACGTAGGTATATATTCTGAATATTCGGCGTGCTTATTAAGACACGGCGAATTTCTTCCATTCTGTGGGATGATTTTAATATAGTGCCTCTTCAAAACGCAATTACGAGCGATATCGGGAGCGCGAGCGATTTCTGACTTAAGAGTGTTGGTATTTGGAGGTGCTAGGAGAGTGAATGATAAACCAAGCGGTATATAAACAACTTTGCTCTTATTTATAAAAAAAAACGATATTTTTCAATACTTTTTGATACCTTCTTGGATCTTATATGTTTGACAATTGGTAAGATTCATAGAACTTAACTCACTGCAGAAAATTGATTGTGCCTGTGACTGTCTCCAATAAGCGTCTTCTCTATGCACAACAGGGTAGCACTTAGCCTTCATAACACGTCCTGATGTTAAGTAATCATAAGGCTGAAGGTGGAAGCGCAATACACCCGGAATCCTCAATTACTGAGGAACTGGCTATCTTATCTCTAACTGCCGTGACACAACAATGCTGAAAACATCTTTGTTGTGGCGTCAGACTTAGATAAGATGGTGGTAGCACTGGTAGCTAACCAGGCGGACTTTGAATAAGCCCTACCACCAACCAATCAATACAATATTACCCCCACTGGAAATTGTACCCGGGCCCTCTTCGTCTGAATTCGGTAGTGTGAACCACTAGACCACAGAGTCGGTTAAATCTTTATCTAGAGTTGGTCAGAGGTAACCAAAATCTATTGTGTTTAACTTTCATTTAGACTTCGAAATGCAGATCAAGCTAATGTTTCCGATTGGTAATCATTAACCCTCTTATTGCTCCTTATCTATCCATGGTTAAGCAGTCGAGCTGATGATGTCTAAATATTCCTATCCTCATTTGCAAGCCAAAAATCATTTTCTATAATAAACATACTGCCCTAACTCTTTATATGACGTAACGTTTGCTTTAATACAAGCAAAAAAACTTGAACCATCAAACCAACATTTTCTAACCGCAGTTATGTCAAGAAGTTAACGTTCCACTTTTAACTACTGTGTACTCCACTGGTTAAAAGGAGTAGTTCCGAGACTGTTTTCATTATTCAAGTAGGCCACATGGAAAGCATAAGTTGCTAGCGTTTGCATAATAGAACCTTCTGTTATGCGAACATTTAGCATAAAGTTGTTTGGCCGAGAAAAGGTGTAAAAACTATTTGGAACACATTTAACTTTTAAGTTTGAAAAGTTTTGGACTATTTTGATATTAAGTTTTTATTTTGAAGACTAGTCTAGAGAGTTTGAAAGTGAATTTAAAATACATTAATAATTATTAATGGTAAAAGTTTGAACATTCCTTAGATGAATATTTGAGAATATGAACTTTTCGATAAAATCGATCCGTCTCACAACTAGCACACA
This sequence comes from Crambus lathoniellus, assembly GCA_949710035.1. Classification (NCBI taxonomy): domain Eukaryota; kingdom Metazoa; phylum Arthropoda; class Insecta; order Lepidoptera; family Crambidae; genus Crambus; species Crambus lathoniellus. The sequence goes on from OX453304.1 coordinate 2,783,885, forward strand.
AAAGGTCGGACTTGGGCGAATGCTCTAACCACTGAGCTACGGAGTCGTTGCTAGTCAAACTAGTTATGGTTATGAGACGGGTCGATTTCATCTAATAATTAATTTTCAATAATTAAAATTACATTGTGAGTGCAAAAAAGTTCAAAAAGTTTTTTTAACTTATTAAGATTTCAAAAATAAGTTGAAGTTGGTAAATTAGATCTTATTTATTTATGAAGCTGTTAAGTATTGAAACACACTGCGAATATAAAAGACCAACAGATAATAACAGTTAAACTCCACTTACCCTAACTATCACCATAGAAACCATTTACAGTTGACGAAAATTGTCCATTAAGAAAAGAAAAGTGCCACCCAGATAGTTTGCATAATCTTGCAAGAAAACTTTGTGCAATCTCAGCTTCTGTATACTTTTAAAAGTATTCGAATTCGCAGGGGCAGTAAGATGGAACCAAGGTGCTCTGAAAGAGAGTCATTATATTGACACGCTGCGATACTCGCGAAGTGCGAACGCTTTGAGATTAGACGCCTGCGCTTGGATCTTACCAACTCGACTATGAATGTATAATGATGCTGCATCTCTTTCTGTTTTCTTGTTCTGCTCCCCCTTTTGTTTGAAACTTTTTTTGTGGAACCGTTTGTTATAAATTAATTGTAGGGCAGTTGCATCAGGCTTTGCCGCGCCGTAACTTACCGAGTTCAAGTTAATGTCGGATTTATTTAATGTTTTTCTTTACCTTTTTACGCTTTCTTTGCTCTTCATTTGTGGACGACCTGACTTTCTTTGCTTTTCATTTTTCATCAAGGCACTAATTTGATTTAAACGATAACTCTATAAATAAAATGTGTCATATGTGTTGTTCAAAAGTGACATGTGACACATCATTGTTTTTTTTATTGTAGTGTTACAGTGTTTCAAAAAATTTCATAACAACTTCTAATTATGAAGATCATAAATAAATAAATAAAAAAAAATAAAGATTTTCTTACAATCTTACCAATTAACTAAGTCCATAGTAAATTTAATTAAGAAACTGTGTCTACGTGAACTTGTTATTAGATAAATATATTATTATACTTAAATACTTTTTTGTATCTAAAACATACTTAATATAAATAGAAAACACCATGATTAAGACAAATAGACATGTTCATGCACACAAATATTTGTCTTGTTCGGGAATCGAACCAGAGACCTCTGGCGCAGAAGGCATCTTACCCTCGCGCCAAATCGGTCGTCAAAATAACAACGTTGATGAAATACTTTTCAAAACTGCAGTACGTACACTTATATATGATGTTCGTTAAAAGTATCTTGAAAAAAATAAAACCGCCTTCAAAAAACCACATCAAAAAAGTAAGAAATAATTCCTCACCAAATAAATAACGTAAGTACTTTGAAGCCGGGCGTGAAACATGTACAATTTTTTGTTGTTTTTGTTAAAACCCGCCCGACTTCAAAGTACTTACGTTATTTATTTGGTGAGGAATTATTTCTTACTTTTTTGATGTGGTTTTTTGAAGGCGGTTTTATTTTTTTATAAAAATAATTTTTATTTCACTCTTTTTAGTGCATTTCAATCGGTTCAGCCGTCTTCGAGTAATCGGTGGACATACACAAAAAAATAAATAAAAAAAAACATAGATACAGACGAATAGAGAACCTCCTCCTTTTTGATTTAGAAGTCAGTTAAAAAGATTTTCTTTTTATAAATTCTAATTATTTATGAATTTTAATAAAACTTAATGAAGTTACCGTTGTAGCACGGACATTATAAAAACCTCAACCTTAAATCCGCAAAACAATTAAATTGAGACCATGGTTTTCGGAGTTAATATTTTGTATCAACAATTTAGCTAAAAATACCTGAACGCAAAGTAATTTTCTTGACGAAATATTAATTTCTGTGCCGTAATAAAATAAGTGCCTGAAACTTATAAAATCGTCGCGTGACTCCGCTGGCTTATTTGAGTTAAAAGCGGTAGCGTTTAACAATTATTTTTTATCAATTATAATATCGATTTATGGCAAAACGCTTTTCTTCAAACGGTACATTGTAATTTAATTTCCTGTTCAAAGCCAAATCAGATTAAAATATTGTTTTCACTTCTCATGCTCGTAAAGTTCGTGTTTATGTTGGGTATAGGCTGCATAAAATCGCTTTTTATGCTCTAGTGCATAAAGTAAAATCTTCGTCTAAGTCTCAGAGTCTAAGACAAAGGTCGTCAGGTAAACGTCGCACACGCAATTAAAGTTCGTTAAACAAACTTGTTATTTCACTCTGTTTCTTCAATTTTGTACATAATCCATGTTAAATTACTAAATTAAATAAAACTAGGCAAATTAATGAGTTTTCTAAGAAATAAGTATTTCAAGAGCATTATGGACTACGAGTACGATCTATGCTAAAGTCACTGTGCTGCCACTGCCACGTATAAAAAAAAAGAAAAAGAAAGTCGCCCCGCCAATATGGCGAAGTCTCTTTTTTCTTTTTTGCAATATTGTTATTTATTTTCCTTACACTCGAAGTGAAAAGCAGAGTGTATAACTCGTACATAAAACCCATTTTACCCTCGAATTGACTATCAACCCTCGCCTACGGCTCGGGTGGATATATATACGTCTCGGGTAAAATGGTACGTTTTATGCACTTGTTGTACAATCTACTATTTTATTGTTGCAAGTATTACTTCTAATTTGTGTTTCTTGATATAACATTATTTACGTATCTATCTATTATACATTACTAACTGACTGACAGACAACGCACACCCGAAACTACTGAGCGGCATGTATGTTCCTTGGAGAGTGTAGGGGAGCACTAAGAGAGGATTTTTGGAAATTCCCCCCACTAAGTGGGTAAAAAGGGGGTCCACTAAGACGAAGTCGGGAGCGGAGCGCTAGTTTGAAATAAGCGGATAACTTGCGAACATATTATAAAGAAATATATCCAAATAAATAAAGCTCGTATAGTATTAAATGATCTATATCTTTACGAAATCCCTAAGGATTCCACTAATAAAAAATTCTTCGAATCAACGAAAAACAATCCAATAAACCTATTAATTGGAGTGTCAACAATAATCAAAAATGTTAACGAAATATTTTGATTTCTGTGAAACGTCTTAATGATTGCAAAATTTAGTCGTTAATATTAATGAAGTTAGTCTGGGTTATGTCTAGTCAAATAATTAATATTCTGCTAAAATAATGTTTGGAGACATTCTGAGACACTGCAAATCAATGAGTTTCTTGCACTTGTAACGATTTCTTTGTTGCTCCGCCCACCTGTGTGTGACTCAGAAACTTTTGGCTGAGACAGGGTCATTTATTGGCTGCACACACTTCCTAGCATATACACCTCTCATAATTCTTCTCTCACTTCTATCACTATCAAGTCAACCTATTTTCTTGTTTTGTTACGTAGTTATTGCTTTCTATAAGTTGTCCTGTCTAAATTGTTTGTATGTGTGTGTGCAACTCAATAAATGTATTTATCTTTCTTTCCTTTTTCTTTTTTTCTTTCTTTCTATAAAATTTAAATAGTTTAGTCATGTCAGAATACAAGATGCTTGTATTAATCATGTATGACATGATGTCCAATGCTAGGACACTCAAGGACCCTTGCTACTCAAGGACCTTCAGCAAAACATTTGACATTATCAAATACTTTATTTGAATGATACTCATTGCTATGCTAGTTGTTAGCCTATATTCGACTTAATAAGTTTGAAACGACAATATAACTTCTTGTCAAATAAGTAGTTTGTTCTTCTTGTTTAATAACTATGTAGTTCAAAATTTTAAATTACTTGCAATCCACTTGCTAGATTAAGCTTTTCCTATGAATAAAATACCATGTTAAAATTACTTAATTATATAAATAAATGGAAATTGAGAATTTTTTGCGTATGATTTTAGTGTTTTAGCACTCATTACTATAAGGCACTTGCCGCACTCAGAGACGTCAATTAACTTTAATTGGCGTTAAAATATATATCTGTCTCTTTTTTATGTCTAGAATTGAATAAAGTAGGAATGATAATTTAGGAGGAGCCCGTGGCGCAGTGGATAGCGCGCTTGGCCTGCGATCGTTGAGGTTAAGCAACGTTCGCAATGGTCGGTCACGGGATGGGTGACCAAAAACTTTTCATCTCGAGCTCCTCCGTGCTTCGGAAGGCACGTTAAGCCGTTGGTCCCGGCTGCACTTGCAGTCGTTAATACCCACCAATCCGCACTGAGCCCGCGTGGTGGGTCATGGCTCATTCTCCTTATTCATCCATAAGGAAGGCCAGTGCCCCAGCAGTGGGGACATTAAATGGCTGATGCTGATGATGATGATAATTTAATGCCCATTACAGTTAATTGACGTCTCTGAGTGCGGCAGCACAATTAAAAGAGTTCTTAAATTTAATAATGTTGATTTCTTCATAAAACAGAAACATATATATTTATATTATAACTATACTTATAAAACTCTTGCGTTACTAACTGACTGACAGACAACGCACAGACGAAACTACTTGGCACAAGAAGCTGAAATTTAGTAAAAAAGGGGTCCACGTAGACGAAGTCGCGAGCGCAGCGCTAGTATTCATATATTTCTCTAATGAAATCCATATATGAAAGTAAATGTGTAGTATTATCGCACGTCCGGTGATCTTACAGCTAGTTGTAATTATTAACAAGGAAAAACACCCGGATCTTCGTGCCTATAATCTGGTTAATCCGCGGCCGCCCCGGGCGCGACGTGTGGGCAAAGTAAGGACGTGGTCTGGTAAAACGCGTTTTTACCTTTGCGTGTTCCCCATTAATTAAAAAAGTATCCCCATTTATAAATATAGTAGAAATATTTTATACTAGCTGACCCAGCGCGACTTCGTTCCCGTGGCCCTACCCCCTACTCCATCCTACCCTACCCGTACTCTACCCCTACCCTACCCCTACCCTACCCCTACCCCTACCCTACCCTACCCCTACCCTACCCTACCTCTACCCCTACCCCTACCCTTACCCTACCCCTACCCCTACCCTACCCCTACCCTACGCCTACCCCTACTCCTACCCCTACCCCTACCCCTACCCCTACCCCTACCCCCACCCCTACCCCTACCCCTACCACTACCCTACCCCTACCTCTACCCTACCCTACCTTTACCCTACCCAACTTCTACTCTACCCCTACTTACCCCTCCTTCCCCTATTTTCTCACCGTTAGAACCTTCCTTGGACTTCCATGAACATTTCAAGACCAAAATTAGCCAAATCGGTCCAGCCGTTCACGCGTGATGTCGTGACCAAGGGAAATAGGGATTCATTTTTATATATATAGATGACGTGATTTCTACACTTTACCTTCAGATCTTTTTTTTATTTTCTGTATCTATTGGCCTTAAACGATATACGAAACGAGGATAGTGGTTCAGGGACTGATGTTATCCTAGAATAGCACTACTGGGACTGCTTTCACTCCAGGACAGCTACTTAGTGATAAAAGAGCCGCCCAAGAGACCGCAGTTATAGAAAAGCGTCTTAAAAATTCAGTCTGCTTAAATTATGACCACTATGATCTTCAATTCAGTGATGGTAAGATGATCCTTGCATAAATATCTCCTCCCAGACTACAACATTGTTTTAAAACTGAAAATTATGTTGATGATGTGACGTCTCGTACCTATATCAAAATAATAATTATTATTATAATAAAATATTATGTTTATCAGAAAGAAAGAAAGAAAGAAAATTATTTATTTAGTGACACACACTGGACCGGCGGTACAATAAGGTGTTAAACATGTAATAACAATGTGGCACTAAAAAGGTATCCACTCAGCATGTTTCGGATGTCATAGACACTCCGACGCTGATCTTCCGTGGGTAGCTGTGTTTATGAGAGCACTACTAGCCACACTATATTTCTGAAAACGCATAGCATAATAGGGAAAGGAGCTACATAGTAATAAATAACATTAGCTAAATATACATAAATAAAAACTAAATGAACATTATACTATAACACAGCGAAATTAAACACTAGTAGTTTTAACCTTTTTGGAATTCAAGCAAATACTTTTTAATATTACGTTTGAAAGCCGCTACAGTACAACAGGCTTTTAAAGGTGGAGGTATGTTATTCCAGCATTTCGTAGCAGAGTATCGAAAACTGCCACGAAATGCAGCTGTGTTGTGTGTTGGACATACCAGGCGGGTTGTAATCCTAATTTTACGACGGGAAAATGAAAGTCTGTTAAACAAATAAGGAGGATGCTGAGTTTTAATAATGCTAAAGAGTAAAGATGCAAAATGGAAAGAACATCTAGATGTCACGTTAAGGAGATTCCCTTTATTTAAATACGGGGTCACATGGGCTCTACGTGGAATGTCATAACAGAAACGGGCACAGGCATTCTGAACGCGTTGAATAAGCTTTTTAGTGTAGTTAAAAAGACATTCTCCTATCACTACGTCAGCATAATTTAGCTTTGAAAGTATTAGGGCTTCACAAAAGTTGGTTCTAGTATCAATATCCAAATAATTGCGTACTTGGTATAATACTTTGAGCCTATAAAAGCACGCTTTGAAACTTTGAAAAACATGATTATGAAACCTAAGCCTATCGAACAGTATCACACATGTAGCTACAGTTTCCTGCTTACGAGTATTCGGACATATTTTTATATTAGTGTTAAGCGTGTAAGTCGCTCCCGCGCCGCTCATGACCCCGCTCCAATTAAGAGCACGGACGGTTCCCAGCCACGTACGAGACATGTATTCGGCGTGCGTGGTGCCCTAACAAGGCCGGAATTCTATTACGGAATTAGTAGATGTCTTCTCCACTACTAGATGTTAAATATTTTTGCGTTCCATCGCGCGCCGCGTAAATCCAAATAATGATACATATTATACCTGAGGTTGCGAAAATTTTCGCCGCTTCCAGAATACGCGGCTGTTGACGTGGAACTGCTTTTTTTTACATTTTGAGGATTTGTATACATATTTTAACCGTTATTTCACCTGTTTGTCCGTTTGTAGTGCACTTGTTAAGCTGTCTGTGTCAATTATAGGTACTTTATTTTCATATATCAATAACACAAATACTTTGCTCATTAGTTTATAAACATAAATAAATAATCAATACTTATATGTATTAAATATTTTAACTTTTAATTCTATAAAAAGTTTAAAAAAGTAATTTATTTAAAGTTTTACTTTTTTGCATTCACAATACAGTTTTTATTATTGAAAAATTGAAAATGAAGTATTGAGAAAAAATCGACCCGTTTCACAACCAGCTCCGATGGGACTCGAACCCTCTTTTTATTTCAATATTTTTTTAAAGTAATCATTAATTTTTATTCTTCTATAGAACAACCAAAGAAATGCTATAATTCTAAGAACTCAGAAATTGGCATTGGCGATATACGACTTCTATATCGTATAAGAAAATCGCGAATTGAGCCAGACGAAAATAATAGGTCTTTACCTATGAAATTGCCGTTTTGTATGGAGATTTCTGTAATTATTTTTTTCCATACTAACGTTTTTGTTATTATTTAACGACTAATATTATGTAAATTTACAAAATTTTACACACGTATTTATGGACACTTTAACTACTAAATGACACATTCGTTAAGAGAAATTTTTTTTTTCACTAAGTTACAACTAATAAAGTACGAAATTCTGGAAACAAAAATAGTCGTTACTTTCGGAATAAGTTTTTTCTATGTAAATAATCAAATATCGTGGTTATTAAATTATCAAAAGTTGCTCGATACGGTCTTAATGTAACGCAATATTAAAGAAATTATATATTTCTAATATTATAAAAGTTGTTAAGTTATATGTACAAAAGAAAAAAACGGCAATTTCATATGTAAAGACCTATTAAAACATGAAATTACGCGTAACTTAGCGTATTTGTTCACCGGCTCAAATTTCCCCAAGCTCCTCTACTACTTTACTGAATGTGCTGTGTTGACACTGGGATAGGACTTTATACATTTATTTTATACATCATAACTAAGTACTATAGATAATTATACTAATGTTTACTGCAGCAATAAACATAATATTATTCACCTAAGATATTAACTTGAGTGACTTGAGTCGGGGTAGAAACAAATCGGTATTGTTTTTTTTTACTTTTATGGATTAAATGCAATTTTTATTATTGAAAATGAAGTATTAGAAAAAAATTACCCGTCTCACAACTATCGAAGCCGGGTCCGTAGTCCCATCGGAGCTAGTTGTGAGACTGGTCGACTTTTTCTAATAGGTACTTCATTTTCATAATATGAAAATTATTATTAATTATTATCAATGATGTTTTTATTTCAAGTTCAATTACCTTTAAAATACATTGATACACTGATCAGATCTTTGTTGTTCTTTTACCTTCTTATTTATAAGCTTTGATGCAGTATCTATAAGACCAGCTTCGCTTATTCTAGGAATTGTTAATGCATTTGCACAAAATATTATATGGGCTCGACTCCAGCAAAGGATCACTTGCTATTAAAGATGATATCCTAGACAACAAACTTTGAGTTATGTAAATTTATACTTTTTTGCATTCACAATGAATTTTTTATTTTATTACTGAAAAATTGAATGGGATGCTCCCATCGGAGCTGGTTGTGAGACGGGTCGATTTTTTCTAAAATACTTTATTTTAAATTTTTTATTATTATAATATATTTTTTATTTCAATATTATTGTAGTAAACGGTACATTAATTTTTACGACTTAACGAACACCACCTCTGCACATGTCTGCAAAAAAGAATTCGATTGACTCCTATTCCCCATCTCCTCTACGCGTACAATCATAAGTGTTTTCTTTGTGGATAGCGAACAGTCAACAGCACCCTTTAACGTGTTTATCCTTTTCACCCGACTCTCCCCTCACGCCTCGATATATTTCAGCGAATATAGTCGCTATTTTTATTTTACGAGTACTTCCAGACTGTTAATGTAAGTGCAAATTTTGTTATTCTTATATTGTGAGTGTTTTTTTTTCTTTTTATTACTTATGGCCCGCAATATTGCCGAATGAGATGGTGAATACACATCTCAGAACTCAAGCTAAAGGCAATAAACATTGAAATACTTAATTCTCTGCTATACAGGTTAAGTTACTTATTATATAGCCTTATAGTGATAGTTAATAGTAATGTAGAAAGAAAAATTGTTAATAAAAAAATGTTTTATAAAAAAAATACAGATGTAAAAACAATTCAATATTGCAATATTCCTATTTCAACTATGTATTTATAATCTACATACAATATACAAACAACTGCGCAGTCGACCGCAGTCAGTCTGTTTTCGCAACGCTGAAAGTCGACTAAAATGGAGAGACAGCTACGACCACTCTGTCAAAAGTGCCTGACTAAGAAAAAGAAGGTGGTAGGACTTGAAAAATGGAAAATGAAGTATTTTAGAAATCGACCCGTCTCACAACTAGCTACGTTGGAAGTTGTGAGACGGGTCGATATTTTCTAAAATACTTCATTTTCCATTTTTTCAATAAGTAATAAAGATTGTATTGTAAATGCAAAAAAGTAAAAAAAATAAATAACGTGGTAGGACTTGTTTAAAGTCCGCCAGAGGGCTAGCTACCACCATCTTATCTAAGTCTGACGACATAACAATAATGTATTCAGAATTCTTGTGTTCCGGCAGATAAGAGTTCCTCAGTCACTGAAGATTCCGGGAGTAGTCCGCTTCCACCTTCAGCCATATCACCACTTAACATTAACATTAGGTGCTACCCTGTTGTGGATAATAAGAAAAAATTTAACTCAGTTACAAAATGAAAATCCTACTAATATTATAAATGTGAAAGTTTAGATGTTTGGATGTTTGGATGTTTGGATGTTTGGATGTTTGGATGTTTGTTACTCAATCACGCCAAAACAGCTGAACGGATTTGGCTGAAATTTGGAACACAGATACTTTGTAGCCTGGAGAGGAACATAGGCTACTTTTATCCCGGAAAAATAGCACATTCCCGCGGGATAACGTCGTGTAGTCCACGCGGGCGAAGCCGCGGGCGGAAAGCTAGTAATAAATAAATAAATAAATAACTTCTTACATTCACACCAATTATCTAAGCCCATTTTAATTTCATTACGAAACTGTATCATGGAAAACTTGATAACGGATAAATATATACTTAAATACTTCTTGTTTGTAAATACATACTTAATATACATAGTAAACACCCAGACCAAGACAAATAGACATGTTCATGCACACAAATATTTGTCTTGTTCGGGAATCGAACCCGAGACCACTGGCGCAGAAGGTGGGTAGCCTACCCCTGCGCCAAATCGGTCGTCAAAAATAAAATCGAAAATATTAAATTAAAATTCGGTATTTTAAAAAATCAGGGGTTAATTACATGTACTGTTCGATAATTAAGCGGTCGAGAGACTATGATTACGTACAACGATGCTACATAACGTTACGGCGAATACGCGAGTGTTAAGTGCGCGCCGATGCTTAATTTGAATATATTGTAATAATTATCCCGTGCTTAAGTCTCGTCGCACACTGCGCGATCGGCGCAGCGGCTTAATCTCGTGAATTTATAACAAGAATACAACAATTAACCAAATTAACGAGCACTCGAAAGCCATTTACGACGGAATGGCTCGTTGAACCGACGAAATATCGCCCCCATCCCAGTTTTTATTAATGAATATTTAATAAATTAATTTATAGCTTAATTAAAACGTAATTAGTTTTGTACCCCGGTAGATTTATATGCTTAATACGTGTACCGAAGTATCGCATGATCTGTAACAACGGTTAATTCGATTGGTAAAGTTTGAATTGTTTGTTAGGAATAGTTTCGGTGTGTTTGGTCTGAATTGAGATTAAAATGTGAAACTGCTAACCGGGACAACTATTTGAGGCACACATCGAATTTAAGCCAAATCCCATTGATTTCTTGGTTTCTGTTAACAACTCTGGTATGTGACGTTTAACAGTGAAGGGTAACAATTGGTTTATTATTAAATTGCTAAACGTAAAGACCATTAACTCGAATCTCTTTATAGGGATTTGCTGTGTGTCTGAAAACAAAATCTTGTAACGGTACTTATAAAGCTTACCTGTCATATATAATTGCTATTATTGCAGAAGGTAAAGTCTGACTAGAAATATAAAAAACGTGGCCATGTTTAAGAAATTTGACGAACTAAATTTGTATATAGAATTTGACATTTGTAACAATGAAGAGGCGAAACTGGCACTGCAAGCCAGCATTTTTCTACGAGAAAATTAAAAAAACAAACTTATAAGTTTTTTTTTTCAATAAATAATTTGAACCCAAAAATAATAAAATACTTAAACTCATTTCACCTTTACGTTTGTCCTTTTTTTGTCGTGATAAGTACATGTGTTCCTTAAAAAAATGCAGAAACAAAACTATATTCTCTCCTCAAAATTCAAGTAAAATGTTGGCAAACAACTTTGTAACGTCAATATTGCCCTCATACAATCAACTGTACCAAGATATAGAATAAATATTTTATAAAAACAAGTAAACTAACACACACTGCGCGTCTCACATTTACCATGCCGCCCTGATCGAATGTCAACACTCTATAGTGCGTCGAGCCTTACAATAACAAGTCTGTCGGCGCCTTAAGAGGACCAGCTACTGGTATAACCATAGGTATAAGTAAAGAAAAGTTGTGCTTACCAGTTGAAAAAAAACTAAGCTGTGTTTGAGTTGACTTTTAGGTCGTTGTAGCTAAAAGTTTTAGTTCTGTTACTGTAAGCAAAAATCAAATATGATTTATAGATTAAAACATAGGTATTGAGTTTTGGCATAAATTAAAGGTATGGTACAAAGGTGCCGTAACGTTCTAAGGAAAACAAAAAGTAAACTAAACAGCTCAAAGTCATTGACAAAAAAATGTGTCAAAATTATTCTTTTCTGTTTTGCATTCACATTCCAATTTTTATTCTTGAAAATATTGAAAATGAATTAGTTATTAGAAAAAATCAACCGATCTCAGAACCAGCCCCTGTACCGGCTAAAAATATGAATATGGACATGGGTTTAACTTGACATTTGACGCCCATATTATGCCCATGTAAAGACAAAATATGGCTTTAAATGTCAAATGAAGCCCATGTCCATTTCCAGATTATTTAGCCGGTAGCCCTCCACCTTTAGTGGGACTCGAACCCACGACCTTTCACTTACTTTCACTGCGTTATAAAGTGGGCACTACCACTGAGCTACGGAGTCGTTACGACTCCGTAGCGTGTGTTAATAAACTAAAGTCGCGTTATTTAACTCAAAATAAGTATTAACCGTGCATTTTATGAATTAACAATTTTGCCATAAACGCCATAGTTTAATACCTAGTCCTTAAGTGAGTCGCAGTCTGCACACTGGCGCTCCAGTGTCATTTTACGAGCTGCACTTGATTCAAGCTTTACGACTTAATTATAATGTAACTTAGTAATAAGCTGAACCACTTTGTGACATTGTGTATGGTTTGATTAGTACGAGTATTACCTCTTGATAGGAAATATAAATACACTGGACAACCAAAACTTGTGAATTCATACAGGGTGTTAGGGGCACCCTTGCAAAAACTTTAACCATGGCTTCAGACCATCATGCTGAACAACGTACAGCAAGAACTTTTTGTCGGAAATGAAAAAAAAATTGGACTTTTCATACAAATTTAGCAACTTATCGGGACATTTTGTATGGAGAGTCGAAATATTTTTTTCATTTCCGACAAAAATACCCTAAAATACCTTGCTGTGCGTTGTTCAGCATGAAGGCCATGGTTAAAGTTTTTGCAAGGGTGCCCCTAACACCCTGTATAGGAAATTCTTTTATAGGATAAACAGGACATATAGATTTCCGACGAGATTTGAACCCACACGTTTCAGTTGTTCACAAAATGCATCTAATAACCTATTCCGGAGCACAGTCTAACTGTATGTAAATTTTTATCTAAATCCGTTCAGCTTTTCTCAAGTTTTGCGCTTAGCAACACATTTGATAATAATTTTTAATCATCAATTTTTTTCTCTAATTCGTGGTGTCTTAGCTGTCTTCATGGATATATTAATACCTACTAATCAGCTTTACTAAAAGCTAAATTAAAAACATCTATTTATAGAAACGTTATAAATAAGGTGATTATGTAAATCATATAATGTTGTATTAGGTTTTGTGAAATAAAATTACGGTGGAGCATTAAGAGGGTCTGCTTAGGGTCCGCACTTTATTAAATCCTTTTCGCATATTAACAAGTTGAGTGGTATTACGTAAATTTCGGCTTTATTTGATTAGGTCTCCTAAAAGGTTTTCAAGTAAAAATGACATCTTAGCCTAAAAGACTCTTGGTAATTTCTTTTCCCCGAAATTGTCGTTAATAGTATATAATGGCTGGAAAATATGCTGGTAATATCTGACAGTAAACTTCGGAGATTGGCTTTTAAGATTTCTATAATAGAATATCTGATGACATTAATACCTACGAGTAGGTACTTACATTTCGAATAATGAAGTATCTTATGCGTATTGTAGATACCAAAACTAATAGTGAAATATCTATACCTACTAATATTATAAAAAGAAAAGATGTGATTGTTTTGTTTGTTTGTTTGTTTGCATCGAATAGGCTCCGAAACTACTGGACCGATTTAGAAAATTCTTTGACCATTAGAAAGCTACATTCTTCCCGAGTGACATAGGCTATATTTTATCCCGATATTCCCACGGAAACGGGTACCACGCGGCTGAAACCGCGAGGAACTGCTAGTAGATTATATGACAATATAAACACAAATGCACATCATAGTAAATGATATCATCGTATTAAGTTAATATAGGTATATTTACTTGAAAGTGTCATAAAAATTAATAATATTGTTTTATTCTTTGTTTCAGGTAAAAAACGTTAGTTCACCAACTGCTTATTAACAAAATGGTAATGGTAATGGCTTTTTTATTTAATTAATGGTTTCTACACAAAACTGCGAATGCGATGCGATGCGTGTGAAGTATTTGACGGACAATAAAGCTTCCATTAGAATGGCGCTCCGCATATTTTTGCGATGCGGGCGGCGGGCGGCGGCGGCGGCGTCGCATCGCAGTTTAGTGTGCGAGCCCTTTAGTCAGTACCTAAGTAATTTTAACCTGCTCATTTCAGAAAAATAGCCACATTCAACATACTAACACTGCTCAATTATTGTCATATGTTCTTATTTAGTCAATTTCAGACTTAAACAAGTTTAAAATCTATTCAGGTAATTTTGGCACACCGTTGTATCCTAACATGTTCTTGTACCTATCTATGTATTACGAATAAGGTACCCCCATTCGTAAATAGGTCACCATATTGTGTTATCAGAGTGACAAGGCTTGGGAGTAATTACAAACTTTGGCACCAATAATCATACTACTGGAAACTTGAAACACTGATAAACGTCTGCCAATCGAATTATTCGAATAATATTTACGCTTCCAGTTTGAAATTATATAAACGATACAATAACACGAAAAGCTGTCGTTATGGTAGCCGTAATCGTGATCGTATTATGCTGCTTACACACCGGCCCAACGACCGCCAACGAAGGATATTCAGCGTTGGCTACCGCACGCTCGTTGGCTTTCGAAGGTTAAAGCACAAACAACAAACGTTGAACAAATGATCGTTGGCACCTTGATTCCGGCTCTCATTTGTAATTTGATCAGCATGGCGTTCTACTGCACTCTCTCTTTTCAACTGAGCGTTCGTTCGTTGGCCTTCGGCCACCGTCCACTCTGAGTTCTTTGATGTTACCACCACGCTCCGGATCGCCGGCACACGCCAACGAACAATCGTTGGTGTTCGCCAAACCGTCCAGAAAGACGGAACCAACGAAGGCCAGCGAAACCCAATCGTTGGCATTCGTTAGGCCAGTATGTACGCATCATTATTATTATTTTTTTATTTTTTATTTAGTTTCACCAGTGTTTGCTTACGTTGAAACATTTTGACTTAATACTACACAATAGGTACTTAAACTAAACGTAACAAACTTTTAAGGTAAACACAGCATGCACAATAAAAAAGAGAACACTTAAATCTTATTATTATAAGGAACTGAAATTCTATACATATTTGACAGCAGCACTTTGACAGCTTTTGAAGGACGGTATGTTTACTATTCGATTACCATAACGATAGTTTTTCATGCTAGGTACTGAATCAGAATAATAGAACAAAACCTTTATAAGTGTCCACTAATTAATCGCTTCCACAGGCATTATTAACATACCTTTAATTGACTATTTCATGACAAAAACTTTTTTTTTACCACCTCTATGGTCTAATGATAGTTCTTTACACCCACAGAACACGGAAAGATTTTTTCTTCCATGTTCTGTGGTTACACCATAGTAACTATTTATAAATCTGTGATTACAGCCACCGATACTAGACCTAGAGGTCCTGGGTTCGACTCCCAATTGGGGTACATATTCTGTTCGGTTTGGTTAGTGGTAGGACTCGTTCTAAGTTGGCCTGGCTAGCTACCACCATCTTATCTAAGTCTGGCGCCATGACAACGATGTTTTCAGCTTTGTTGTATTCCGGCAGTTACTCTTAGAGATAAAATAGCCAGTCCCTTAGTACTTACCTATTTGAGGATCCCGGGAGTAGTGCCCTTCCACCTTCAGCCTTATCACATATTTCTTTTTTCTTCCTTCTTTCTTTCGATATGATATAGCACGTCATGCTGTCTTGCTTACATCTTAGTGGGGTAAGCAAGAGAGCATCACGTGCTATATTATATCGCGTGATAAAAGCCGCTCATGCTAGGCCGGCAGGTGTGACAAATGCTAAGTGCCACCCCGTTTTGTGTGTATAAAAACAAAAATCTCTCGTGAGCAAAGTTATGTTTCACGTTCGATGATGTTAATTAAATAAATATTAATCACCATCACATACTTACATATAGTTTGGTATGAGCACCAGTATTATAGAAATCGAACCCGGGACTTCTAGAAGCAGCAGCACCTTAAAAGTGATGCACCACTCGACCTCGGAGGTTTTATGCGAAACCAACAGAACATTATATTATATCTTAGAAAATCAGTTCAAAGGAAAATGAGTAAAATTTTACATTTACATAAAAATAAATTAAACCTACTTAAGCAAGAACTTATCATAATCATCAATTTAAATGTCTTCAAAAGATTAAAGACTTATACTTAAGTCGTTTCAAATACCCGCCTCCCCTTGAGGAAGGCAGGCCGCAAACTTTTCAATTACAAATTATTGATCAGTGTTATTTTCAACGGTTCCAAGCATTTATGAATAACAGTCTCATCTAACTCTATTAATCTTTCAATCATAACGTTGTAAGTGGCTTTAAACAAGTTGTTATCCTTTCACGGATGGTTTAACTCCTTAGAAATAACGTTAATGTCTTAGAATGGGTAATAACGTTATAAAATTGCGGCACAACTCATTAACGCTCGCGCTATTTGTAAAAGCGCGTTATTTTTGTTCGGCTTAATTGAATTACTTTGTACGGTTGCTTATGTCGAGTCTTAATGTTGTTTGCATAATTTTGCGTGAATTATACGATTGAGAGGAGTTTTTTATATACTTAACCTTTTCTCGTTACTTATTTTGCTTCGAAATTAGATGTTTGCCGGCATTTTCATTTTACAATTGCTCGAAATTGCCGCGTTATATATGCAAAACAAATTACGTTGGGCTGATGCCGAACTTCGTTGATAAGTTCTGCGCGGAGAGTTGTAAAAAAAAAGTTATTGCATTCTTCAATTTCAATTTGGCGCGACGAATTTCTATTGAGTGGAGACGAAAAATCTCTTCGTATTCGTGTGTGTGGAGGTCTGTTGTGCTCGCAGGCGCAACAAATTTTTCACCCGGCGCCGGTGACTTTGTGTGAGACTCATTTGCTAAAACATCCCTATGTACGCGTCGAGTGTAGACCTGTGAATGGATAGATAGCGCGCGGGATAAAGAGGCTAAAGAAAACAACAGAGTCTGCAGTGCGTGTAATGCGACGTCATGTCTATAGACTAGTATTTCGGATAGTTTGTCTTGAATTTTCGGTTTCATTTTAACGTCGTGTTATGTGGATACATTAATTTAGTTACACCGATGATATTTTGTATTAGAAAGAGTTAGTATTTATCTTTTAATAGCTTGGATTACTAATAAATAAACAAATTATTGAAAGCGAATGCGAAATATCGCGTAAGTATTCAACGGTAAGATAAATTATTGTTTCATTATTTTCAGTTCTAATCTAATGGTATATTTTCTAGATCAGCGGGGCTAGCATGAGTAACATGACGGCAACGACATAGTTTGTCGCGCTCCTTCCAACCAATCAGCACGTCGCCTTAAGTCACGCGCGCTATTTACGAGCGATCTGATTGGTCGAAAGTAACGCGACAAACTATGTCATTATACCGTAACGAAGTAGTTCTTAATCGTCCGATGCATTATCCTTGTCATCATCATCCTCTCCTTACCCTAATTCTATTTCTTTCTTCTCGTCCACTCCACTCTGTCTCCCGTCATCTCTTCATTCCTTCCTTCCTCATGCATATCATTACACAATCTATCCATCTTTTAAGCGGTCTTCCTTTCCCTCTCCATCCTTCAACATCCATTATCAGCTGTATAACTAAATAAAAAAACAACGGTTGCACTCCGAGAGTGCCGGCAGAAGTGAAAAGGGCTCCCTAGACTGTTTCACAAAAAAAATGAATTTGACAAAAAAAGAAAAAAAAAACGGACTGGATTTGAACCAAGGTCTTTTCCGTTTTCCGAACCGCCCGTTTTCTAATCTGAGCTATTACAACGAGGAAACGGTGGCGAAATTTGCCTTCGTATTCTAATGACATTGTAACAGTTTTTGGATCAGGTCACGTGTCCATCTTACGAATTTTCGATCTGACGGTCACGTGTCCTGACGCGAGTTTAACATATTTTACCCATCACAAAATGTGCATGTAAAGAAGTTTTCACTTTAAAAAACTAAATTCATTTCTACGCATTCACAACTCTATCCTCCGTAGCTGTGACGGATGCGTCAAGTTTATCCACGTCTAGCGTTCGAAAAATCGCTACTGTCGCGACCCCACCTTACCCCACGCTGATTGGCAGCAAACTTGCGAGCGGAAAACTCGCGCCAAGAAAATCATGTCAATGTGTTGTTTAGGCACCGTTCTGAGCTTTTTACGACTGTAGCGTGACAGACTACTGGTCCTTAGTTTGTTTTAAAAAACAACGTGTCTTTTATGTTTTTTTTATGACTCCTAAATAAATATCGAGTATACTATATTAACCTTATTAATATTCCAAATTTTTTTGGTTGTTCTTGAACTCGCTCACATCCTTTCACATTTAAACGGTTTTTGTATTTTTTATTCCTTTAACTCACGTGGGTAAATCGATTGCTACTATATTTTATATCTCATCTGAGTTTTTAACCATCATCGGTATCATCAGCCCTATATGTAGTCCACTGCTGGACATAAGCCTCCTCCTTAGAACGCCACAAAGAGCGGCTATTAACGACTTGCAGCCAACCCAACGGCTGCCCACAACCTTCACTAAGACATCGGGTCGACTTTTTAATATTATACTTATTTTACAAGGAGCCCATGGCTTCATCTTGTGTGCCTCCGTGCTTTGGAAGGCGCGTTAAGCCGTTGGTCCCGGCTGCATATTGCAGTCGTTAATACCCACCAATCCGCACTGGGCCCGCGTGTTGAGTCATTGTCATGGCCGTTTTCCTTATCCATCTATAAGGAAAGCCAATGCTGTAGCAGTGGGGATATTAAATAGCTGATGATGATACTTATTTTTAAGTATTATTAGTATTTATTTTGTGATATTTTTTGACCCTTGTAAATAATTACGTCAAAATAATTAACCACCAAAATAGACCTATACCTCACAATACAAAGCGTATGAAAGGATCATATCACATTGACGAATGTCTCAGAACTTACAAGTTTATATTCGGCCCGAGATCGTTACAGCGCCATAAACCCGAGTGACAATTGAGAGGCGCATAAAACCGCTCGGTAGGCTTAAAGCAATCCACCATTTACGATTGCTGTTATAGTATACTGGCGAGCACAATAATGGGACAGCGGAAATTAAATTTTATTCTACGTTAGTAATGAAGCATTTATGAATGACATTGCAGCACTGGAAAATAAAATTGAGTTGACGAATATTTAATTTTACGAAGATTTTTATTTGAAGCTACGGTACGTAGGTATAATGTTTTCCTTGGTTTTATAGTACAATTAAGAGTAAATATTAATTTTTGATCATAACTACGCTAAATTTGTTCAATAGATTCTACTTTATATCTAATACCATATTTAAGTATATTTTTATACTTGTACTGGCTGATCCGGCGAACTTCGTACCGCCTTATCGACAGTACGACATCTACCGGGTCCAATTGTAAATGTAAACCATTCTCGAATCCATCTGAAGACAAACAAAAAATTTCATTAAAATCGGTCCAGCCGTTTAGGAGGAGTTCAGTTACATACATACGCACAGAAAAAAATATATAAAAATATGTAAAATTAATCTATAAGAGTAAGTACCTATTTAATTACAAACTTTTTATTAACTTGCCATGTTTGTTAGTTAGTGGGGGA
Organism: Crambus lathoniellus; assembly: GCA_949710035.1. NCBI lineage: Eukaryota > Metazoa > Arthropoda > Insecta > Lepidoptera > Crambidae > Crambus > Crambus lathoniellus. Next base: position 2,803,584 of record OX453304.1, read on the forward strand.
CAAATCTTGCAAGCTTTATTTGACCCACTGCCCAGTGTCCGAAGGAGCTAAAATTTTGTATACAGATTTGGTTTAGATGACAATACAATATCTGAGTGCAGTCAGCAAAAAAGCTTGTCATGAAAATGAAATTTTTACTAAAAATTTATATTAAAAGCGTCTGAAAATTAACGTCTAGGAGCTGACTTGACATAAAATAATTCACATGTCTCTTTTAGTAGGAACCTCTAGAGTTCATTATTACATTCTAAGTTCGTATTTTCTACTACCAACCCAATATTTTGCTCGCCACTACATAGGTATTTACAGCTGGGTAGAGCCGTAAAAATTCACGTTATATTGGTGAATGTTCGAACAGCGATTAGGCTGCTGTAAAAATAGTGATTCAATGGAAACAAAGGCGGTTCCTTTTAAGGAATAAATTGGGTAGTAAACGTTATTATAAATGTTCGATGTTACTTTATTACTTAAAGAACACGAGGTGACAAAACAACGATTTGTCAAAATAAAACTTAAACTGCCATTCAAATTTTATTGTGGTCGAGTCGATCGATTTTCGACCTTAACTGCAATATGAGGCCTTGGCTTTTAAGTACGAAAATGAGGTTGGCGTTTGTGTAGAGTTTATATTGAAGAAAACGGATGCCGTGACTAGAAAATAATACAATCGTAGCCGATTAACCAGAAGTAGCACAATAGCTTTCTTTGAAAAAAAAAATATAGGTAGGTACCTATTAAAATCATTTTTTTGGCTTGCTTTGTAATAAAGGCCTCGAATATTTCCCGTATGCTTTACATCCCCATCTCATAGGTGATATAGTACGGGTTTCAGCCTCTTCTGCTTCTGAGTTTTAGCCACTGTCCCGGTTTTGGTCACTTTTTGCTATAAAAGTTATCCAAACTTAGTTATTTTTGCCATGGCAATTAAAAGGAGAGCTTTTAACTATTTTATTGTTTTGAATTTGAAAGATATACTTTTAAAGGTAGATAAATTTTCTATAATTTAAGATATAACTTTTTTCTTAAATACCATTAAGCAGTAAGTGCTTCAAAGTGAAAAAATCCTTAAATTAGCCACAAAGGGATCTCCTGCCCTACCTAACTAAACACAAATATTAAGAGACGGTTAGCGTCTTCTGCGATCATCTTTCGGTAATTTTCTGAAAACTGACAATTATGGATAGAGATTCTGACGAATTTTGAAGAATCATTATATTCTTATAATTTGCATTCCTTATACACATCGCTAAATTAATGCAAAGATGAATTCACTAGATACAAACGTTTATTAGTTGTCAAATCAGGAAGAAAGCTTGTCAAAAACAGATAGTGTAGAAGTAACGCAATAATTTACTATCTATGCCGTGTCCTCGCCGTTTTATTGCTAGATCATGTCGTAAACTTGTGTGATATTTGTAGACATTTGACTCGCGAAAACTCACATAAAAATGTCCATTACACAAAACTGGATTCGAATCGAAAGCTATTTCGATTGTATATCAATCGAGCATGCAGCAATCATGTGACGAGCTTGAGTTTTATACTTCTTTTTAAAGTTGGCGAACTTGGTGACACAAACAATTAAGTATTATTTTGTTTAACAAAAAAGCTATCTTTGCGTAATACAAATCGGCTTATTGCTTGGGATTTATTTTAAAATGTGGTTTTACTTGCCTGCTCTTTGTATTTTTATTTTGATACTTTTGCAGAAAAAGCTGTAAGTAAGAATTTTGCAATTTTTTGCGGTACGAGGTACCTGTTGCAGTATTTAGAATATAGTAGTAGTATTTTGGTTTTTTTTATCATGTGGAAGCATACTCCCAGAATCCTCCATTACTGAGGAACTGACTTTATTTACCTTTATCTGGTATGTTAAACATTACCAAGTACATATTTTTGAGGCATTGTTGTAAAGACTCTCATCATCTCCAAATCTGGCTAATCAGAAATTAGAAATAAGAAGTCAGTAAATAAAGACCTTGTGAATTTTAGAGCGGGCATTACTGTAACAACGTCATCCGTGCACCACAAATAAAACCATAAGAACACTACATTATGTTACGTTTCGCGTTATAAGAATTCGTGAGAGGATTGTGCGAGCGAGGTTTGCGCTAAGTGTGCTTGTACACGGTGCATGTAGCTGGAGCTAGTAAAGATTTACACCTTGTATTTGTATACGGTGAAAATAACAGGAGCAAGTAAAGACACGGGCTACTTGCGCCAGCAGTACGCACAAGTTGTTTGCTCGTGGTCAAGAGCTAATCGAGCGATAGCTTATGAGTTGAACCTGCACAAGTACCATGCGCGAGTGACCCGCACGCGCCGTAGAGCACGCAAATTAAGTGCGCGGGTGACTCGCTTTGGTACATGCTCGAGTCGCTAGACCCGCACATGTTTTTGAACGGTAAGTTTACGATGCATATAACCCACGCAAGTGCCTCAACATGAGCAAGCTACATGCACCGTGTACAAGCACTCTAACAAGATAATTCGATTTGTCGTCGCCCAAAAGCACACAGCAACGCAGCATCCACCGACCACCATCGCCACTGGAGCTGTGTATTTTTCGAACAATCCTCGCAGCAAAAGTTGAAGCGGATACGATCCGTCCGCCTTTTCTCACCATCTGAATTGCAAATGGCGTTGTGATGACGGCGTTATACAAAACTAAAAGTGTCGGGCAAACTTCGGATTAAACTTCGCCGGCAGGTACAGAAACAAAAACCTCACTTACAATTATGATAATTCGGTCGCATCTCACCGGATTGAATTTGCATGGACGCTATGCTATGTCAACTGCGCTACCTTACCGATGAATAATGCAGGCACGCCACGCCACTTACCTACGGGATTAACATATTTATTAATAAAATAAATAGCAGACGTCCGCTCGGCTCGGTGTCTGCTCGACGAGTGAGATCCATCCGCGAGTGTTGACACAAACTTCGCAAGTGGGAGAGCTTATAGTGATTCGTACGAGGTAATATATGGCATTCGTTATATAAATTAGGTTAGTCGGCATGTTCATTTCGTTAATACTGGTAGAATTAAACGCAAATACCTGGGAGGTGGTGACAAATTGACAAGTGTTTGTTTTCGCGCCGACGACGCGTCTGTTTGCACCAACCTACTGCAATTAAGACGCGAGCGCTCCGTACATGCTTAGCTCTGTAGTAAACGTGTTGTTTACGACTACTCTTCAATCAATTGTAATTGGGATACGTGGTTTATCGGAAATTATTGACTTTTCATTTGATAATTATGCTTCATACATTTTTATGAAATGGCCAAAAATTTAATGTTTGTTGTCCATGTTCACCTTTTTTAAGCCTGACTGGAAAAAGAGGGGAGTTATTGGACGGTTGTCAAAGATCTCGCTCGCATGGTACAGTCGAGTTTAATAATATCTGTGCACTTTTTAACTTTGTCATAGTAATTATTGTAACAAAAAACTTAATGCGACAATGTTCAAAAGTGCACAGATATTATTGCACTCGACTGTACCTAGTTAACGAGATTTTATTGACTTTGAAAGCCGTTAACATGTTTTTCTTTCGGCCGATTAACAAATGGTTTAGTAATAAATAAAAAAACACAAAAATTACAGGTATAGAGCTAAAAAAGAACATAAAAATTCAGTCAAAAAGCTATTTATTTGCTATAAAAATATGTTCGGCAACAGTAATTGATCACCTTCCGTTCTTTAATATGATGTACTTACCTATATGTTTTTACCAAAAATGTAAATGAAGCGGTAACGTGGCGTGACTAAAATGAAGTGTCAACCACAGTAATTACTGAATTAGGCCGGGTTTCTTTATTCAACGGACCGTCATTAGTAACGATTACTTATTACCACTGACTAATAGTGGAAAGGAATAAGTTACTTAAAATGTTTTGATAAATTTATCATAAAAACTAGCAGATTCTCACGCTTTTACCCGTTCCCGTGGAAATATCGGGATAAAATATAGCCTATGGTACTCAGGAAGAATGTAGCTTTATAATGATGAATTTTCTAAATTGGTCCAGTAGTACCTGAGATTAACGCGTTCAACCAATCAAAGAAACAAACTCTTCAGCTTTATAATATTAGGTAAAGATTGCATTTTGCAAAGTTATGTTGAGTGTTGGTTAATTTTTTTCGCAAATATATTATGCATCATCATGTCAGCCGAACGATGCCCACTGCTGGGCATAGGCCTCCCCCAAGGATCTCCACAACGATCGGTCCTGCGCTGCCCGCATCCAGCGGCTTCCCGCGATCTTGACCAGATCGTCGGTCCACCTTGTAGGGGGCCTGCCCACGGAACGTCGTCCGGTACGCGGTCGCCATTCGAGAACCTATCCGCCCCAACGGCCATCGGTTCTCCGCGCTATGTGTCCCGCCCACTGCCACTTCAATGATGCAATCCTTCGAGCTATGTCGGTTGTTTTAGTTCTCCTGCGGATCTCATCATTTCTGATTCGATCGAGCAGGGAAATACCAAGCATCGCTCTCTCCATTGCTCGCTGGGTGACTTGGAGCCTTCTTATGAGACCCATAGTAAAATACCACGTCTCACTTCCATAGGTCATTACTGGCAACACACACTGGTCAAAGACTTTCGTCTTGAGACATTGAGGTATTTCGGACGCGAATATATGTCGGAGCTTCCCAAACGCTGCCCAGCCCATCCGAGCTGGATTCGACGAGAGATCTCTTTCTCAAAGTTGGACTTACCTAACTGGACCGTCTGTCCTAGGTTAACATAGTGGTCAACAACTTCGAGTGTAATGTTCCCAACATTAACTGGAGCGGGTGCAACATGGGCATTGAACATGATTTTCGTCTTGTCCATGTTCATCTTAAGACCCACTCTTTGCGAAGCATTACCGAGATCTTCGAGCATTGTGTTCAGGTCTTCCAAGGTCTCAGCCATAAGAACTACATCATCGGCAAACCGTAGGTGTGTTAGGTACTCGCCATTGATGTTGATGCCGTATCCTTTCCAGTCCAGCAGCTTAAAAATATCCTCCAACTTTTATGCATAGTTGTAAATAATTTTAAGGCGTTGCTTTAATTTTCCCGAAGAATCTAGCAACATAATAAATGTTCTTAACGTTAAAACTTTACTTTCCTTATTTTGTCTTTTTCAAAAATTAAATATCTCTTCATCATGTCAGCCGAACAACGCCCACGGCTGGGCATAGGCCTCCCCCAAGGATCTCCACAACGATCGGTCCTGCGCTGCCGTGATCTTGACCAGATCGTAATATCTCTTGAAAAATCAAAATTCATTTTCATTTGTTCAACTAGAGCAGGCGTAAAAACGTAAAAAGAGAATGATAATTATACAATATATAATAAATAAAGCGGATCTGAAGAAAAACGTTTTAATAAGGCTCGACGAATATTTCAATCATAAGGTTGATTTTGGCCCAAATATTTTCTATCATAAATTGAACTTTTTTTAATCATAAACAAACACGACTTCTCTTCGTTGATTTCCCAAGACACCTTCAAACTTTCCCCAAAAAAGAGAGTGCACCATTTTCACGGAACCATCCAAATTAAATACGTGAACTGCACCCGAATATGGGCAGGTGAAAAACAGCTCAAATGACCCCTAATTTATAAGCCTCTTGAGATCTATATGAGTAAGTATCTGAAATACAAATAAAATAAAGAATAGATAAAACTACGCAAAATACAAACACAGCATAATAAAAATTTAAAGGACCAGGGTGCCTACCATCAACTCTTATTGCGGTTTTGTTTAGGACCTAAAGTGATCTGCTTCGCTTATTCGTACCACGACAGCTTAATATCAATGACAGCGATTCAGAGATCATTCAATGACATTTCACAGCCGCTGAGCTGTCATCGACTCTTAATTGACTTATAACTCGGCCAAGCTAACATGACACCTGCAGGTTATACCCGCCTTTTAGTAAAGATTGCATTTTGCAAAGTTATGTTGAGTGTTGGTTAAGAGTGAGAGAGAGAGAGTGTTGGTTCTCCGGGCATGACAGAATCGAGTGAAAGAGACGGATAGAAGAAATAAGGACACAAATCGTTCGGTCATTCACATTTAGCAATTCATTTGCGATCCAGTTTTTAGAAGGTCATAGTACGAAAGAAAGCAATAAATTTTAGGAACCTATTCTGCATCGCGCTATTTTTGAATCGCTGTCTTAAAGTTGATGGTAGGCACCCAGTATCTACAAAAAAGTAACACAGAACTATAGAAAAAGCATGTCACTCATGTCACGCATTTAGTAACTACATAATGAAGGTGCAAGTTTTGTGATTATTTGGGGAAGAAAGTCTTTGGTCTGCTGTTTCGAACAAAATGTTTTCAACCAAGCCCCACCCCACCTTCTTGCTTCTTCTATAGTCTGTCTCGTGTTCTGTGTTCGTACCCGAATAAGTAACAATAAGGCGCTACTCGGAAAAATATGGACTTTTTAATTTAAAACTATAGGACGGTTACAGTTGTTACAAATCTGGTAATAAGATATATATTTCTTCATACCTTTATCTAGATTCGTATAGTTTCAAAAACACGATTTTATGATTTTGCCTCGACACTTTTTCTTTTCGAAAAGACCTCTAATAAATACGAAAAGTCAAGATTATTCTTAAATAGGGTTACTTACACTATTGGAAATTGGTTTAATTAGTGGACACCAATAATATTGAGGATCGTATAGAAGCATTTTTTTTTAAATCGCTGTTGTTTTTTAATACGAAGGGATTTTGTGTTTTTTTTACCTAATCTGCAAAATCGGTCTCGCTCCCGCGCGCGTCTTTTTCTCATTGCTATCTCGCTTCAGCACATTTTTTCCGAGTATCGCCATAAGCAGGAAGCGCGAATCATCGCATACATTCTCACCTCGTAGTTAGTACGAGTGAATGACTAAACAGGCTGTCCATAATTAATCTGGCTCGGGGTATCGGTTTAATGTGCGGGAAAGCATGCATAATACAGCCACGGAACTAACTTGCCGGAGTTCTGTGGCACAGAATAAATGGTACCAGTCTTCTTAGTAGCAGAGCGAAGGATTCTACGAAGGATTCTGGGACCAACAAGAGGAGAGGACAGGGAGTAGAGGAAAAGTCACAACCGGGAGATAGAATAAATAAATAAATAAATAAATATTTTCTTACAATCACACCAATTATCTAAGCCCGTAGTTAATTTCTTAAGAAACTGTGTCTACGTGAACTTGATAACGGATAAATATATACTTATATACTTTTTGTTTGTAAATACATACTTAATATACATAGAAAACACCCAGACCAAGACAAATAGACATGTTCATGCACTCAAATATTTATCTTGTTCGGGAATCGAACCCGAGACCTCTGGCGCAGAAGGCAGGTAGTTTACCCCTGCGCCAAATCGGTCGTCAAAGAGCTGCATAATGCATTCACAATACAATTCTGTAAATATAGGAAAAATTGAGATTGTAAAAAAATTAAGTAAGCGAGAGTTTCCCCTCACATTGATGAAGCAACGCTAGCCAACAGCGAGAAAATTTAACGAGTCGTGCAAGCCTTTCGGTAGCTTAGTTGGTCAGAGCATCGGGCCGGATTCCCGGAGGCGCGGGTTCGGATCCCGCCTGAAAGCTACTCACGGGGTTCGTGGTTTTTTATTACAATTTTTGCTATACTTACAGAATTGCATTGTGAATGCATAGACATAATAAAAATATCTCAATTTAATGGCTGTTTCATCTTACTCGATTGTTAAACATTTGTAAAAAAGATTTTTTTCGGATGCGAGGGTTTCCTCGCATTGATGAAGCAACGCAGGCCGCCTGAAAGCTACTTATAGGGCTCGTGGTTTTTTTTACTATCGCATTTTTCCTATACTTACAGAATTGCATTGTGAATGCATAAAAATAATTAAAAATCTCAAATTATTAGTACTTTCATTTGAGCTTGAGTGAGCTTAGGCACTGTATTTATCCGCTAGATGGCGGTCTTAGTATGATCGAGCTCCGTGTTTATTTATTTAAAAAATAGTTAAAGTGTTTTTTAATCAGTTTAAGTGATATAATTCAAAAGTGTACCAACGAAATAACCAGTGTGAATGTTATCCACAACATTCGTTTGGAATTGACTGACAAAAACAGATGTGCAAATATAAACAGTGATTGTAAAATTAATCAAAATATAGTGACACCTTGCGCGAGTTGGAACAATAAAAGTGATGTAAATAGTAATTGTAATAAAGTATTAATAAAACATTAGCATAAAAAAGTGCAAATGTGACTGATTTTTTAAATTTTCGTCAAAACAGAACGGTTTATACAAGTGAATTGTGTTATTGCTACGCACGCCTATTCCTATTGGTGTAGCGATGTTGACGCATACGTCATTGACACGAATATAAAGTAACTTTTCGTCAATCTTACATAAGCAGGCGTAGCGCAGTGGTACTGCGCTCAACACGATACCGCACAGAAAAGTAGCACTGACGTCTCTTGGTTCGAGACCTGGCTCGGAACACTTTCTTATTTTGATTTTATTTTTTTTATTAATGTTATTTTAACTTAACTACTTTTATTGTTGACTGAATAATTAACTAACGATTATTATTTTTGACTGCGGAACTGTTGACATACATTAATTGTGACATTTTGTAATATTGTACACAAATAACTTGTGTAAGTGTGTGTGTAGTTGACTTTATACGAGAAATACGGTTTCTCCACACTGGACTTCTTCTTCTTCTTCTTCTTCACACTACACTGGACTGCAAAATGGCGACTCCTGTGGCGTGCTTTAAATGTAAAACAAAAACTGATATAAAAAACATGGCAAAATGCGCGAAGTGTAAAAATTATTTTGATTTTGAATGCGTAGGATTTCCAGAAAAGCTATTCAGAATCATGGATAGGGAAAAAAGAAATAATTGGCTTTGTCCATCTTGTACTCAAAAACAAAGTAAGACGCAAGTAAACATTTCAAATCATCAACGCACAAATATTACTATGAGAAGAAAAGATAAGCAAGTAACTGAATCAAAAACTAATGAGAGCACCCCGCTGGCAAAGGAATCGAATACGGAAATAAATAACTCTCCTACATTTCTAACTTTGTCTGAATTGGAGCCTAACAACGACGGTACGGGAATAACTGCTGATGTAGTAAGTGATGAATACTTTTCCACTGAACGACTCACTAAGAGCGCCGAATTAACGCTTTTAAATGACCCAGATACAGAAAATGAACTACAGGAGGAGGTAAAACTACTCAAAAATAACCTAAAATCCACGGAAAGCGAGTTGGAAAATACTATTCTGGAAAACAACGAACTCAAAAGGTGCATTGCTAAACTGAAGAAGGAAATTCAAATGCTTAAATCTATCTGTGTAACTCCTCAAAAGGTAAACTCTAGTACTGGGAAAAGAAACTCCTCGCTACTCGCAGACATTGCTACACCGCCTAGAAATAAAAAAATTTAAAAACCAACAACTCAAGACAACGTACAACAAATGCAAAAAGTCATAACAGATCTAAACAAATCCTTATTTAACGCGCAGAAAGAAATCTATAACTTGGATAAGCAAATTTACAATCTTAAGCTTAAGATAGACGACACACCAAATATAAATGATGTCAGCTTCATTTCTCACAGTCAAAATTTGATACCTGAACCGCTCAAGCAAACAAGTAAACCCCACAACGTTTACATAATAGGCGATGAACAACTAAGAGGTCTCGCTGCAGAAATGGTGAAGACAAGAGCCGGAAACTGGAATGACAAATATAATGTGTCTGCAACAATTCTCACGGGCGCAACAAGTTCAATAGTACGAAATTACTGTGAAAAACTGGCGAGTCAAATAACTAGCAATGATATCATTGTTTTAAGTATGGGATCTCATGATGACGACCTACATGTACTACATTCTAATCTCTGTATAGTAAATAATATGTTAGCTAAGTCCACTATATATATTGTACCCATTTTGTCTAATCTCAGCTTTAGTGAATATACATTATATAAGTCTATTGGAATGTGGTTAAAACATTTTCATAAATGTAATCTGATTGACTACAGTTTTCAGTCTTATAAAGACTATTACTTTATCCAAAAGCTGTGTAGTAAATTAAATATATCAATTGATTTTATTGAATACGAAGAACAATATCTATCGTATAAAAATATTCGTAAGCTGATGCATAATGAAACTAGCAAATATCTTGTAAAACATAAACTGAAAGCTCCTAAAAAAGGTACAATACCCTATTATTTTCATGTCCAGACCAAACCAGAGATAACATCAGAATGTAAGGCCAGTGTAAACTCTCTGGATTCATTCATAGGTCAACCACAACAAATAAAGTGCGATCTTTTTCGTGCAGAATAATGTGCAATTAAATATTTTTCATCAAAACATGTGTAGCCTTAATAATAAAATAAATGACCTAGAATTATACTTAGGCACTCTTGATACTGATTTTCAATATTTGTGTATTAGTGAACATTTTATGAATGAAAAATTAGTGGAATTACTCAATATGAACAATTATAAGGTTGCTACTTATAATACAAGAATAAATAAAAAAAGGGGAGGAACACTAATAATGGTTAAGAAAGATAAGGACATTAATGAGATATCGATAGCAAAAAAATTGTATAAGAGAGATAGTTTTGAAATGTGCTGCGTAAAGGATGTAGAAACTGATGTTTATTTATGCTGTTGTTATCGCACTCCAGATGATAAAAATTTTGATGATTTTATTGTAAGACTAGAAAAGCTTTTGGAGTATTTTTTCAACAAGAAGTGTTTAATTTGTGGTGATTTTAACGTAGACCTTAAATGTAGCAGTAAAAAATCAACTGAATTATTGAATCTTTTGACTTGCTATAACTTCAGACCACTTGTATCTGAATATACCTTTATAAGAAATGACTCACGCTCGTGTATTGACAACGTATTGACTAATTTAACTAATGATAATGTACTAAATTGCGAAATTGATCATAATGGACTATCAGATGGACACGCCGGAATATTGTGTAGGGTTAAAGTGCAGTCTCAAAATAAAAGGGGCCACAATAATCCCAAAATGTATGTGACAAAACGGAGATTAACAAAACATAATAGAGAACTTTTTAGGCAAAAACTTATTGATCATGATTGGAACAACATTGGAATCAATAGTTTCATAAAAATGTTTTGTCTTATCTTTCGAAACTGTGTAAAAAAGAAAAGAATATCAATTAACTTGAATCGCAAATCTGAATTGCAATGGGTGACGAAAGGCATTAAAGTATCCAGTCAAATGAAGCGGTTTCTTAGTGTAGGAAAAGCATGCGGCAATGACATAACAATTGTTAAATATAGAGTAACATATATGACACTTTATAGAAGAGTAATAAGACAAGCCAAAAAATTGACGGTACAGAATAAGATAGCACGTTCGAAGAACTTGTCAAAAAGTATATGGCAGCTAATCGACAAACATAGAAATAAAGCTCATAAAATTCCCAGTCAACTTGTAATCAAGACAGAAAATAAAATCCTAAATGATCCTGTACAAATTGCTGATACCTTTGTGAAGCAATTTGAACTCAATGCAAGTAAGACCTCAATAGTTTCGGAGAGTGCTCGGAGCTATCTTAACCAGAGCGAAGATTATATAATGGACGAGATGGTCTTATATCCTTCTACTGCAAATGAAGTGAAAAAGATCGTTCAGAATATGGAAGCGAAAACATCCTCCAGCTATGACGAAGTGCCCATAACAATAATAAAAGACAACATTGATGTTTTGGCCGAGCCCTTGAGCAGGTTCTTTAATAAATGCTTTGCAGAAGGAGTCTTTCCTGACCAATTTAAGATTGCAAAAATTGTGCCAATTCATAAAAAAGGTTCCAAGTTGGATACCAAGAACTATAGACCGATATCCATACTTATTACTAAATCCAAGATCCTTGAGAAGCTAATTAAAGCGAGACTGATCGCTCATATTAGTAAAAACGGAATTCTTCATAAAAATCAATTTGGTTACCGGAATACGGTTGGCACACAGGACGCAATAATCACTTTGCTAAATGACGTCACTGACAAAATTAATGCAAATTTGAGGGTAGCCACGGTTTTCCTCGACTTGAGCTCAGCATTTGATACAATTAATCATAAACTGCTCTTAGAGAAGCTGGAGTTCTATGGTGTTCGAGGGAAAGCACTGAAGCTTTTCCAATCATATTTACGAAATAGAAATTTTTTTGTAGAAATTAAAACTATAGATGAAAATATGTGTGAAATTGTAACCAGGTCCAAACTAACTGATTGTGAAGTAGGCGTCCCACAAGGTTCCATATTGGGACCTATACTATTTATAATATTTATAAATGACTTGATTGGTTATATATCAAATGCTCATAATTCAGTCAAATTAATCCTATTCGCAGATGACACCAATGCAGTAATTTCTGATAAAAGTCTTATTGATTTAGAAACAACAGTAACTCAAACATTACTATCAATGAAAAATTGGTTCACTGTTAATGGTTTATCGATCAACAGCCTAAAAACTAATATCATGTTGTTCAAAACTCACTCCAGGGATAATAGTAACTTAAACATTAATCTTAACGGTGACTTGCTACATACAGTAAGTTCAACAAAATTTTTGGGCGTCAAGTTTGATGACCAACTGAAGTGGAAGGAAGAACTAGAAGACATTGAGAGTAAAATCAGTTCAGCCTGCTATGTCCTTCGAAGTCTTAGAGATGAAGCAGATATAAAGCATTTAAAACTTGTATACTACGCCCTTGTGGAATCAAGGCTACGTTATAGCATTTTTTGCTGGGGTAGAAGCTATGACTACAATATTAATAAGGCTTTCATTCTACAAAAAAGGGCAATCAGGACAATGGTACGCATACCCCAACAAGAGTCTTGTCGAGAGCACTTTCAGAAACTGGAAATATTGACTGTTCCTAGTCTATATATTCTTGTGATATTATCTCATTTTGCTAAAACTATAACAGAACACGAGACTACAACGGAAAAGAATATAAGAGTTGCTACAAGAAGACAAGGTTTTACACAAAAAATTCTTCCTAGAATAGATATAGTCAAGCATTGTCCTAATTACCAGTCAGTACTTTTATTTAATAAACTGCCAAGTGAGCTAAAAAGTGCAGTGTACGATTCAAATTTCAACGATACATTGAAAACATACTTGTTGAGGAAATGCTTCTATTCCATTAATGATTTTTAAATAGCAATAATGAATTGACTGGTTTTACCTAAAATATTATTATGGAATTGAATTTTTAAATAATTTGTTAATTAATATTGTAAATTATGACATTATTGTTAAGAATTTATTAATTTTGATTATCACTAATTATTATTTTTTTGTTTTTTTTTTAATGTAATTTAATTATAATTGGGAAAGTGTAATTAATCAAATGTATTTACCATAAGTGTTATAATTTTCGACACAATGAACATTGTTAAGAAATAAATAAATCTAAATCTAAAAATCTAAAACTGTTCCAGTCTTCGAGCAACGCGGGCCTTCCGTAAACCCGCGTTTCTCGAAGGTTCCAGGGTGCATACCATCAACTCTTATTGCGGTTTTGTTTAGGACCTAAACTGATCTGCTTCGCTTATTCGTATCACGACAGCTTAATATCAATGACAGCGATTCAGTGATCATTCAGTGACATTTCACAGCCGCTAAGCTGTCAGGAACTCTTATTTGACTTATGACTCGGCCAAGCTAACATGACACCTGCAGGTAATACCCGTCCCTCTCACTCTCCGGGCATGACAGAATCGAGTGAATGAGACGGGTAGAAGAAATATGGACACAAATCGTTCGGTCATTCACATTTAGCAATTCATTTGCGATCTAGTTTTTAGAAGGTCATAGTACGAAAGAAAGCAATTCATTTTAGGAACCTATTCTGCATCGCGCTATTTTTGAATCGCTGTCTTAAAGTTGATGGTATGCACCCTGTAGTTTATAAGGTCGGGCACAGAATATATCGTGGTCGGGTTCAATTCTCAAAGGACTCAGAATGTTGTTTGATGAATATCAATGCCTGTGTAAGTTTCTGATGTTTCTTATTTATTTTATGAATGTTGTTATCAAGAAAACAAACTTAGTAACAGCAATACAGTTTTCGTGACATTTCGCCAACTTAAACAATTTCTTGAAATCCAAAACTAACGATAGAAATTTCACAGGAATTAATACAGCTAACGTCTAAGTTTTGGTACGCTAATCTCGTCTCTCGTGCGCTCACAACAAAGATCATTATAACCGCAGTGTTGGAAGCGAGAAGTTCTAAATCCGAGTAGTTTCCCATGTGCATCAAGTTCGCGGGAAATTGGCCGCAAGTTTTGCTTTGACGAAAGAACACAATAAGGCACAAATTACACGAGCACGGGATTCCTTGCGCTTAGCAAAGTTTGGTACAGTAAGCCAAGTAATTTGTTATGGTTTTGTCCTTAGAAAGATAAAATATAAGAAAGTAAGAAAGAAAAAACATTTATTAACGAACACACCACATAACACATAAGAACAGACAAATAACAGAGAATAACAATCAACAAAAAAAATAAAACCCGCTTACAAAGAAACTGCCATCAAAATTTAAGAAATAATCGACAATGGCGCAACTGTCAAAATTTCAAAATGGCGGCCAAATTTCGCTGATTTTGCAAAAAAAGTTTGAAAAAAAATGTGTGTTTAAATCTTCCGCACCGCACAAGAAGTAGGTATACTGCCCTGACGTTAACTGTGCAAAAGGCTTTGTAACTGCGTTGCGCGAACAACACTCCATTGACATAGTAAAGAGTTGGAGCGTAAAATTAGAAGCCTCTCAACTTCGGCTCGTTCTATGGAGATAAGGCTGATTTTTAAATTTTATGTAATTGGATGTAATTTTCGGAGACATACTGTTCTAATAAGTTTTTAGTAAAAATTTCATTTTTATAACAGCTTTTTTGCTGACTGTACTTTAATATTGTATTGTCATCTGAACCAAACCTGTATACAAAATTTTAGTTCCATCAAACACTGGGAAGTGGGTCAAATTAAGTTTGTAAGATTTGTGCCCCACTAACTAGCTAACATACTAACAATCTAACATGGCAAGTTTTTAAAAAACAGCTTATAAAATGAAACAACAGTCTATCTCAAAAATTAAACCGCCTTCAAAACAAAACTGCAAACAAAACTACAAACAAAAAACTCATTTTCCAAAAAACACGTAAAAGTGAAAAATAAATTGAATCAATCAATTCAAAGTACGAAAGTGCGGGACTTTTTCTAATTAATCTTGAACTTACTGATCTGATTGAAGTCGGTGTCAAGCCATATCATAATATGTATTTGATAGGTATCACTTCGCGCATGAGATATTGTGTATTATTGATTCACTATTTCTTGTTACTTTCGGCTTGACACCGACTTCAATCAGATCAGTAAGTTCAAGATTAATTAGAAAAAGTCCCGCACTTTCGTACTTTGAATTGATTGATTCAATTTATTTTTCACCTTTACGTGTTTTTTGGAAAATGAGTTTTTTGTTTGTAGTTTTGTTTGCAGTTTTGTTTTGAAGGCGGTTTAATTTTTTTGAAAAAATTTGTTTATTTTTCCGTTTTTAGTGTAAGAAATCTACCATAAGAAACCGCATAATGCGCAAGCGTAGCGCAATGTGCAACGACTGTAGCCCATATCTAAATTAGAATACTCAGACAAGCACCACCCTCCAACTCCCAACTGTAATGCAGTTTCCTTCCACCATCAGCTAACCTAAATTACTTGAAAGAATACAACCTAAAGTTCTATTCGCGCTTGTGGTACTTAAAAACATACTTTAACTCCTAAGCGTTCAGGAGTTTTACCTTCCATCATCAGCTTACCTAAATAACCTTAAAGATAACAACTATAAATATTTACGCATCAACAATATATAAAGAATTATTCTCCAACTCCCAACCGTTGAGGAGTTGTACCTTCCATCACCAGCTTATCATCGTGAGATGATGACTACCAGACGCAAATACTTGGAAATTACTTATAAACCATATTAAAGAAATCGTATCGCGCCCGTATAATTTAGTATTTTATTAATATTTCCGATAACCATCTATGGTCCTCATCATCAGTTCCACTACACTAAATGGTGCTTACCGAAAGCAAGTGCTCGAGTTATTTAAGAAAATTCAAAAATCGCTATAGGTTTGCCTATAAAATTTGAAGAGTTCCCTTGATTTCACCAGGATTCCATCATCAGATCCTGACCGTATGACAATGGGACCAATTTGTAACTATATGCTTTTGAACAAAAAAATAATTTCTAAAATCGGTTTACAATTGACAAAGTTATGAGGTAACAAACATAAAAAATAAAAAAAATAAAAAAAAAAAAAATCCTCCTTTTTTTGAAGTCGGTTAAAAAATGCTAATTAATAAATAAAATATCTGGGAACATCACACACCTTTTATATAATTTAATAAATTTCTTACTATCACACCACTATTCGCTACTGTAAATAATGTAAGCTGAAACACTTGTGTTTCAGATATCAGAAACTATTAAATCCCTAAAAATATAGCAGTACTTAGCATAGTCTGTCATATAAAAATCACTTAAGTTATGTATAAAGAACTTTGATAATTTACTGTAAAAATAAATCATTTATGTGATGAAAAGTAATTTATCATACGAAGTGAAATAAAATCGTTAAATATACTCAATACTTTATTTGATAAAATCGCTCGGTTAACCCCGTTTGAGTTTATACGCGTTGTCTTAGTATTTCAAAAACAGCTGATTTATAGTCTTTTATAATATTTATATAATGAACAACCAAACAAGGTGAACTTGACATTGAACTGTCATGACCTTTGGGAGAAAGTATTTGTCATTAGTGCTAAGTGCCGCTTTTAACTGGAATTAGTATTTGATCGAAAAGCAATTAATCTTTGCTATTTCTAAGCTGCTCTTGAAAAACGGCAATTTATGTTTGTTTCTGAAAGAGGTTAGCTAAACTACAGAACATTTGGAACGCGATGTTTAGCCATAATTCAAGTTCTTATTAGTAATGCATTTTTTAACGATTACTTTAAAATACTAACCTTCAATTCTATTATCGCATTTTATATTACAACAACTTAGTACTGACAATTTCTGTTTCCTATTACAGTTGTTCAACGCATGAGTTGTAGTAAAGTTTTAAAACAGACCATCCGTGAAAGTTCCAGTCGTCTTGAACAAAATACGATCGCAAACAAATACTGAGACAAAAAAAACACGCGTCCCCCGCCCGCATTCTCCTTTAGCAGAAAACTTTTCTCGCCTGCATTCCTCGTCTCGTTACCTTTGTCGATTGATTGTGAGGTAAATAGCCCGATCCAGGATTGTCCACGATTATTTGTATTGTAAATTAGATGTTGAAAGAACCAGTATCGAATATTCTCCCCGGGAAGATATATTGACAAAGCGACGATAATGACGAACGAACGAACGATTCTATTTCGAATTTCGATAATATTATTCGGATACCTATTCCCAAAGGTTAGAGTTCAGCTCTTTTTGTAAATGTTATTAAATGTTTTTGAGTAATTCTTTCTTACTCCAGTGCTATCTCTAGATTTTATTATAGCTTTGAGCAAAAACATTTAACGAAACTACTTAAAATAAATGCTTAGGGTTGCTATGGTACATACATATTAAACTTATTCGGGTCAAAATCAATCGGCGGGCGAATTGTGCATTCATTGTGCGCTCGCGATAGACATCTAATCAAATAAGTCAATGTGACGCACCATTTGATGCAGCTGACCCGAATATGTGTGAAGCAACCCTTATTTTTCAGGTTGTCTTTTTAACTACCTATATGTCGAGGGAAATGTACTAATCTAAATACATTTATATTTTATTTCTATAACGCTGCCGTATTTCTTTGTAGTCAGAGTTACAAACCGAGATAAACCTTCTATACCGTGTAGTATTTCACACCACATGTAAATAGAAAACCCGAATGCAAATTGTCAAAAAAAAATTGATGCAATTTCCAGCTAACAATAGTGCGAGACGCTTAGACGGAGTTTTATTTCCATTTGAAACGCGGCGAGCGAGTTTGTAGACAGAATTTGTTACTCGCCGGTAATTTTGAAACAATACTGAATTGTCAGTTGCAACGTCGCGTGGAAAATTGTGAGCGCACATCTGCGTTGTAGCGGGGAATGGTACTGACGCGCGCAAATCACAAAGGGGTAGTTACTATTACAAATTACTCGTGCCTGCCAACTAATTTTGACACCCCTTGAAAACAAAAACGGTTTTAACGAACCGTTAATCGTAATATGTAGCGTAGAGTATTTTAAAATTGTTTTATTAATAAATTTTAATAATAAAATCATTTTTATGCGAATCTTTTTTGCTGACTGTACTTTGATATTGTATTGTCATCTAAACTAAACCTGTATACAAAATTTCAGCTCCATCGGACACTGGGAAGTGGGTCAAATTAAGCTTGCAAGATTTGTCCCCCACCAACTAACACACTAACTAACTAACATGGCAAGTTAATAAAAAGCTTGTAAAAAAAGAGGATCCTACATCCTACTGCTTAATCCCAAATAAGGTGTAAGTCAAACAGAAATCTTATCCTATTCTACTTCCTACTTCCTACTGATGTTTGGATGTTTGGATGTTTTGATGTTTGGATGTTTGAATGTTTGTTACTCAATCACGCCAAAACGGCTGAACGGATTTGGCTGAAATTTGGGACACAGATACTTTGTAGCCTGGAGAGGAACATATACTTTTTATCCCGGAAAAATATCACATTCCCGCGGGATAACGTCGTATAGTCCACGCGGGCGAAGCCGCGGGCGGAAAGCTAGTATTTAATAAATTTATTTTAAAATATTTTCAAAGTAGAAAATAAAGGAGATGGATAAAATAAAAACAAAAGCCCTCTTTTCCTCCAATATTTACCAAACAATATTCTAGATCCTAGATATTGTTCGACCGGTTGTCAAAGTCAGAACCTAACTCAAAATTTGAATATCGTGCTTCAAATCGAAATAAAAACATTGTTAAAAAGGGTTATTGTCTTAGCCTCCGTCAAAACCATTAAAAATTATTTGCGAATGTCAACAAAATGTCTCTTCGTTACTGAGTAGGTATGAAAAAACGAAGATTTTTATTTTATTTTTCATACATCTGTTTCAGTGATAAAAATATCTACTTTATATTGCACCTAGTGGTAATGGCATAGGGTCTAAATTCAGCAAACACTTTGCAAGTGTGACCTGGACGAGGTCGTATGGAACAATTAACGTTGTCTGGACTACGTTAGTCCGAGGTAGAAACAAAAAGGTCGGTACAAAATACGCTTTGGCATGTTATTTTTCTAAAGCATGTTCACTTTTTGCTTAGCTGTAAAAACAGTTCTTTGCTCGCAACAAACTAGGCTGACAAGTTGTAAACATTGGTTCTATTTAAAAGTAAATTGTGCTACCTTTTTATTTACATGTGGTCTGCTCTATCGTAATTCTAAATTTGTATTCAAACATTGGAAGTTTTTTTTTATTTAGGTATTTAAACTTTTGTTTGTCCGTCCTAAAAGCGGCAGATAGTATTTAGCATACATACTTCTTATTAATGTCGAGATTATAACCACTTATAACTAAGAGTTTGTTCCTTCCTCTCCTTTGATTTATCGTGCGAACGCAAAGAAGATAAGTACCAATCAAAACACGGACATATTGTGTCATTAAAGAAACCCATTGGGAAACAAAGTAATTTTTACTATCGGCTTTACCTTCAGGAAGTCTAGGGTCATGCCCTTGTTATTTCTTTCTAATCATATTTCCAAGGGCTTATTTAATATTAAACAATGCTTATTGCCAGCGATGAAGGGAGACACTAAGAGCCAGCGCGCACTTGTGATTTTTAATCGGGCGATAAGTAGTTTGATCGTTCTCGGATTCAGTATTATTGGCAGTGCGCACATTGACGATTAAACTATCGACCGATCGAACTATCGATAATGACTGGCCGATAAGTAGTTATACGATCAAACTATCGCACAACTATCGACCGGTCGGTAATGTGCATGAAATGAAGGACTATGTGAGCGCGCACACTGCATTCAACTAAACTATCGCCCAACTCTCGGTCGACTGCGCATTCAGTATGGCACTGTACGTGAGTGCGCGCACTTCCCATAGTTGTACGATCAAACTATCGCACAACTTACAGCCGGTCGGTAATGTGCAAGCACTGCATTCAAATAAACTATCGCCCAACTATCGGTCGACTAAAAATCACAAGTGCGCGCAGGCTCTCAATACCAAACTTTCAGCCGACAGTTTGATCACGATTGTCTTACGATTCCGACTAAACTATCGGTCGACTAAAAATCACAAGTGCGCGCAGGCTCTCAATATCAAACTATCGGCCGACAGTTTGATCACGATCGTCTTACGATTCCGACAAAACTATCGGTCGACTAAAAATCACAAGTGCGCGCAGGCTCTAAGAGACGCGGAGTAGTAGGTCGAACCTTCATTAACTTACATTCAGCTCCATTATTCAAGAATGTAATAACTGTCTCGAAAATCCTGCTCCATAAACGGCTGGTTTTAGACGTTTCCTATTAAAAGGCGAGGATTTCATTCTCAATGTTGGTGGGAGAAAGTAATTCTTGAAACGTTTGAGGTCTACCGATTCTTATGTAATGATGCTTCAACTGTAGCATCAGCTTGCTTTGATGAACACTTTTGTACTATGTCGCATATATTACAGTCAGTACATATAAATATGTGCTAGAGTACCTGTAATAATATTTTTAATGTCACATTTCAATTTTATTTCGAGCGTCGTAATAAAATTGAAACCGTGTCTGTACGACTATATAAATACAATCATACATACATACATACAGGAAAAAATTTTGACCAGTGTACAAATTTTTAGGATCAACTCAGAATCGGTAAGTGAACAACTTTCTCCTAGAAACATGGGTCGAAATACGACAAAAATTTTTGGACTCCCCATACTAAATAGATCACGAAATCAGTCCGATTTGTATGAAGAGGCAAAAAAATTTTGTCATATTTCGACCTATGTTTCTAGGAGAAAGTTGTTCACTTACCGATTCTGAGTAGATTCTAAAAATTTGTGCACTGATAAAAAAATTACCCTGTATACTCACGCCTGTTTTCCACGGGGCGGGGTAGGCAGAGGCAGAGACTGCAGACCTGCTACGATCCTTGCACACTTCTTTCGCTTCATTGACCCATCAATCTTTTCATACATGCCCCGCGATTTTATGAGTATATGTGAATGTACTACGAGGGGTACACTGAAAGTTTTGCGTAACTAACATTCGAAATTCAAACATTTATGAGCGGCCAGGAGCGCAGAACTTTCAGTGTGCCCTTTGTATATGCCATCAATGATTTTTAACATTTCAACTTCCTCATCTGGTCATAATTTTGCTTCAACATTCAATAAAATCAAGGTCAAGTCTCATCTCTAAAAGGCCATAAGGGTATTCAAACCTGCAGGCTGATTATGTAAGTTATTAGCAATCACTTAGCTATCAAAACTGACAGAAATTGCATTAGCATTGCTGCTTTAGTAAGACAGTTGTCACATTGGTTCTTACTAAGGCAGCAATCTAACTGTTAATGCTAATAAGTTATATAGTCAGCCCGCGAGTTGATGTTGATGACTACTACATAAAAAAACACTCTCAATAAACAAGAAAATAACTAACTGAAAACAAAACTGTTTGTACTACAGTATAACGTCGGTAATCACTTATTTCTAAGTTATTATTGACTGAACAGACATTCTTAGTGAATGCCGCGATCTTTTTATTACTTTCCCAGAATTCTATTCCTTTTGTGGACCAGTCCACATTATCCAGATTGACAAACATTACATTAGTATCGAACGGTGGATTCGTGGACTTTTTCCTCATCTCAAATCCATAATGGAATGTAAATACAATTGAGAGAATAAATCCGCAAATGTCAATACAATCTTAAAACATTATTGGAGAGCTAACGCTTTCGTAATATACTGATGACAATTTTTATTCTTATCTTATAGCTATTATTAGATGTTGTTGCTGAATCTATCATCTTTTCTAATGTTACTTACGTAAGCTTGAACCATCTTCAATCCAAGAATCTTACCTACCGGAGCATACTGCATAAGGCAATTAACTACTATCACTTCTAAGCCCGTATAATGTCTTTCTCTAAGGCAAAATTTATCGCCATACAAAAATTCATGATACTTGACTTAGTAGTTGAGTCGTGAAAGGTAAAAGTCAGGCAGATACACTAACAGCCGATTTCAATAATCTATCTTCAATAAGAGATATGCCTACTATGGATCTGTTACGAGGCAACTGTTTGTTATTTCCCGTCATTTAACAGGAATACCTAGGCAACAAATCTTTAGTAAGCCTATGTCTAACTGAGGATAGGTTATTGAAATCGGCCGTAAAAGAGTTACTTTCGCAGTTATAGGAACCTTAATTAAGTACCTCACAAATGCATGTAGCAACACTAAAATTAAAAAAAGAACATTCCACATCGATTACAGAACAACTTACAACGCGATCGTTCACCGCGAAATGTCACTCGGTCCACATTAGGCATTCCATAAACAATCGGTCCAGAAATAGCCCGGGAGGCGCGGTTGCCGCCAATGCCGCGGCTCCCAACTGCTCAATAATGCATCCGATCGATATGCCGACGCGAACCACTATTCGTTATTGTTTTTATTTCCTAAGAAACTGCTGTCACTGATATTTTCATAAGAGTGGGCCACATTACACAAATACAAAACTTTATTTGCTATACTTAAATAGGGTGCTTACAATTTTGTATTCTAAAATAAAACATGGAACTTAGCCTATTTTGCCATATTACACAGCATGCAAATATTTAAGTCTTTTCCGGTAACCATTTTCGCAGAAGATTGGGGTTAAACATAGCAATCAAAATAGCAAAAGTATCACTCTTTGTTGTATTTTAAAGAGTAGGCTAAGGCCTACTCTTGAAAAGTCTGAGGTCTAATGGTTTGATGACAAATTTTAATCCAAAGATGCTGCGATCCAAAAGTCGCATACAATCCTATTACTGGATGCAATTCCATTTAAGAGCCATGTTACCAATATGGTGTAATATTCAATTAATTTTATACTAGATATTGAACACTTTAGC
The DNA here is from genome assembly GCA_949710035.1 of Crambus lathoniellus. Taxonomy (NCBI): domain Eukaryota; kingdom Metazoa; phylum Arthropoda; class Insecta; order Lepidoptera; family Crambidae; genus Crambus; species Crambus lathoniellus. The sequence goes on from OX453304.1 coordinate 2,826,820, forward strand.
ACCTAAGTAAACAAAGGTATTACTGATAATAATTTCACCATCATTTGTTTTTACACCTCATAACACGATAAGTCCATTAGGCCACGCAAGATTCTACGGTGCAGATCACAGGGCCGGCATTGTGCTGCAGCCAATAATACCAATTACTGATGCACCCGGCGCAGCCCTAATAAGTCAAATTGAACAATGCATCGACCACTAATTGCTTGGGAGGATCGCTTTACCGGTCACATCTAATTATGAATAGCTTCCTGTTGTACTGTTAAAACTGTTTGGTCTTATTAGATTGTCTAAGATGTTATATTTTTTTTTGTGAAAATAAATATTAACTACTTACAAACATCTTGACTCATTCACTAAGAATAGTGATATTCATAATTTTAACACAAGAAATAAAAATAAGCTTGCCGTTCCAAGATTTAGACTTGAAAAAAGTAGAGGCTCGTTTTTGGGAAAAGGCATAAAGTTCCACAAGAATAAATTTAAAAAACATGTTAAAAAGACGCTCTTAAGCAAAGCTATTACAAAGTAGAAGATTATTTAAATGATCACAACGCTTGCATGGTTGTCATAATTATAGTAACACTAACAATGTATAAAAGGAAAATCTTCCTATAAATAAGTATGAGAAAACTTTCCTTCAGCATTAGCTTTTTGTATAAATTTTATTATTGTACCATTTTGTCCAGCAACGAACGACATATTTTTTTTTGTAAATGCGTTGCTTCTGTTAAAGCTGATGAGTTTTTTTCGCCTGTTTTTCTTGTCAGTTAAAAGATGTCCATAACAGGTGGTAGGTAAAAAAATATTGGACGATTCATAAGCATTAATTTTATTTAATCTATATGAATAAAAAATTTATGACTATAACTATGACTAATTTTTTAACTAACGTCGTGTAGTCCACGCGGGCGAAAACGCGCGGCTAGTTCCTTATAATTATTGTAAATAAACATTGAACTCTTACAGCAAAATCCTACGAGCATCGCGAGTTAAAAAAAATCATTACAATAATAATATGAAACATCTCCACAAGCAGGATGCATACCGTTTGAAATAAAACCGAACGCAGCGTGCTCTCAATATCGTGGAATACGAGAAATTCCTTGTATAATTTCCCAACCAAAACTCGATTTGTACAGAACAGTCAGTCATGCATCGAATTCTACCTCGAAAGAGATCACATTGTCCCCGCCTTTTAGAAATGCCCGAATCGACTAGCATACTGCTCGTGCATATTTGACATTTCTACGGGAATTAGAACTGAATAGAAATGCAAAGGCATAAGGAACTAGGTCAATGACCGCATTGACTATTGTATACTCGTACTTTGCCGGTTTTAAAGAGTTCTGTGGTGGTTTTCGCCCTTTTCACGATCGGTGTTGTTACGGTTTACTATCGAATGGTGGTTTTGCTTTCGTGGTTTACACATTTTGTGTCGCCCTCATTTCTAAATGCATAAACAAGCTTGATCGATAAAATATTAGGGTTTATGTATATCTTTCATTTGAAAATCTGTCACTCAAAATCCACACGAAAGCCATGAAATAATTTTAGCCTTAAGACCTTCGATCAACAATAACAAGTTTTTTTTTAAGAAATTTTCACAAATAATTTATTGTAGGAATTTGTTTTTCCCACACATTAAAATTTAAAAAATTTGGTCATTTGACCATAACAACAAAGTCAATATCGACCTACACCATAAAAATTCTAAATCTATGACCTATACTACTGATGACGTTTCAGCATTTTTTTCTATCTCATTTAACAACTAAAGGCGTGCTTACACGGGCAAATAAAATTGCGCAATTCCTGTCAATCCTCTCCAAATATGACGTCACTCACGAACACATCAAGTAGAGAAGGACGATGGCAGAATGTAGCAACCTGTTGCTGACATACGGCCACACAAGGTTTTAGGTGTATCCGTGCCGATTACTGAACATCTAGAGCTACTCGGCATGTATTTGACTCCATCTCTCAATTTTAGCTCCTTCATTGAGAGTAAAGCTCAATTAGCGTCTAAAAAGCTTGGCGTTCTGGCAAAGGTGAGAAAGTACTTCACGCCGGAACAGCTATTCAATCCTTACCAAGCGCAAATTCGTTCGTGTTTGGAGTACTGTTCTCATCTCTGGGATGGCTCTGCCAAATACCAGCTCCAGACACTTGAAGCTAATTTCAGCGGAGGGCCAGAAAGCTCATTGGCAATGACTATCTCTTCGATAAAAAACTCAAAAGCCTCGAGCATAGACGCAAAGTTGCAAGCTTATCGGTTTTTAATCGGATACATTTCGGCGAGTGTGCAGTGGAATTGCACAACCTAATTTCGCCATCTCCCTTCTTCCAACAGACAACCAGACGTACAAATCAGCGCCACCGTTTTATAGTGGATATTCCTAGGACACGGACTAAGCGTTTTGCTTCTAATTTTATTATCCGTACCGCTAAGGAATGGAACTCCTTTCCTGAGTCTGTATTTCCCGATAGGTACAATCTGGGGGCCTTCAAGTCGCGAGTGAACCGGTACCTTCTAGGCAAGCGCGATTTATCGTAGATCGCATCAACGTTTAACATCAGGCGTGATAGCGGACAAGCGCTTGCCTATCAACCAATAAAAAAAACATTACCACGAAATATGGAGCAACATCGCTCCACTTAATTGCTCCAGATTGATCCAGTACTGTTGCCAGGCAATTATTGCCAAAAAGTTGCCCGTGCACGCGCGCTTTAAAAAAAGTTATACTAAAGTAAAAAGAGGGTTGTAGCTGTTATCTCAAGAATATTATGTTATCATAATCTTAAGTTCTCATAAGAATAAATGCCTTACATTGTAATTTATCAACAATCAATAGTTCTTGAAGTATTTTTAACTCAAAACAAACACGTGTCGTAGGTCACACGGTTCAGTTTTTTTTTTCAATTCAACCGATAAGTGCGAAGCCGCCATTACACTAAATGACGCAGTGTCAAGACAATAGATTCGTTCAAAGCAATCGTGTTATTTGTCAAACGTATATTCAACATTATGTTTGCGTTCATGTGTTTCGTTAAAACACATGTTATTTTGATGTTTAAATACGAAAGATGTTTTATGTAGAACTTTTTAAAAAGCTAGTTTTTTTTTTTTATTTATTTAAAGATTACAATAGCAATACATAGAAAAAATTAAATTTAGCAAGCACCTCAAAAACCTATGTCGGTTTATAGTGGGCGCTTAACTTTGGTTTAACATATTAAATTACAATTTATTCTTAAATTAAAAGTTCGCGAGTACCCCTAATTGTTCATTTCAAATGTTTAAAAAGTGATAAAAAGCTTAAAAAGCTTAAAGAGTTAAAAAGCTTTTGCATTAGATATTAGATTTTTAACGCCTTTGTGGTCTAGGGTATCAGACCTAGAGGTCCGGGTTTGATTCCCAGTGGAGATACATATTGTATTTGGTTTGGTTGGTAGTAGGGCTTGTTAAAAATCCGTCTGGCTAGCTACCACCATCTTATAGAAGTAAGTCTGACGCCATAGCAACAATGTTTTCAGCATTCTTGTTTTCCGGCAGTTAGAGGTAAGATAGCCAATTCCTTAGTAATGGAGGATTCGGGGGTAGTGTACTTTAACCTTCAACCTTATCATCGCTTAAGATTAGGTGTGATTAAGGCAAAGTGCTACCCCGTTGTAGATAAAAAAACTTGAACCTTTACTAAGTAATTATTATAATGTACGAACTCGTAGAAATAATAAACTTACTATCTAATTACTCATTTTTACTGAGATTAACATTGGCCTAAGGTTCCAGACCTAAACTGTCAGAAATCAGCTTACAATTACAAAATAATACGCACATACTAGTAAAACTAATTTAAAAAAGTAACTAACACTAAAAGCACGATCGTTGCCCCCAGTAATTAATTACTTGTCGTCAAGAAGTTCGTTATCGATATACTTTATCGTCCAACGCCCGAATCAGAAACTTTGCTTTTTCTTTTTAATAAAAAAAACATAACCCCAGCTTACTACCCATTAGATACGTTTTAAGAGGGTGCGAGGGCGTGCTACCCCGTCCCACCCGTGCCAGGCACTGAAAAACGCCTGTAATAGCCTATTGTTATTTAAAAGGAGGAATTAAGAGCTATGTCAGTGGCGAATTGTATGATTGGACTGGTATAAGTGTAAATAAACGACACGCACTAAAAGTGTCTTGAAGATTTTGTCGAGAATTTTAATCCATAGGTACTAATATTAGAAAGAGCGTATTGTTATTTAAAACGAGGAATTAAGAGCTATGTCAGTGGCGAATTGTATGATTGAACTGGTATAAGTGTAATTAAACGACACGCACTAAAAGTGTCTTGAAGATTTGGTCGACAATTTTAATCCATAGGTACTAATACTTGATGTCATTAATGTGCCCAACTGAAAACCAGTGCCTGTAAGCTTTGCTTACTGCGTACACTGAGATGCAGTTTTGGCATCACGCGTCGGTACACAGATTTAAATGTATTATGTTAGTGTCTTGTTATGTTTTCATTGTTATTTTGTGTACTCGTTGTGTGTGTCAATAGTATATTATGATACAAGTGAGCTTAGGTTGCTCATTATACACGAGGCTGTGGGTTGCAGCCCGAGCCGCAGGCGAGGGCGTAAATCAGCCGAGTGTCTAGTGAGTAAGTTGCTCACGAGTTTCATACGCACTTTTTCAACACACTTGCGAGGAAAAACAAACATATATTGCATACATATTGTATTATCCTAAGGGAAAAAGCGCGCAAGTTTTTTTTTTTGCACGCGCCAAATGTTAGGTGATTGATTACATACAATACAGCCATACAGCCTACTTCAAAATAATTAAGTATAATAATAGTGATAAAATGCAAATGTTTTATAACAAATTATTGTGAATTATAAATAATTTGATACTAATATACTTAATTATGTTTTTTGTCTTAATTAGGGACACATTTATTTATTCTAAAAACGTAAATGGATTTTCAGCCGTATAAAACCTCTTTGTTGTTACAAAAAAAGAACTGTATCTATTACCCGCTGAAATTGAAAATGCTCTGTTGACTCGCATATAACTTACAGTTAGGTACTAACTTAACTTTGTAGGGTACTGTATTACCCGGTTAAATTGAAAAGTCTCTGTTTACTCGCATATAATTTGCAGTTAGGTACTTACTTAACTTTGTAGGGATAATTCTATTACGCAACTAGTACTGTGATATTATTATACACGCGTGGGTTATAGTTCGGTTTATGGCCCTAAGATCGATGTAATAAGGCTCACTTTATGAGCAAGTGTGTTGAAAAATAAATTACTTTTCTTTCTTTCTAATATGAGAAAGAGCCTATTGTTATTTAAAACGAGGAATTAAGAGCTACGTCGGTGGCGGATTGTATGATTGGACTGGTATAAGTGTAAATAAATGACACGCACTAAAAGTGTCTTTAAGATTTAAGATTTGGTGACAATCTAATACCTACTTACATTACAAAGAGAAAAGATTTCTTTTTTCTTGTTTGTAACGAATATACTCAAAAACTACTAGACCGATTTTAAAAGTGCACTCACTATTAGAAAGCTACATTCTTCCTGAGTAACAAAGGCTATATTTGATCCTAATGATCCCTCGGGAACGGGTACCACGCGGGTGGAACCGTGGACAGCCACTAGTATCCTTATACAGGGTGTCCCAGAATATGTGAATGAATTGTCATGGGACACGCCCTTGAGAGGTCACTATCCAAGGTATCGACCATGACAATTTGATTCACATTTTATGGGATACCATGTATACTTATAATTCTTCTAAGGGACTATTTTGTTGCGCAGCCTGTGGAGCTATTTGTAGACCGATAATAATGTTATTGGTATCAAATTAAAGGCCCGGGGCCGTTCTTTGTCGAAAATTCATCAAGAATTCTGATTCACGACTAAGGAAGAGGTAGGTATCGCAACGGTTTTACGCGCCATAGCACAGATTACTAAATAACTATGTAACAGATAGTTCACTCCGCTAAGTCATTTAAATAAATAGCAACTCTAACTATTACGCAATAAAGAAGAATTTAGCTTGCGCGGCGCAGGCAAATTACGAACGGCCACTCGTTGTCGTTGCATCTCTTTCTATCGCATATATTCTAGCTCTTTTGCGGACCTAATTTCTATGGATTTACAACGCCGGCGTTGCCGCCGCGTTATCGAGCCGACACGGGGAGTGAAATAGGCCTGGGGGTCAAGTCTGCTAACGTAAAGTCACAATCGTGTCTCAATCGTGTTTCAATTGTGGTTCAGATGTAGTGCTCTTTAAAACACTAGTTACAAGAATTATGACAGTATGATGTGATGTGAATGTAGTGTGTGGTGTAACCATCAGTATTATTGTGAAAAAAGTACACATTTCTTGTAGCTGTGTGTAAAAAAGCACTACAACTGAACTATAATTGAAACACGATTGAGACACGATTGTGACTTTACGTTAGCAGACTTGGCCCCGGCCATAGGTACATTATTTATTTTTGGAAGCATTCCAATTGACCGTCGTCGCACACGAGCCGCACGCGACACCCACAAACACCGCCTCTTGAACCTAGAAAAAGAAACAAGTGACAACTACCAGTGTCAACCGCGTGTGGCGAGATCATATGATATGTATGAAAATTATTAATTATAATTTTTCATTAAGTAAAAACCTAAAAAAGTTTTTAGCAAAAATTTCATTTTTATGACAAGCTTTTTTGCTGACTGTACTTTATATTGTATTGTAATCTAAACCAAGCCTGTATACAAAATCTCAGCTCTATGACACTGGGAAGTGGGTCAAATTAAGCTTGCAAGATTTGTCCCCCACTAACTAACAAACTAACTACTTAACTAACATGGTAAGTTAATAAAAAGCTTGTAACTACAGGGTGCCTACCATCAACTCTTATTGCGGTTTTGTTTAGGACCTAAACTGATCTGCTTCGCTTATTCGTACCACGACAGCTTAATATCAATGACAGCGATTCAGTGATCATTCAATGACATTTCACAGCCGCTGAGCTGTCATCAACTCTTATTTGACTTATAACTCGGCCAAGCTAACATGACACCTGCAGGTTATACCCGTCCCTTTCACTCTCCGGGCATGACAGAATCGAGTGAAAGAGACGGGTAGAAGAAATAAGGACGCAAATCGTTCGGTCATTCACATTTAGCAATTCATTTGCGATTCAGTTTTTAGAAGGTCAGAGTACCTACGAAAGAAAGCAATTCATTTTAGGATCCTAATCTGTAAAGTTGATGGTAGGCACCCAGGAAATAGCTCGGAGGTGGCGATTTGTGGTTGTGGTCAGTGGTCTGTGCGCGGCCAGGCTTAGAGAAGTGAGTTTTAAGACCTAAAATTTTGGTTCTGAGGGCCTAGACAAGTGGCTTTCTATTATCGATATCGCCAGTAGAATAGAAAGAAATGTATGGGATTGACATTAGCGATTGAAATGTCACGTGACCGCTAATGTCAATCCCATACATTTTCTTTCTATTTGCCCCCCTAGACAAAGTGTCTAGGGGAGCTGATATCGTTTCGATGTCTAAAAATGGAGCACATATCAAAAATAAAACCAACGTGATTGAAGTCGCGACCATCAGCTAAGTAGTGTGTATTTTATTGATGAATGGAAGAATATAGTTATTGATGTTACGTTGTACATATCTCTTTCTTCATACAAAAAATTCTTTATTTTATTAGGCACTAAAGTAGCTTAATGACAGATATGCAACTATAATTATAGTATGACTATTTAAGAGTCTAGAAGCACTATAGGGAACATTGATCAAAGCTACAAATTAATTAGGTACTTATACTAGAGTAGATTTTACCGTTAATTACAACGTACTGTTCTAAGCTAAGCTTAAATAAAATATTAACATAAATTAGGTACTACAATTTATTGAAATGAATGTGGACATAAAAGAATAATAATAAATTGATGTTAACAAATCGGTTCTTGAAATTAAATAAACGGAATTATTGGGACAAGCATTGTTACCGTGTCCAAATAAATTTAAACGTGATGAAAATTTAATAATTACTATTAAACAATTTTATACCTCTAAGGAATGTTTACTAAAATTAACGATCCGCATGTGGAATCGGAAGCAATGATTTTGGTAGTTTACGTTCACCTCATTTGGGGAACGTTAATTTTATTAAAGCATAAAACCTGAAGTACTGCTATTTTGTTTAGTATTTTCTCAACGTTTATGAGCACACGAAACATGAACACTTTCGTGATTCGTGCTTACTTATGAATATATTTACTTAAACGTTCGAAACAAGTCTTGGCAATTTTAAAGAGTTGTTTCTACTTAGCACTTTAACAGCTTTAATACTACAAACTTTTGCCGTTCACAATTATTTGGCTCCAGAATATTCTCTTAATATTTATTGTAAATATTTGGCTGATAAATATCAGTTTTACGGGTTTTAACTTCGCCGTGTATGCAAAGATAACAGTTTACATTATGCAATGAGTAAGCAAAAAAGCTTTGCAACACGCAACGCTTTTGAGCCATTAATGAAAGGGAGATATTGACAGCGTTTTTTCCATTTATCTTTCGCAGCCCTTAATTTAACTTCGCCCCGAGCGGAAGATGTGCAAGTCAGAAGCAGATACACATCTTATATTGACAAGTTAATACGTAAACAATCCAGAGGCGTCGATTCATTCGGATTGAGAGCTCGACGCACGTCCGCGCTCTGCGAGAGCTGACAATTGAATGTGCATATCAATAGGATGATGGGTGCGTGGGGGGAGTAGGTATAGTGAATGGGCCTACAGTTATCTATCTCCCTGGAGACCAGAGAGTTAAATAGTATCTTGAAGTTGTATTCAATAGACGTCTAATACTGAAGGGTGCACAGAATATGATTGAAATAACGTAATGTATGATGAATATATAGTTTATAGCTTAGCGATAAATATGATAAAAAGAAGAAGAAATACAAGAATCAGTTGACAGACTCATTCAATGTAAAAGATTTAACACTACTATGTCCAGATAGCTTAGTCTAGATAGCTAGGTATGTCAAGATAGCCAGTTCTTCAGTGATTGAGGATTCCGGGAGTAGTGCTCTTCCATCTTCAGCCTTATCACCACTTAACATCAGATGTGATGAAGGCTAAGTGCTACCCCGTAAAAAGCCGTAAATGTCAGTGGATAAAGAACTTATGTAACCAAACATCCTGATCCTAACACACAGGACCAGAGAACACTACCACTTTCCATTTATGAACGGGCTTTAGGCACAAATTGGTAGTAAGACACAATATTTGCTCGCATCAAATTGGTACACTATGCTCGCATAGACTGTGCCAGCCAGCGTTTGAATAAATTTGGCGGAATCGCAACGAGTAGGCTAGCCCTGCACATTTCCATGTCAAACGCCGAGGGGTCCGTACGCCTCTGAATTTTTAAACAACACAGTTGTTCCGACCAACTCGAGTTGCGGCTTAAATTCACCATGTAACTACTGCGCCGATCGCGAGATTTATTTGCATACTAGCTTTCCGCCCGCGGCTTCGCCCGCGTGGACTACACGACGTTATCCCGCGGGAATGTGACGTTTTTTCGGGATAAAAAGTAGCCTATGTTCCTCTCCAGGCTACAAAGTATCTGTATCCCAAATTTCAGCCAAATCCGTTCAGCCGTTTTGGCGTGATTGAGTAACAAACATCCAAACATCTAAACATCCAAACATCCAAACATCTAAACTTTCACATTTATAATATTAGTAGGATAATGCTTCGAGCTATTCTTAGTGCAGTCACTAGTGGTAATATGAATGATGGAGCAGGCTTAAGTGACGTAGATGCATGTTTAACAATTGTTGGGCGTCTGTTTGTAAACATTGTTGATTAACAACGACAAAAATTTGCGCGTCCAAAAACGTTCCTTTCCGCTATACTTAGCCGCTGCTATTAATTTTTAAAAATTTACAATTTCTTAACTTTCTTGGATTTTTTTTTATTATCAAAATCAAAATCAAAATCAAAAATCATTTATTCATTTTAGGCTGATACAGCACTTGTGAACGTCAATGAAGCTACGCTATCGGTTCGCAAATCCTACGGCGGGAGGCCTTGTAACGAGAAGAACCGGCAAGAAACTCGCCAAGGGCTATTTTTTTCTCCCTGTCATATTTCATACAGAGTCGTCAAATTGAAAAGTGACTTTAACATAATATAATATGTAAAGTCACTTTCCATCACAAATTAATCTTAAGTTTAAAAACAAAATAAAAAACCCGGTAATCATAGCAGTAAATAATTTTCAATAACTAAGAAATAGACATCCAAAAGGTAGTTTCTTTAAAATACACACCAATCAAATACGTAGCAAATAAAATAATAAATATAAATGCCAAACAAGGGTAATAAAACTTTGAATAGTTTAAGAACATAAGAGTCAATAATAAACAGAGCCATACAAGCCACGATAAAATAAAACTAATAACAATAAAACATTAAAAGTATTAAAAAATCTGCATACTTTGAGACAAGAAGCCAGGAGCAGACCCATCCCACTGGTGGCACCCGTTCACGAGCATGACGCATGAACCAGCCATCGCTTCGCTCAACCATATTTTAGGGAACGTAACGACCCGCCTTAGGTATCTATTAATAGGTATCTATTTTTATAAGCTTTTTATTAACTTGCCATGTTAGTTAGTAAGTTAGTAGGGGACAAATCTTGCAAGCTTAATTTGACCCTCTTCCCAGTGTCCGATGCAGCTGAAATTTTGTATACAGGTTTGGTTTAGATGCCAATATTGACAATACAATAATTGAAGTACAGTCAGCAAAAAAGATTGTCATGAAAATGATTTTTTTACTAAAAACTTATTTATTTTAAAATACCGAAGTTCTCTTCTCCTGACCTCTTAATAATTAAAAAAAAGATCAACGCTAACGTGAAATTATTCGAGCATTGTCTCTAATCGGAATCCACGTCCAACTTTGATCGTTCATTCATTTGGCCTGTATTTTAATCTCCTCTTTAAGGGCTCTTTATTACGCAAAATAGGTGCCGATAATGAATACAGACCCCTTATTTTTATGCGGAACGCGAAAAAAGAGCGAATTCAGCTTATCTGCGTATTAATTCTGTCGAAAATTCCTCAATAATTAAGGCATCAAAGGCAAAACCGAAGACGGTATCCGCGGAGTAGTAGAATTCAGCTATTTCACGGGTCTGATCAAGTTGGACTTGGACCACGTTAAAGAAAGGTGCGCCTAATTTACTCAAATTTAAGGTGGAGATTTGAATGCGTGGTCGGATCGCTGAGTTGAAGCTTAAAGAGGATAAGCCGATTTCAAAAGGAACACGTGATCAGATGCTGATTGCTTCCCCCTTCGGCCGAAGCGCAATCATATTTTAATATTGTGAATGAGGGTATTTCGCTAGATTAAATTTAAATTGTACCTATCCTTTTGGTCCTTCGAGATGATAATCTTGTGAGGTGAAACGGGAATCTAATTAAATTTATTGAGTTGTGGTTCTATTGGAACAGTTTATACTTATTCAGATGTTTATACAATATCCTAAATTGTATACTAATCTGTATGTTTCAAAAGATGATTATCAAAAATAGTATACTTTCGATTTATCATTTAATACATCAATTTCATATCAAACCTTTAAATATTGCTTAAATTTTAATAAAAATTGCTTAAATATTGCTTAAAATTACCTGAGGTTTCATATTGTATGCTGTATAGAAATTTCTCTTCTAGAAACATAGATATTGAATATTGTAACAGTAACTGGATTAGGCACTAACTTTATGTGTGGGTTATCGGTACGTGCCAGAGAGAGTTAGTGCCTATTTCACAATCAAAGGTTTACACTTCCGGTTTCCATTTTAAAAGAAACAGGTGCCCTAGTTTTCAATTAAAAATAACACCTAGTCAGTATATATTCTTTGACCTAGCTTGAAAAACTGTCGTTAAGGTATTAGTAAATTTTACCATCAATGAAAAGCTGTCAAACTTTGACAGCACTTTGACAGTGCTGCTGTTAAATATGTATTGAATGTTTATTCACTATACGACTAATAGGGGCGCCGCTCTGGTTTTCATACAAAATAATACCTACGATCACGATAATAGTTACGATAACAATAGTTTTTCATGCTAGAGCTATTTGTTTGAAATATATTTTAAGTAACATTACTTAGTAACTGAAACTTAACGAGATTTTCTTCAAATAAGTAACACACAGTCACGCCCACACTAAAACCGGATTGTATCGACTTTAGAGCACTTGAAACTTGTAAATAATTCCTAATAACTAGAGGCCTTGAAATAGAACAATGCTGTGATTTCAAATTCAGCAATTAAATATTCTATTGAAAAACATAAATACACGGTAATTTTTTTATCATCCCGGATAATTTCAGGGATTATTCTACTTATGAAAACAAACAACTTTTATTATGGGACAAAACTGAAATCGCGTAAAAAAACAGCTGTTTTATACATTTTTTTTGCAAGTTTATATGGAACAGCTGATTTATTTAATATAGCTCATCCTACTTCCTACTAATCCTACTAATATTATAAATGTGAAAGTTTAGATGTTTGGATGTTTAGATGTTTGGATGTTTGGATGTTTGTTACTCAATCACGCCAAAACGGCTGAACGGATTTGGCTGAAATTAGGGACACAGATGCTTTGGAGCTTGGAGAGGAACATAGGCTACTTTTTATCCCGGTAAAGTATCACATTCCCGCGGGATAACGTCGTGTAGTCCACGCGGGCGAAGCCGCGGGCGGAAAGCTAGTAGCTCAATGTTTGAATGTTGATTGCGCTTGATGCGTAAAATAATTAAGTATTTTTATCGTCATTCCGGAGTTTTCGTATAATAAGTATTTACTTAAGTGTAAAGTCATTATTTTTAACTAAGTTTTGACTCACGTCTAAGAAATTTAACAGAAACTTAACCAAACGTTAAATTCATGGTTAATTAGTTTTCAATTTAACATATAAAAGAGCGTTGTATATATACGTTCATAAAAACTAATCGGCCGGTTCTGTACCCCGATAAGGGCTCATTAACTCGAGAAATATCTAATTTTCCCTACCTCCTCTCGGCGAGTATGAAAAATCCAAGAAAAACTGCTTTCGTTCCTCGTTCTCGCAATAAAAGTGGGGTGCAAGTTATAAGAGAACGGTGGAAGTTTTTAACCGACTTCTAAATCAATTATAAAAAAATAAAACCGCCTTCAAAAAAACCACATCAAAATAGTAAGAAATAATTCCTCACCAAATAAATAACGTAAGTACTTTGAAGTCGGGCGTGAAACATGTACAATTTTTTGTTGTTTTTGTTCAAACCCGCCCGACTTCAAAGTACTTACGTTATTTATTTGGTGAGGAATTATTTCTTACTTTTTTGATGTGGTTTTTTTGAAGGCGGTTTTATTTTTTTATAAAAAAAAATTATTTCACTCTTTTTAGTGCATCGTGCAGGCAATTTACATGTTTTCTGGTAAATAGGTATGTGATCAAACTGAAAACCTCCTTTTTCGAAGTCGGTTAAAATACCTTGAGGTATCCCCTTTTTACCAAAACAAGAATCATCTAAATCGGTTTATAAACAAAGGAGTTATGCCTAAAGATACGTATTAAATTCACATAAAGTGGTAACGAAAACGACAGTATTTTCAAAATTTCCTGAAAACTACTGAACCGATTTCAAAATTTCAAAAAATGGGACCAACTTGGAAACCAACCTGATGTAATAACGTTTGAACCATTTCAATCGGTTCAGCCGTCTTCGAATAATCGGTGGACATACACATAGAAAAAAAAAAAAAAGGGAAAAAAAACATACATACAGACGAATAGAGAACCTCCTCCTTTTTGATTTAGAAGTCGTTTAAAAAGGAGGAGGTTCTCTATTCGTCTGTATGTATGTTTTTTTATTGTGTTTGTCCACCGATTGCTCGAAGACGGATGGACCGATTGAAATGATTGAAACGTTATTACATCAGGTTGGTTTCCAAGTTGGTCCTATTCTTTGAAATTTTGAAATAGGTTCAGTAGTTTTCAAGAAATCTTGAAAATACTGTCGTTTTCGTTACCACTTTATGTGAATTTAATACGTATCTTTAGGCATAACTCCTTTGTTTATAAACCGATTTAGATGATTCTTGTTTTGTTAAAAAGGGGATACCTCAAGGTATTTTAACCGACTTCAAAAAAGGAGGTTTTCAATTTGATCACATACCTATTTACCAGAATACAAGTAAATTGCCTGCACGATGCACTAAAAAGAGTGAAATAATTTTTTTTTTATAAAAAAATAAAACCGCCTCCAAAAAAATCACATAAAAAAAGTAAGAAATAATTCCTCACCAAATTAATAACGTAAGTACTTTGAAGTCGGGCGGGTTTTAACAAAAACAACAAAAAATCGTACATGTTTCACGCCCGACTTCAAAGTACTTAGGTTATTTATTTGGTGAGGAATTATTACTTACTTTTTTTATGTGATTTTTATGAAGGCGGTTTTATTTTACTTAGTAGGTTCTTAGTTAGGCGGCGGTATTTGTTTTGTTACTAGTACAAACGCAAAGTTTTAAGCTTAAGAACTTATTAAGTATTTAAGCGTTTTGCTCTGTTATTCGTCAAATTGTGTAACTCGTTATTATATCACTTATGCAACATTTTTAGAACCAAAGACACTTCTCTCAACAAGTCTCTGATATATAATGTCAAATGATATAAGTGTTTTAGTTTTGAGAAGTTAAACTTTTTGATACTTTTCTCCGTTTCCCAACAACTGGATTCAAATAATAGATAATTCAAAAAGTACACACCGTCTTTGTTTTAGAGTTACTTTGTAACCTTGTAAACACCAGTATGTTCCCGTAAGTGAAATTCTGAGCGTAATGGTATTTAGATCATTATACCATTTTTTGATATCGTAAGTGCTCAATATACAAAACCTAGCCCATTTTCCTTAATTCAGTTTCTTACTTAATTTAATAAAAAAATTAAGATTATTCGCGCCACCTCTTACGTCGTAAGCCTCCAAGGCGATTACAACGCCGGGCTCTCTCTCATATTGGAGGGCCTTAAGATTTGTTAATTACTGGAAACATTAAATTTAACTACCTCCTTCGCCATCGTAAAAATCCTTCAGCGAACGCTTTCCTCCAAAAGTTATTGTTGGCAAAAATATGAATTCCGATTCCTTAGACGACGGATCCATTGTGATTCAGCCTCCCAAAGATGGCCGTCTATTAAAGAAATTTGCCTTCTTTATTTCGTAATTGCTTAGGCAGGTTAATGGCGAATTTGACAAATTCACAAATAACTGTAACGGATAACGAGGTCGTTCTGAAATGATTTTATATTTCGTATTATTTGTTGGGGAATTCGTATTTTGGTTATTTACTTTGAATGAAATTTCACTTACTCATTTTACATTAAAACCTAATCAATTTTGTACAAGGCTATTGGATAATGTATTCTTTTATTACAAAGCAGAATATTTCCCTTACTCTTTCACGCCTGAACCACTGAACCATCAAATTTTATTCATGATACTATTCAAAAGTATTCCTTGGGTGCATAGGTATATTCTAACACAGGTTCATAAACAAACTAGCGGATCCTCGCGGTTTTACCCGCGTGGTACCCGTTCCCGTGGGAAAATCGGAATAAAATATAGCCTATGTCACTCGGGAAGAATGTAGTTTTTTAATGGACAAAGAATTTTCTAAATCGGTTCAGTAGTTTCGGAGCCTATTCGATGCAAACAAACAAACAATCAAATCTTTTCTCTTTATAACATTAGTATGGATGTACGTCGTATACCGGTATACCTAGTTCTAAGGATGGGATTCTGCTAGATATCAACATTGATGAAACACAAAACACAACCTTTGCCCTGACCTGTGTGAGGTGTGATAAATCAATGTCGCCAGCAGCTTCCATCAGCTTTTGAAAGCGTAAAATGAAACGTTTACAAAAAAATAACATAAATAAAATATAATAATATGTAGTGTTTGATGTCCTACCTCAGTTACTTGTAGTTATATACTTGTGCCTAATGTTTGTATTTGATGACAAAATGCCAATTATTTAGTAGAGTCACATAAGGTATTCCACAGGGCTCGATCTTAGGCCCACTTATGTTTCTGATCTATGTAAGTAAACGGCATAAGTCAACTATCTTTTATGTGAAATTCTTATAGAATCTGTCGCTAGGATTCCCACAGACATCCACATTGATTGAACATACAACACCACCTTTGCCCTGACCTGTGTGAGGTGTGATATATCAATGTCGACTCCTGCCTCCATCAGCCGCTGATAGCGTAAAGTGAAACGTCTACGAAAGAATTCACATGAAAAACATGTGTTTGCCCCAAACGGCGGCGGGTTAAACATTATAAATCAACGCCGCGTAGCTTAATGGTGGGTTGCGTAAATGCAGTATTGTACGTCGGTATTTTGGTTAAAGATAATGTGCCTTTTTTACATTTAAAGACATAAAACCACACACAAACACAAACATTGCAGTTTAATCACTTTTTATTGTATTCGCGCTTTATGTATTAAAACTGCTTGCTACACTATAGGTACCGCCCCTGTGGTCTAGTGGTCCACACCACCGATTTCAGATCCAGAGATCCCAGGTTCGATTCCCAGTGGGGTACATATTGTATTCGGTTTGGTTGTGGTAGGACTTGTTCTTAGTCCGCCTGGCTAGCTACCAACATAAATAAATAATAAATAAATAACTTCTTACATTCACACCAATTATCTAAGCCCATTTTAATTTCATTAAGAAACTGTATCATGGAAAACTTGATAACGGATAAATATATACTTAATTACTTTTTGTTTGTAAATACATACTTAATATACATAGTAAACACCCAGACCAAGACAAATAGACATTTTCATGCACACAAATATTTGTCTTGTTCGGGAATCGAACCCGAGACCACTGGCGCAGAAGGTGGGTAGCCTACCCCTGCGCCAAATCGGTCGTCAACATAATATTATCTAAGTCTGACGCCATAACAATGATGTTTCCAGCATTATTGTGTTCCGGCAGTTAGAGATAAGATAGCCAGTTTCTCAGCGGTTGAGGATTCCGGGAGTAGTGCGCCTCCACCTTCAGCCTTATCACCACTTTACATCAGGTGTGATGAAGGCTAAGTGCTACCCCATTATGAATAAAAAATCCTCCTACATTATTACATTCGCATAGTTATTCGCTCACCTTATTAGGAACTAGTAGTAGAACTTAATTTTAGTACCCTATACTTATTAATACTAAGATTAATGACCGAGAAAGGAATTTTAATATTGTAATTAATATGCTTGAGTTCCGTTAATCTTAAAATTATGTTTTTTTTCCAATTTACCGGCAACGATACCGGCTTTTACAAACATATTGCTTAATTTATTGTAATGTATACATTTTTGTTTATTCATATTCTCAATATGGTTCTCGGAATATTGTATCTCGGCGGGTAAAATGGTCAAATTATTACCGAATGATAATATTTATAATTATATACTTACATCAAACAAAATGTTTTAAGTTTCAGTCAAAGTGAACTTTTATTAAATACTAGCTGACCCAGCGCGACTTCGTTCCCGTGGCCCTACCCCCTACTCCACCCTACCCTACCCCACCCCTACCCTATCCTACCCCTACCTACCCCTACCCTACCCTACCCTACCCTACCCTACCCTACCCTACCCTACCCTACCCTACCCTACCCTACCCCTACCCCTACCCTACCCCTATCCTACCCCTACCCTACCCCTACCCCTACTCTACTCCTACCCTACTTCTACTCTACCCCTACTTACCCCTCCTTCCCCTATTTTCTCACCGCTAAAACCTTCCTTGGACTTCCACGAACAATTCAAGACCAAAATTAGCCAAATCGGTCCAGCCGTTCACGCGTGATGCCGTGACCAAGGGAAATAGGGATTCATTTTTATATATATAGATAATAAACCTCGTTTAATCCATTTTACACAAACTTTTAGGTAAAAAGGTTTTAATAAAAGCAAACAATAAGTCCACTTTCGAATTCAAATTTCGAAACAGCCGTGTCGTGTGTCAGCTAACCCGCTCGCCGCCGGCTGTCCTACCTATTTGGTAACGATGGCCATATATGGCTCGCCCTGTAAGGAAGCCAGTCAGAGCCATCTACGGGCAGCCGGTTGCATTCTACCGTACAGCGGAGCACATTTGTCGGGGATCTTGTAAGGTTGGTACATGTTACAATGTCAGGATTAACAGGAGACGTTGCACGTAAGGGGAACGGTGGAATAATACACAATGCCAAGGAATCACGTGTTCAGTAACTCAAAGTAGACTAAAAAGCACTAAATTGGGCTTCAAAGAAGAGTTACTGAATTGTTTATATTATCTGTACCATGAAAGCAAAATATTGAGTCATAATCAACCTTAAGCTCAAAAGCAACGTCTGCAAATATTTGCGACACAATCCGATTTAGCGTAATGAGCGCCGAGCGAAAATAAAAAAGACTTTTCAAGTGCAGACGTAGAACAATGAATCACCGAAAAAGCCTTTGCTATCGTAACTAAGCCTACTAAAGTTCCAAAGCAATGGCAAGGGTCCAGTGAGATCGCTATCGAAAGCAATATCCTTTTGTTAGCCAAAACTAAACGTATTATTTTCGCGAGAGAAAATTTTATGGAGTCGTAAGAAAAAAAAATCGATGCAATCTTGTCAGTTCCTCCGCGTCAGTCATAAATCATGGGCGGAGTGAGATAGCTATCTACTTGTTGATCTGTCTGCGAGTTGAATCGCGTTAGGAAAATATATAATGCGGGTCGCATTTAGGCTGACTGGAGATAGAATATCAGACGCGAAATCGTTTTGTATGAAAGATACTGCTCTGTATATAGCGACCCTCGTCTCTGGAATCAAACAAAACATTTATATGCCTTTCATATTTTGGTCTTAACATCTGATGACTGTTTATAATAAAGATAGCCCTCAAAATAAATTCAGTCATTTAGAAAAATAAGTTAGGAAATAAACTATAGGTAGTTAACGTACAAAATAAATATTTAGATATCATTTATTGATATGTTTCTTGGTACTTACATATTTTAATCTATTTTACCTTAAATTAAAATTAAGTTGTTTTAGAACAAAAATATGTTGTTTACTTAAATTAATTAGATATTTTTTCCCATATTAAACTTCGCAAAATATCAGCACCCTGTCTTGATTTCTAACCATTACCTATATAGGTACTGACTTTAAAGTTATTGGTTGATATTTAAAAGCGCCTGGAGCGTCACCGTTCTTGCGCGGCTTAATGCAACTCTTGTGCCGCGTCATACAGAAAGTCGTTGGGTGGGGTCCACTCGACCGGCCCTTACGTAGACGGGTTACGTTGCCTTAAATGGCAACGATATAATTGAGATGCGATTTTAATACCAAATATCAATGCTCATCGGTTGCGCAGTTTTAAATTGTTGCCATGATATGTTTTTACAAACATAGTAACCGCCTCTGTGTAATGCTGGACAATCATAAGCATTAATTTTATTTAATATTTATTATATAAATAAAATATTTTGACTTTGCCTTTGTGGTATAGTGGTTCACACTACCGGTATCAGACCCAGAGGTCCCGGGTTCGATTGCCAGTGGGTGTACGTACTACATATTGTATTCGTTTTGGATGGTGGTAGGGCTTGTGCAAAGTCCGACTGGCTAGCTACCACCATCTAATCAAAGTCTGACGCCATAACAACGATGTCTTCAGTATTGATGTTTTCCGGCACTTAGAGATAAGATAGCCAGTTCCTTTAGTAGTTGATGATTCCGGGAGTAGTGCGCTTCCACCTTCACCCTTATCTTCACGTAACATCAGGTGAGATGAGGGTTAAGTGCTACCCCATCCTACTTCTCCTTATGTTTGGATGCTTGTATGTTTGTTACTCAATCATGCCAAAACAACTGAACGGATTTCGTTGAAATATGGGACACATATACTTTGTAGCCTGGAGAGGAACATAGGCTACTTTTAATCCCGGAAAAATATCACATTCCCGCGGGATAACGTCGTGTAGTCCACGCGGGCGAAGCCACAGGCGGAAAGCTAGTCCTACTAATATTATAAATGTGAAAGTTTAGATGTTTGGATGTTTGGATGTTTGGATGTTTGTTACTCAATCACGCCAAAACGGCTGAACGGATTTGGCTGAAATTTGGAACACAGATACTTTGTAGCCTGGAGAGGAACATAGGCTACTTTTAATCCTGGAAAAATATCACATTCCCGCGGGATAACGTCGTGTAGTCCACGCGGGCGAAGCCACAGGCGGAAAGCTAGTAATATTATAAATGGGAAAGTTTAGATGTTTGTATGTTTGTTACTCAATCACGCCAAAACGGCCGAACGTATTTGGCTGAAATTTAAAACACATACTTCGTAGCCTGGAGAACATAGGCCACTTTTTTATCCCGGAAAAATATCAGATTCCCGCGGGCGGAAAGCTAGTTCTGTATAAAAAAAACCTTGATTCGGCTGTCTAATATTTAGGTACTATTGAATGTCGCTGATGTTTCAATGATCAAAGGAATACCTAGCCTAGTCTATGAAGGAACTTCATTATTGAACAGAGTCGCAAAGGGTAACAATTTCCTGACTTGAATAGTTGCTAAGAAGTACTGAACTATGAAGAGTAGAATTCTTAACAATAGAACTCGTTAAATAGTTTTTATTCATCAGTATTCTAAGCTGACTTTGTATAATTTAAGTGCACTATTGTAATGATTAATTTCACAAGTTTTTCTGCTGTACATTGTTTTTGTTTTTTCATTATCTAAGGTCACAAGACAATTTTAAATTCCTACTATTTCTAGCATTGAAACTCAACAACAATACTTTCATTTTAACAGATCAGTGCGATAACTACAGTAAACAAACAGTAATTATGTTACATAGTCTTCATTAACAACTACTTAGTAAAATTCATATCAATAAGTTTGGAAATTCAAGTAAGAATACGAATAAAAATTGTTTATTCAATCAAAGCTGTAACAAGCACTTGTAAATGAAAAAGATGCGCAATCGGCTCGCAAAGCCTACAGGAGATCTTGTAACGAGTAGAAGAAGATTTCACTGAATTATATGCGCCTAGTCATTACATAAATTATAATATTCGATAAACAAGGTTTTAATGCAAGTTTTAACCGCCTCTGTGATCTAGTGGTATACACCACCTGTATCAGACCCAGAGGTTCCTGGTTCGATTCCCAGCGGGGGTTCATATTGTATTCGGTTTGGTTGGTGGTAGGGCTTGTTCAAAGTCCGCCTGTCTAGCTATCACCATCTTATCTAAGTCTGAAACTATAACAAAGATATTTTTAGCATTGTTGTGTTCCGGCAGTTAGAGATAAGATAGTCCGTTCCTCTGTGATTGAGGATTCCGGGAGTAGTGCGCGTCCACCTTCTGACTTGTCACCACTTATCATCAGGAGAGGAACATAGGCATGAGTGCTACCCCGTAGTGGATAAAAAAATATCTAGCGAATGTTCTAATCAAATGAGGTACCTTATAAATGTTGTTGAAGAGTTTTTAAGTTCTCTGATTTTTATTTAGTTACTTGTTGTGTTTATTGCCTTGCCTAAAGAGTTCTAGAAGAGTTTCTATAACAGAGTGTTGTTTATTTAAAAACTTTTAATTAATACTAGCACTCAAACACTAAAATATACTTAAAGTTCAAAGTTCAGATAACTAAAATATGTGGGGTAAGTAAGATAATCAATATTTTTATTAAGAATGGGTTCTTTGTCGACTTCAAAATCATTATTTATTCAAAAACATGAATAAGCAAAACAACTGAAGTATCCATCCTATTCTATCCAAACAAAAAGAAAACAATGCTACAGTTAAGATTACTTTTTAGTGAGTTCATCAAAATTGAGCTCATTGTGTATGCAACCTATTAGTTTCACTAGCAGTGTCGTAACTTTGCTTGTGTTTCTAAGTAAAAGCTCAGGTTGTAGAAGGTTTTGACCAAATTTAGTAATGTAAAGATCTGAGACATTCGTATTTCGATGACAAATAAAATTCTTCTAAAACCTAAAGGTAAATCAGATAATGATATTTTATTTCGTTTTTCATATGAAATCCTTCAAGATCACAATAATTTAATCGTTATTTCGCTTACATTGTGGAGGTGACTCTTATTAAAAACGGGAATGTCAACATATTTTGTTGTCAATTCCACGATATATTTTAAATCCCGTTTTTCATAAGATTGAAAACTTTCATGATCACTTTAAGTAAAAGTAATCATGAAAGTTTCAAATCTTACACTTTTACCTGAAATATCAAAGTTTTAAGTTACATAGATTTTTTTTTTAATTTTCTATCATGGTTTTAAACCTGACTGGCGTGGATGTTTATCCACTCTCGTTAAATATTGCAAGTGCACATAGATTCCCGGGAAACGCCTAAAAGCATTGCATATTGTTTGTTGGAACAAAATTCAACTAAATTGTAACATCCAGTGAATGTACCTATCATCATTTCAGCCGTACGACGCCCACTGCTGGGCATAGGCCTCCCCCAAGGATTTCCACAACGATCGGTCCTATATCAGAACTAAATATTTCATACATACAGACAACAAAATAATATGCAACAAAGCAGCTTATATACTTAAAAACTATAAAAGTGCAACGGTTCCGGTGGCTAACTCATCAGTCCGATCAACAATTAAAATACTTTCGATTAGTCATGGTATTTTTTTTTATTCTTTCGACAAAACTTGGGGTTACGAATGCCCAGTAGGCCGCACTGGTACGGCGGCGCCAAGGCGATGCGGCGGCAGAGTATTAACAAGTATTTAACTGCCTACTAAAGGTCACAGCATATATATCAACTCGGAAACGGAACGTAAACGTATCAACTCGAGCGGTTCAGTATTCTTTGTATGAAACTCCCTACTGCAAAGAACACTTATCGGAATCGTAACGTATTCGCCTCGGGACCAGCGAGCGGTAAGCGCGGCGTCGTCGCCTAGCCGTAGCCGAGTCGACGTACCGACGACGCTGATCTGTCTGATTTTAACTGTCAACGTTTACGAAAACTATCGGATGAACTGCTCATGTCGGTAAAGCAGTCAAAGGACATGAAAGAGATAGAGCGATAATTTTCGATTACGAATACAGTTTGCCAAACTCATACTAGGGGTACCGGTTTGGTTACGTCATACGTGCTTTGTGCTTACGTTAGGTTGACGCCTGGTTGACCGCGAGGCGAAGACGATACGGTGTCGATCCCTTTCCGAGTTGATGTAATGTGCTGTGTCCTTAAAGATCTGAAAGCGAGCTATGACGTAACGTCTGGCCGTTAGGTACACGTGTTTACGCTGTCGCATGCTTATAAATGCTACCGCAGTAGGAGGCCCACAACTATAGATGTAAAAAACCCGTTATTTTCTGTTATTAACCGAAAAGGACGGTAAATTTCACATAAATAACGGTTAATAACGGTCAGATTATCCGACTTTGAACTAAAAAGAGGTTGCAGTTTTACTCGTTTTTTTCAGTTAAGTATGTTATTATGATACTTTAAAAAATAAAATCATAAGTAAATATAGAGTAACCTAAAACGACTGTTATATTTTATTGGGTGGCGAATGGTGGGGGGAATCTTGGGAAATATTGAAAATAAAAAAAATTAGACTCATCTCACAATACTTGTTTCTAATACTTCATTTACAATCAATCAAATCTAATAATCGACACAGAACTTATACCTTGCAAATCAAGCTACTAGCGCCATCTAGCGGTGGTTTTTTTAAACCCAAAAAAACGTAAATAACGAAAATAACCGTTAACAACGGTCAGTTATATTATCAATAACCGGCTTCGCATCTATACCCATAACACTGCTAGCTTTCACACCTAAGGGTGGTATTCCACTCATCAAATATTGGATCAAAGAAATTGGACGAGGACGAATTCATGAATGGTTTCATTGATAATTTCTCTGGTCAAATGCATATTGGACAAAGATCTTTGATAAGTGGTATACCCCCCTTATATATAAAAGTAAACACCCTATCACATTAGTTACTTATTCCATGTCTATCAATATCCCGGATAGGACGGAATTACGATCACAAACTGTCGCCTGCGCCGGCGGCGACATGAAAGCAGTCGTGACGTCACGGCCGGCTCCCGAACACGTGCGACGGCAGCCGACGCGTGCGACGGATCACGACCAACGGGCACGACGATTTTTTTGTCGTTTAAGTAGCCCAGGAGACGGGCTAGTGATGTTTTAATTGATTAGAACCGGGTATTTGTAGGTATAATTTTTTATGTCTCTGTACGGAAGAAGACATAACCCGGCGAGCATGAGGTGTAATAAAGTTACATCAAGCATGAGGCAGGGTTTGACATACCCTTAAGTTAATGTACCACAATTTAGTTCTTATTGTTATTTTATAAACTTAATTGGTTTGATTTTGTAATAAGTATAATGTTCTTTAATAGGAAATTAAATAAATCGTTCAGAATTATACAATCATTTTTATTTAATCTCGTTTTTCATAAACTATGTAATCTTAGTAACAAATCTTTATAGCTTATACAAAAATTTATAATTATTCATAAAATTATTCTTTGGAATTTAATTCACTTAAAATTAAGAGATAATGAGATCCTCTTCGTAAAAAAAAATACAATGAATATTTTGGTAAAAATATGACTAATCGCTGTCATGGTGTGACATACCCCCCAACAGGTATGCGCACTAATATCGCAGCCGGTATCCCGGGCCACACTGCGATCATGGCACTATCCTGCCCTGCGAGCCCCTTCCTCCAGCTACTGAGCGCGCTAGTGTTGTCAGACAAGAAACTTAAAAAATACACGACTTTGAAAATGTAACAGGGTATGAGATACCCTGGGTCATGCTCGCCGGGTTAAGTCATCTATATTAACGAGGTCAATTCTCAAAATGTACTACCTGCATAGTCACTACATAGTATAAAACAAAGTCGCTTTCTCTGTCCCTATGTCCCTTTGTATGCTTAAATCTCTGAAACTACGCAACGGATTTTGATGCGTTTTTTTTTATTAGATAGAGTGATTCAAGAGGAAGGTTTATATGTACTTTTTATCCCGATATTCCCACGGGAACGGGAACCACGCGGGTGAAACCGCGGGCGGCCGCTAGTATGCATATATAACACATCTCCATTTATTCAACTTGCAAGTTCCTAAAAATATATTGTAATACGCAAACGCCCGAGCACTGAATTCCAGAAGCAGATGATTATCTACTAGACATGGATGCTAAAAGTATAACTTTTGTAATTGAAATAAATTGTGCAGCAAGCAACATGAGCAAAGGTCCTAAAACGCTGGTAAAATTAAATCTTAAAATCCAAATATGTGTCTACTATGTCTACGCTACAATCAAAAAAATAATATCACAATTCTCATCTCCTAAACTACGTCTGTTTGTCGTCCCGCGGTCACGACACGACCGGCTGCCGCACCGTTTGAATTGTCTTTCCTGACCTATTAAACGACGTAAACATTATATCAGTCTTGATTTACGTTGCCATTCACCGCATTCCGATTTAAAAATCCTTTTGTAAGAAGCCGAGAATGCCCATCCAACGGTAGTTAAATATCTTTTGTAGTCTTTAAAAAATGAGGTCCTTCAGAGCAATAAAAACTGCCGGACTTTTTTATAGTGAGGGGAATGCGTTTGCGCATACTTCGTCCGCCTAAGTCTGCGAACTGTGGTTATGTTGGACTCGCCTAGCCATCTCCTGATCCCCCATCCGATCACAAGGACTAGATGGGGGGTCAGGAGGGAGAGTACCCACTAAACCCTACACAACTTGCTCTCACAGCCTTTAGTTATAGGAGTCGCAATGTGGAGGGCCCGGTGTGACAAGTTGAAAAATGACGGACTAAAAGAGCAAACGAAACATTGATGATTGACATAATCAGGTTATCAAATGCAAGCGGTTTTTTTCGGTAGTTTCAAATCAGCGGTTAGTAAGTTATTCTATAATTATTATTAATGCAATACATAATGAAAATATTTGAATTTGACATTAAAATAAGTTGTTGATTAACGGCCAGAATTAATAACCTATCCACAGATAGGGACAGGTGCGATCCAGATTAGTTGCTATATGCAACGCTTGATATTAACATAGAATTAACGACAGTTGCCAGGGTGTTGCTAGGTGTTGCCTAGCAACCAATCTGGACCGCACCCGTCCCCATCCGTAGATAGGTTATTAATTGTCAAATGTCAAAATATTTATTGCAATCATGTGGTTACAAAGGTGGTGGGTGAACATGATAAACCAGTACCAGTAACATGAACCCTGCTAGGGCATAGCAACATACACAATCAAATAAGTTCATCAAGCAAGTTTGTAATTAGGCATCCCGAGTTTTATACACCTCTCACCAACAATAAAAGAAACAATCGAAACTTGAATAAACTAAAAGTTCCTTTCTCCAAGATGGAAATGGTGTCATCTAGCCCCCATTCTATGTTAATAAAAATTTTTAACCACATACCTAATAATATAAAAAACTTAGAAAAGCCAACCCACTTGATTAATAAATTAAAAAAATATCTTATTGCCAAATGCTATTATAATTTAAACGAATATTTCAATGATAAAATAATTTAAATTTAAATAAATAATGAATATTGTTTTTTAGACGAATATGTATAATTTATTAGAATATAATTATAGGAATTATGAATTAATATATAATGTATTTTAATAATTTTGATTAAAATGTTTAATTTTTTCTAATTAAAATGCATGTATTGTTGTATGATTATGAAATTATTTAATGTTAATTTGTAAGTTTGTGTGTTATGTACTTATGTAATCCTTTATTATTTAAGTAGTAGTAGGTACCTAATTAATTTTGCTATGCCCTTGCAGGGCGTCACATGTATACCTTATATAATTTTCCATCTTTAGAAATTGTAATGTGATACGCAATAAACAATAAACAATAAACAATAAACAATAAACAATAAATATCAAATAAAATTATTGTACATTTAAATTATTGTAAAATTTCCTATTGTAAAATACAACCAATACTATTCGAATACCAGAGATGTTTGTTGTAATTAGTAATGAAAAAAACGAATTTCAAACTCGTCGGACCTTCACTATAAATCTGTTTTGTTTCTACTACCAAAAATGACGTTTGATTGGCATCAACCAAGACACATTTTTTTATACAAAAGAAAATATTTTTTTTACTTTGTTCAATGTAGCATGGGTCCTATGACAGCTCATTTTCGTGCAAAGCAAAATGTTGATTCTTAACAAAGAATAGGGTCTATTCTTCTAGCATAACCAGCATAAATAAATATCTAATGCAGATTTTCTTGAGTTTTATTCCAATAGCATAATAAAACTGTAAACATGGGTCCTATGACCACTGAGCAAAGTAAAGCCCTTACATTACTATTGTGACTCGCACACTTCGCTACCACGATCCTACATGTCACACACTACAAATGACTCGTCTCAGTCGAAGCAGTGATGTCACAGTTTGTCTATACCATACACCATTAATTTTGACATGCAAGACGTTTTTCTATAGTCTAGTGGTGTCAACTGTCGTTAGCATAGCTTGTACATCACTATTTGACCCAAGAAAAGCAGAAAACTATTAAAACTTTTATCTCAACCCATTCAAAAACACTTGAACATCCTCCCAATAACTCTACACCCTGTTAAAGGAGTCCGCATCACCCAAACAGCCTGTATACAACACAGAGCCATTCAACAACGAAATAATAGACACTCGTCCCCACATGTGCCAATGAAATGGAATATTTTTACGTCATTATTTGCAAAGCAAATTTCCCGCCCTCGAGCGACGAATGTACCGGTTTTTTTCCCGTTTTCAAAGCATTTGTTAAACTCGGCAACGGGCTTGAAAATTGTTCTGTTAAATGTACCGTTGTATTAGTTGATAGATGGTTAAATGTAGATAGGTAAGTTTAACTTATTTTGTTGTGCGAGTGGAGCAAATCACCTTGTTACCAAAACTAGAAACTAGAATATGATATGAAAGGAACGATATCTTTAGTTTATTTTTACTTTTTAGCATTCATAATGTAATTTTTATTATTGAAAAGGAAGTATGAGCAGCACGTATGAGGTTTTGGATAAATTAAACGCTTTTCATAGCGACTTTTTATCTCAGTGGTTAGAGCATTCGCAGCCATACAGTGAAAGGCCGTGGGTTCGAGTCCAATCGGAGCTAGTTGTGAGACGGGTAAATTTTTTCTAATACTTAATTTTCAATATTTTCAGTTACCTATCTATAATGATCTACAGTTACCTATGTATAGTTAAAATTTGACAACCGATTTAGCGCAGGGGTAAACTACCTGCCTACTGCGCCAGAGGTCTCGGGTTCGATTCCCGAACGAGACAAATATTTGTGTGCATGACTATGTCTATTTGTCTTGGTCTGGGTGTTTTCTATGTATATTAAGTATGTATTTACAAACAAAAAAATTTTAAGTACATATTTATCCGTTATCAAGTTCACGTAGACACAGTTTCTTAAGAAATTTACTATGGGCACAACGGAGCAATCATGACCAAACAAGTTGTAGCTGCTAAAGTTGTAAAAGTTCAAGTAAATCTGCTAATTTAGAGCAAAAATGTGACCACGGAAAAATTTAGATAATTGGTGATTGTAAGAAAATATTTATATTTATATTTATATAGTTAGGTACTAGCTATCAAAAAATAAAGATAACAAAACATTATTAACGTTTCTTTTAGTGTGTACGTGTACGAAGCTGTAAAAATGTATGAAATGTAAAATCCAATTACATATTCGTAAAGAAATAAAAACTTATATATTGCAAGCTTCGAAATTCTTGCACCTTTTGATACATTAGGTATTCCACCAACGCCTTTGAAATAAATAATGCAAACTAAAGTTTGATTAAATATTAAAATAACAACTTACGGCGCACTCTATTACTTTAGATACTACAATTTCCAAACTTAGTTTGTACATCTTTAACTGAATAGGGTTGGTATTTTTTTATTCTGTGAAAGATTACGCGTTTGCATTTGTATATCACACTAATGTAGCGTATAAGGCGTAAGAGCAGTAAAAGTACCTAAATTAGAAAACTTGCAAGAAGTCCTCGTCACACTTATGATATCGGCAAAACAGTGATATTCGTCAACGTCTTGCCGGTTCTTCTTGTTACAAGGTCTCTCGCCGGCCGTAGCATTTGCGAAGCTTTGCGTTGCTTTTTTGACGTTCACAAGTGCTGTATTAACCTTAACTGCAGTCAGTCAGTAACTCTCAAGTCCAACAATTTATTTTCACTTTGATTGAACGGATTTCTTCACCACCTTGCATCATTTCTGTATACGGACGTATTCATTAATTCGAACACTTTTGGGCATTTCCTCTCGCCTTAATGACTGAACTAACAGCTGTGTCTCATCTGTGCCCGTTGTAAACAATGAGCGCGATGCGATGGGAACTATTAGGCGTACAGACGCAGACGAAATTGTCAGCGGCTATTAAAATAATTGGAATTTACGACTTTTTGGGTCAATGACACATATTGACCAAAACGACCACAACTTAAACTAACTCTAATTTTACGGAAGTAATACAATTTTTGATAGTGTTATTTTAATAACGAAATATATCCGAAAGGTCAGTAGTTCGTAAAAAGCAGCCAAAACTGTAGGTATGTAGGTCTAAAACTCCACAGGAAAATCAAGTGCGAATTAAATATCGAGTTCGGGTAGCGGTCCTTTTCTCGGCTCTATTATGGTACAAAATGTCAGGTTTGTAGCAAAGTAACTATAAATGCTGAAGCAGTATCTCAACTTAGCCCCTTTTTGGATAAAGTTTCCTACTCTCATTTAGTGTGAGAGTGTTATATATAGCGGGCAGTGTTAGCACTCATTACATGACGGTACACAAACCTAGAGGCCGGCATGAACATTATTGATGTATCTGATTAGTGGCGAAACACCACACCTGCCGGCCTAGCATGAGCGGCTTATAACGCGCGATATGATATGGTACGGCAAGTTGTCTTGCTTATCCCACTAATGTGTAAGCAAGACGGCATTCCGTGCCGTATCATGTCGCGCGTTATAAGCCACTCATGCTAGGCCGGCAGCATTGTATAACATTTTTTAAGTTAGTCCTTTTACAAAATCCGATGGGCATTGACTGACGGAAAATTTCTATATCGTAACGTAATTTGATAATCAAACTAACCACGTGAATGCTTGAGTCTGTCATATCATTTTGCGTTACTGCCTTAACTTTTATAGCATACTGTGCCCGTAGACAGGAGCAGGCAATTAACACATGTCCGCCGTCGCCATGGCAACGCGCGTGTTCCGTACACCCCGTTAAACAAACTAATTGGCCATCGCTTTTGTCACCGATTGTACCATTTTATGAATGCATGGTAATGAATGGACAAAGTAACGTAATTGATGAATGAAAATTTAATTCGTTCCATGCAACTATTAATTTAAATTCGTGTGTTCAGTAACAACTCTGATGAGCCACTGAAAGTTTTTCTTGTTCAATCTGAATTTACGTAAATGAGTTGGCTTCGCAAACTTTGATTTAATAACTGAATATGTATTTATGAGATAGGTATTAACGGGATTTACCTATTATAAAGCGGGAATTATGCGATTACACTGTTAGTATTTACTATTGTTTAATTAATTCCTTGAATACATTAAGATTCATTTAAATTGGTTTGATACTAGTAATAAGAACAATAAAAACTGATTTAACTATTAAAGTTTACAATAAAATGCGTACGTTATTTAATGTCACAAAATCAAATAAAGACCTTTTTAATAATAACACTATTTATATTAGAACAGTAATGATATGGTGGTTTTTTTTTAAAGTGACTCTTGTGTTAATTAATAAAAGATTGTTAGATATAAGTAGTTTAGATTTTCGAGTCTTCTGGCGACTGCGCCCACTTTTAACTGAACCCACAGGAGCACTTACCAGTTCGGATTATTTTAATATTCTTTTTCCGTCCTTACCGGTCGTTACGTCCTTAAAGGTATAAGGAAAGCCAGTGCCCCAGCAGTGGGCACATTAAATGGCTGATGATGATTACGATTCCGTCAAGTAAGTCCGTCAATAAGTACAGTAAAAAGTGGGAGCAGTCGCCGGAAGACTCTACATTTCAAACAAATTATTCTAAACATCTCGTTTCTTTGTTGACAGGCATGCTGAGATCCACATACGACCGCCCAGATCACGAACGTAAGTACCTAGGGTAAACTGCTCCTTTGTATTGTAGCCACTTCTACCTTCAAGTGGCGGCGTTTGTGGCAATCGCGTGTGGCTCAAACCTCGGTCAAACGAAGCTATTTTTAGCTGCTATAATCCGCCGGCGAAAATTAGCTTCGTGTGACCGTACACGAGCTAAAAATCGCCGACCGAAAATGTTCAATTTTATTGCGAGTATTTTTAGGTACGTGTGAGTGTGACAGGACAGCGCTAAAATTAGCGCGAGTAGCCATTTCTTCAGAGCTTTTTGCGCGGGACGGTATGCGAGAAGAAAAGGACGGGCTTCATTTCTTAATTCTCTAAATTAGTTTTTATTGGCTTTTATTGTGTACTAGCTTTCCGCCCACGGCTGAACGGCACGCCCGCGTGAACTACACGACTTTACTCCGCGGGAATGTGATATTTTTCCAGGATAAAAAGTAGCCTATGTCCTTTTTCAGGCTCTACTATCTCTGTACTAAATTTCATTCAAATCGGTTTGCGTAACACAGACAGAGTTACTTTTGCGGTAGCGTCACACGGTCACACGGTAGCGGCGATTTATAGCTGCTAGTAATCGCTGGCGGATTATAGCAGCTAAAAATAGCTTCGTGTGACCGAGGCCTTAGTGTCAACCACACCACATCCCTACGATAAAATGTGGTTACGTGTGAATAGTGTCGATACAGCTTTTTGCAGTTGCGTTGTAGTTGTGCGTGTTAAAGTAACTCTTTTAGCCTGGAGTATCTATTTTTTATTTTGAATGAAAGGGGCTTTGCATTTCCCGCAGGAGATATAGTCACTGCGACCTAAAAGATCTATTGTAACTCGCCACCTGTAGGGCTAGCACAACTTAGCGCGACTCTTTGTCACGCTCCTTCCAACCAATCAGAACGTCGCTTTAAGTCACGCGCACTATCTACGAGCGATCTGATTAGTCGAAAGTGCCCGCGACTCTTTCTCACTCGAGTCGCGCGCAAGTTGTGCTAGACCTACTGGTTAAAGTAACTCTTCTTTCCTGGAGGCTACTAGGGAATCTAGAATACTCTTAGCTTTAAGAGTTTTATCTCCTCCGGGTGCATAAATCGTTTAAGCTCCCTTTTTACCTTTTCTGTTTTCACATCAATAATACCGTAACCACTTGTGCGCTCCACTATGCGTCGTTAGCATAAAGGGCGCTGATAAATAAAAAAACTTTGCAATAAAAACTCGATTCGCATAGAAAACTCCGTTCTGACATAATAGCCATCAATTTTTCCATCGGACGGACACGATATTGAGTAAATCCATCACTCTTTCACGGAATGCACCTAGCCCGTACCATTGGCTGTAGGCATAATAGTTGCGAGGAGTAACATTTTTACTATTGGGGTTACCACTTTTGAAGTATCTATTTTTTATATATAAATTATAAATATTGAACTCCTTCACAATTCACATGCAGTGTACCAATAAAAATAAATAACAATAATAAATATTTCTTACAAACACACCAATTATATAAGCCCATAGTAAATTTCTTAAGAAACTGTGTCTACGTGAACTTGATAACGGATAAATATATACGTAAATACTTTTTGTTTGTAAATACATACTTAATATACACAGAAAACACCCAGACGAAGATAAATAGACATGTTCATGCACACAAATATTTGTCTTGTTCGGGAATCGAACCCGAGACCTCTGGCGCAGAAGGCAGGTAGTTTACCCCTGCGCCAAATCGGTCGTCATTGCTCGTCAATACCAAACTAATAGTAGCTTGAGCACTTGTATTATGGAAATTTTTCAATATTCACCCGACCGGGAATCGAATCGGGGACCTCTAAGAGATGGCGGCTCCTAGATAACCGGTGCGTACACCACTCGGCCACGACCTCCGTGGCCGAGTGACGTAACCGGTGACGTACACCGTACGGTTAGAGCATTCGCCCGGACAGTGAAAGATCGTGGGTTCGAGTCCCATCGGAGCTAGTGTTAGGGCGTTTGTGCACTACCACTGAATTTTACCGATCCGGAAAAAAACGGATGCTTGTATTTTAATAATTAATCATTTATAATAGTAATTAATTAAATACAAGCATCCGTTTTTTTCCGGATCGGTAAAATTCAGTGTAGTGCACAAACGCCCTTAGAGTTCGGAGTTAGTGTCGTGAGACGTGTCAATTTTTTCTAATACTTCATTTTCAATAATAAAAATTGCATTGTGAATGCAAAAAAGTAAAAATAACTTATAGTAACTCCGTGGCTTTAATGACATTCACAAGTGCTTGTTGTAACAGCCTAGACTAAATAAATATTTTTCGTTTTCCAATATCCTTTTCCTGTGCGGAGAGAATTCGCATAGTAGGGGTCGTCCATAAATAATTGTGTGCGTCCCTACAGGCTAGTCGTCAAATAAATCAAAGGATATTCATGTGCCGACCGTACCGATGCAAACGGCAGAAACTATCACAAATTGTTGCTGAGAATCCACCAGTCCTGCCCTGTAGCCTAATTCACGTATCTTACAAAACTTCAACGACAAGCATAAATAAGGCTTATTTGTACAGTTAGTAGAAAACACTTTAAGTATAACAGCTATAAAGTATTTGATACCTAGAGTTATACTACCAGTAGGTACTTTATTACACTTAATTAATAGATTTACATACTTTTAGTCTCACTAAAAGGGCTTATTACACTTGGCTAAATTCAGCATCTAATTAAGCATACATTGCTTGTTTTGATTGCATCACTTGCTACAAATGAGCTCAAAGAAAGCAATGTATGCTTAATTAGATGCTGAATTTAAACAAGTGTAATAAGCCCTTAACTCAATAATTCAATATTGATTAATAACCACCAAGTTTGAACGGAAACAAAAAGCAATTGTATCTGCTTTACGTTAGTCGTCGCCATCGGTACCATAGACAACTTACAGTGAAGTTGGTCTGCGAACAGCCATACTTCTGTACACTATACTAGTCATACACTACAGCCATACTTGCAAAGTTGCATGCTCATTGCTTATCCATGGATTTGGAGAATTCTGTGAAGCTGTGAATGGTTAAAGGTGCCTAACAGAAACGTTTCGTATCTATACTATATAATAAAACGGAAGAGATTGTTTGTTTGAATGCGCTTATCTCAGAAACTACAGGACTGAATTGAAAAAATATTTATCTTTACTCATGTTATAATATTCGAATTATGAACTCATGCCTGAACATATATTGATACACTTTATACCATAGTCAACTTTAAAAAATAAAAGTGTTTAATAATGGTCATTATGATACAACCGGATACAGCTTTCACTCATTATAAAACACTTATTTTTCTTAATTTTACCATCTCCATGGCAACCGTAGGATTTACCGGCCCTGACTTCCAACTCTTTCAAGCCCTTCTTTACCCGGCAACAATAAGAAACTTTTTTAAAATTAGAATTTTGAATTTAGAAGGTATAGACCGTATAGACTCCTATTAGTGGGGTTTGGCGCTAATCCACAATTTTATAATTAATATTTTTTTGGCTTAATTTTTGAAATATATTATAAATGTAATGAGGGTAGATAAAGTAGTGTATGAGACTGCACATAACTTTATCACTAAACACTCGTGGAATACTATTAAAAAACTCGCCGAGGCTCGTTTTTTAAACTCCCACTCGTGTTTTAATACCCCTCATTATGCGACAGTCACATAAACTACTATTTTGTGTTAGATATTCCATTTATCGAGAAAGGCTATAGGCTATATAACATCACGCTACGACCAGCAGAGGCGGAGCATTAATGAAAAATGTTGCAAAAACAACGCTGGAATACAACAATGCTGAAAACATCCTTGTTACGGCGTCAGACTTAGTTAAGATGGTGGTAACTAGCCAGGCTGACTAAGGACAATTCTACCACCACCCAAACCGACTACAATATGTACCCCAACTGGGAATCGAACCCGGGGCCTCTGGGTCTGATACTGGGGTGATGTTCACCACTAGACCACAGAAGCGTTTAGATTTTTCTGGACTATTAAAAACTTTTATTTAAAACCAGCCCAGCTTTAAAACTTCATTGCCCTTTATAACAGGTTGTCTATACTAATATTATAAAGAGGAAAGATTTGATTGTTTGTTTGTATGTTAATATAATGTATAATATAACAGGTGCTAAATCAAATAGTTGACAAATAAAATGATGTACTAGAAACGTGTATGTTTTTAGAGATTTACAAATAAAATACCCTAGAATGACACTATTTCTTGACATTTGAAATACGTGTAAAAACTATACAAGTTAGTTGAAAAATAGACTTCAAATAAAAGTGACCCAATGAAAAAATATATAAGTATACGAGTTAAAAACCAATCTACCCGTAGTGTTGGCTGTAGCCGAAACCGGCAAACTGCTCATTACCTACTTCGAACCGGTAAATTACATTAGAACCGATTGCTTACCGGTTACCGGCTGATAGAACTACTGATTCCACAAACAACTTCCCCGTCAGAGCCCGCAAGTTTTACCTTTCATAGATAATGTTCACTAAATTGAAATTCAAAACTAGTGCAAAAACGCTCGCTGGAACTAATTTCCGAACTAACATTGAAAAGTTGATCTGGGAAATTGTTGTACCTACCTATTCTGATTCGATTTAAATGTAAAAAATATTTATTGATAGTGGATTTTAAATGTAACTGCAACCTAAATACATGGTAAATTTTTTATCACCCCGGATAATTTTAGGGATTATTCTACTCATGAAAACAAACAACTTTTATTATGGAACCAAAACTGAAATCGCGAGAAAAAAATCAGCCGTTCCATACATTTTGATTAAATAGTTTTTGCACTTTTGTATGGAACCGCTGGTTATTTTTTGCGATTTCAGTTTTGGTCCCATAATAAAAGTTGTTCGTTTTCATGAGTAGAATAATCCCTAAAATTATCCGGGGTGATAAAAAAATTACCGTGTATAAATATGAAAAAATTTGTCGCTAAGTTTAAAGTTCTTAACTTCGTAGACGGTACGCTACATTCTAAGATTCTGTAAAGCAAGAATTAAATTAATATTTTGTTAATAGTCGTATACCTACACATCATTATCATTGACAATGTTAAGTGCTAGTAAAAAATGTTACTCTGAAGGAGTTTTTGTAAAAAACCTTCATAATATTTCTTTGCTTCCCGTCTCTCTACGTCTCTACTATAAAATGTAGGTCAGAAAAAGTTCAGATGAGTTGAAATTGACAAAAGTATCTCCACGGCCGGTTGAGGAAATGATATTTTTCTCTAAGGAAATTGCACATTTTACAGAAATAATGACGCGCTAGATTTTTTCACTGTTTAAATGACTTGTTCTGTTTAATGATTAAGGATGGGTAAAATTCACTATTCATAAATCTTTAAAAAAAAATTATTTAACCTTTTAAGAACTTTCATTTTCTTTTTTTTTAGGTAAATATTAAGGTTCGATGAAATATATATACGCGTATAATGAAGTGTGTAAAATAACAGTAAATATTAAACATAAAAAGTAACGAGCCGAGGTAAAATGCCTCTTCCCACATTTAATATTAATGAAAAAATAAAAACGGCCCAAAACACTTTCTTCCCAAAAAGCCGCAACAAACCATTATTCTCGCTCACAACTTGTAATTCATTGTCGTCGTTATCAATCCCAAAATGACTTATCATTGTTTCGAATTTTACTCGAAAACTTGGAAAACTTTTATAGGCGACCGAGCTCAACGACTTCCAAAGGCATAGAAAGGCACTCTTAATGTTGAACCTACACTTCGCCCAAGCACCCCTTTCGCTCAACTCGTAAAAGAATCGTAACAACCTCATCACACCAGATGCGATATCGCCCAAACTTAAAACAGTAACAATAGAAAAACTCATTCTGCATCCCTCTAAAGCGCTCCAGCCGAAATGAAAAAATGCTCTCAAAGATGACTACCTGAATCACTTTTCTGTTTAACGAAGGACAATGCCATTAAGTACGGGAGAAGGCCGATTTAACGGAAAAAAACTCCGTTATCTATGTAACGATCGGGCATTATTTCACGGGATGGGAACTCGAGTGAATTTGCATTATTTTTTACCGTAACAGCCGCCACTCGACGTCGAGTTTTCTTTGTTGAAACGAACAATGCGCGCTGAATTTTCGTTTTACACTAAAGCTATATAAGCGATGTTTTTCTTGGGCGACAGTGCGAATGAAAAATTACTCTGTTATTGTCGTCCGTAACATCGATACTGTCTTTGTTGTAAAAAATCAGCAATGTCACTTCATTGCCCCTTTCGAATTCGCAGCGAGTAAGTACTACAATAGGTTGTTTGTTATGCTTCTGTAAATTGTGTTAAATTTGGATTTAAAAGTGCTCGCCTTGAATATTAATTTATTGATGAGTCACTGCCAAATTATAGGCTGACCTTTAGACGAAAGATATTGTTTTCTTGCGTTTAAAGGTGTTGTATAGGTATCCAAAGGAACTTTTCACTATTGAATTTATAGTATTCAAATGATTTGTATTCGTCATTTGATAAACTTCCTGATTTTGTACCCCCCATTAGACTTTACGGGTCACCTCTTGAAAGAGTGAGACAATTTAAATACTTAGGCCATATAGTTACAGAAAACCTAAAAGACGATTTAGATATAGAGAGAGAGCGCAGGGCGCTGTCGGTTAGGGCTAATATGTTGGCTCGCAGATTTGCTCGATGTTCTGCGCCTGTTAAGGTGACACTTTTTAAAGCTTACTGTACCTCTTTTTACTCGAGCAGTCTGTGGGTTAACTATACCCAAAAATCGTATAACGCCCTGCGTGTACAGTACAATAATGCCTTCAGGGCGTTGTTGGGGCTACCGCGATATTGCAGCGCTTCTAGCATGTTCGCGTACACAGAGGTCGACAGTTTCCCGACCATATTACGCAAAAAAGCAGGCTCACTATTGCGGCGGGTTCGCGGTAGCAGCAACAGCGTCCTGCAGGCCATCGCCGGTAGTGGGGACTGTCCGCTAGTCGAGCACATGTGCCAAATTACTCGCTCCAAACTAAAAATTAATTATTAAGTACTAACATAGCTGGTAAGTTCTCCTTGTTACTAACAATAATGGACCATCAAGTAGTCTGATAAATAAACATTTTTATTTTTATTTTTTATTTTTATTTATTTATTTGTAACTCAGATTATACAAATGTATACATATAAAGACTCATATATGTATACAACTCATATTGTATACATATAAAGTCCATTGGACTTGACATTGTGGGAGTCATTGCAATATTAAAGTCACAATTCTAATCCGTAGACAGTATGTATGTATGTATTTTGTAAAAGCGATAAACTTCGCCAATAAAGTAAACCTTAGGATTTGACATTTCCAATTGTTATAATTGGCGAAGTTTCAAAACCTTTGCTGCAAAAATAGTCTGAGTAACTTTACAACAAAATTTTATCGCACTTTCGCGAAAAAAGCTCTCCTTCATTTTTGTAGGCTTGTAAAGTTAAATGGATGCTCCAATTCATTAGAGTTGGGCGATTTTCCTAAGGTGGGCGATACTCGTTATCCACCTCCTAAAATTAGGCTTGGATTAAGTATTGGCCGATTCGTATGCAAATTTTAATCGCTTACCGTTACTCTTGAAGGCTCTGAAAGAAATCTCTTTAGGCCCTGCTTCCTTTGAACAATATACAAAGACCCTTATCTCATTATATCATATTGCACACAGCTGCAACAATTTTTGACGATGATGGTCTTCTTAATGATTTTCCTTACAGAAGCGCGATGTAATTTTTGAAGGTTTATTGATTCAGAAGATTTATTACTAAGTACCCATATTTAAGTAAGTAATTTTAAAATTATAAAGTCTTCTTTAATTACTTTTTCTTAATCTAGCAATAACTTTTAACCGCTATGGTCATTAGTTCGCCTAATAAACTGTAATTATTGTGACTTTAATTTTCAACCGCCTCTGTGGTCTAGTGGTTCACACCACCGATTTCAGACCAAGAGGTCCCGGGTTCGATTCCTAGTGGGGGTACATATTGTATTCGGTTTGGTTGATGGTAGGACTTGTTCTTAGTCCGCCTGGCTAGCTACCACCACCTTATCTAAGTCTGAAGCCTTATCAATGATGTTTTCAGCATTATTGTGTTCCGGCAGTTAGAGATAAGATAGCCAGTTCCTCAGTGATTGAGGATTCCGGGAGTAGTGCGCTTCCATCTTCAGCCTTATCACCACTTAACATCAGGTGTGATGAAGGCTAAGTGCTACCCCGTTGTGGATAAAAACAAAAAAAAAACAATTTATTATAACTCATAGTAATTGTGATGGAAACTGACCTTAATACCTTAAAACTATGTTGAGGTAATTTTTTTAATTTGACGACTCTATATGAAATAAAATAGGGAGAAAAAACAGCCCTTGACGAGTTTCTTGCCGGTTCTCCAAGGTCTCCTGCCGTAGGGTTTGCGGACTGATGGCGTTGCTTCTATGACGTTCACAAGTATTATATAATCACAGTCGAATAGCCTAAGAGCCCACGACGACAGCCAGACATTCGTTATTTTATAAAAGCTGAAAGTTTTTCTATGCATGTCCCATAAACAGGTAAGAACGACCAGCGACTATAGAGTTTGAGTTGTGGTTACTTCAGCTTCATTTCAGCGACGCTAGCAGCTGACAGAACATGTCAATTTGTACCACAACATTCCCCACCCTGCCTCACCTGGCTACAGCTTGGTATGCCAATTGAAATAGGGCTAAAAATACTGCAATACAATTCGACACACTCTAAATTGGCGATGGGTCTAAGTAGCTTTCTTTTCTGTTTTCACTTTCAATCGGAAACGTAAAGAAGTCACCGCAACATCACACAGAGTAGGGAAACTACCTTCGACGTCAACGTGACCTACGTAGCACAGAGTAAAAATGTATGGAACTGGAATCGAGACCGCCCCCAGTCAATTTAGATCCGCAGATATTCCTCCCCATTAAATACGACTGCCCGCGGGCTAATTCACGAGCGATAGGTGTAATACAGATGGGTGAGGGATAGAACAGTCTTTAGTGAGGTTTAGTTATTAATGGTGTAAAAGTTTCATTAGTATGAACGAATCGGAAATAGTAAAACATACTTTATCGATATATTTGATTCAAGCACTAAACTATAACAGGAACAGTTTTGTCTAGATTGCTTTAATAGTTTAATGGTATTTTTGAAGGTTTCTAGTATTTATTATAAAGTTCTTTTTTTTACATTTATAAAATTTCGTCATATACTCAGGCACTAGAGATTGAAGTAACAAAATTATAAGTGAATTTATTGTTTGTCTTTCTTGAAAAGTTCAAAGGTCAATTCTGTATAAACCACCAATAACCAACTCGACCCTCTTCTAAGAACAGCTTTTGTCAGCCAGACCGCTACAAACTATTTACAAATTAGTTTTTACATTTGTGCTTTCACAGTAAATTACTTACATGACCTTACAAGTCTACTCGACTTTCACAGGGCCAGACCCAATAATCAATCCTTAGTACTCGTAAGAGATAGGCCTATCTTGGGTTGTTACTTAGCAACTGTTGTTATTTTGGACTAACTAACAAAAATAGGCATCTAAACTTACCGAATTGCATTTGTTCACTCCTTATTATCACAAATCACTATCGATGTACATAAATGTCTAAATATTGTTTCATGCTCTGTTTGTAATTTTTCGTTTGAAAAACTTTGTCTATTTGTTTTAATCTATAGACGCTTGAAAGATTAGTTAGGTACGCGCAACGTATTTTAGAGAAAATTTTGTTTATAGCTGTCATTGTTTCACAGACTAGTTTTTAGTCTGTGCTGTCCACGGCCGCGGCCTTTTCAATATATTTCTTGTGCGGTTTTGGCTGCCGCAGGTTAATATGACTCGCAGCCCTACCACTATGGTTCAAAGATTCAAAGCATTTATTGCACTTATGTTGTTACAATAGTTCTTAAAAGTATAGTTCTTATAAGTCTTCCAACGGAAGGCCAGCGCTTGGTACAACTAATCTAGCATTATGCTGAGTCGGGACCGTTTTGGGACATTTTATAATGTAAAATGTATTTAGCTTTATACTTTTTTTTGTAGATGTTCCAAATAAATGTGTTTTCTTTCTTTCTTTCTAAACTCTAGTATGCCTATCCCTTACTGGGGGATAGATTATTGGAAACTAGCTTTCCGCTCGCGGCTTCGCCCGCATGGACTACACGACGTTATCCCGCAGGAATGTGATATTTTTCCGGGATAAAAGTAACCTATGTTCCTCTCCAGGCTACAAAAGTACTGTGTCCCAAATTTCAGCTAAATCCGTTCAGTTGGCGTAATTGAGTAATAAACATCCAAACGTCTAAACTTTCACATTTATAATATTAGTAGGATAGTAGGATGGCAGTAACCCGCCGATCGCTCATGCCGTGCGCCAGCGCCGGGCGGCCGCGGCGCGTGCTACCCTCCCGCGCGCATTCGCGCAATTTTTCGCGCCAAGATATTATTATGGCCGCCCAAGGAGTCGTTTCCACTGCGCCCGCTTATAATTTGCGGCGTTTCGTATCAGCTACTGCTACCCTGCGGAATAGCATCGCTAACCAGTCGGATACATTGACCGTTTGATTCGGCCATTTGCTCGGTTTGATATATCAATATTTTTGTAATATTATGATGTTTTGTGGCGGTCATATTTCTTCTTCCAGTATTTTAATCGTAAAAAAGAGTAAGCCTGTTTTGTACATATTATGCTTAAGTAAACTAAAAGCAACAGAGTTAGGTTTATATAAATGTATTAGCGAAACCTTTTTTTATTATTTTGCGTCGCTGTGTTACCATCACCGATATTTTCAAATAAAACGAAACTTTTTCTTTAACATTCGAGAAGTTTTTCGCATTTCAAATTGTGCCGGGCTGATCAATCCAGCGATTTTGAACGGGAGTTAGGGGGACTGGGCGGGCTACACCGAAACAATTTGACCGTTGAAAAACGGAATGCAAATAAGAAATATACTCTAAAGTATTCTAAGAAAAAGTTGGTCGTTGTATCGGGCTGGTTTATCTTACTCGTGGGCCGAGTTGGGGAAAGTTGGTGAAACAATATTATCATTTGAGTAGGTCCAAGAATACGTAAGTAATAAGGACATTCGGCTGTTGCTGTTCAACTGTCTTTACTAGCGTTCGCGAGCGGTTTCACCCGCGTGGTTCCTGTTCCCGTGGGAATATCGGGATAAAAAGTATCCCATGTTTTAATCCAGGCTATCTACTATCTGTGTGCCAAACAACCAAATCCGTTTAGTAGTGTTTGCGTGAAAGAGTAACAAACATCCATTCATCCATACATCCACACGTCCATACATCCATACTCACAAACTTTCGCATTTATAACATTAGTAGGAAGTAGGATGGTGACGGATTTTATTACTTCTTTAAGTTATTAACATTTTGAGCCTACACCAAACAATATTGGGAAGCCGTAAAACAGAATACTTAGTTATAAATAAAATGGTTAAATTATTACATTACCACTTAAATAACAGTTTGATAAAGCTCTATCTCATTGAAACGCCATTGCAGCGATGCCAGTAACATTTAGGTAGGTACCTGACTTTTGGCTGCTTGGCGTCGCAACTGTCGCCCGCCGCGCCGCCAAGTGATGTTCCGTAGGGCTGGAATATTGTAATACAATCGAAGACCAGACTGTTATTGATATGTAATATAGTGTGACATTCAAAAACATAACATTGAAGTATAACAAAAGTGAAAATAAAAGTTCAATCTGTTTAATCAAGCAAGTAATGAGCTGCTGAATTGTGATTAACCATGACTATAGCTATGCCGCAGCAGGCGGTCATGGGTGAAGCCCTTAAAATGCACTTCGCTTGGTCGGCACTCCCCTGTCTTGTTCGTAGGTTCCTTCAACGAGACGGCTGGTGAAGGTGGGTGTCGATCAGTTGGTGATGGATGACGCAAGAACTTGGCCCGAAAAGCGATAGAGAGGCACGATCGGCCTTTGCGTTCGGCTTGTGACGCATCTTGCACTCCATCGGCATTTTTCATCAATGTTTTCTTATGATGTTATCACATAAAAATCGTAAATTTATCGTCCGTAAACCGACTTTACAGAAAACCAGTGTTTTTTTCGCAAAAAGTTTTACTATTTAATACGACACTATTTCCTTTATTACGTGCTCTCCCGTTAATTGTTTCAATTAACTAAGTGAAGCAGTAAAACTTGGGGTCGTGTGCAACATTTTGCATCGAACGAAAATGTTAGGAAATTATTTTCCTTTGAACATTCGCTCTGAGTAAGTGTACGTACGAAAAAATAAACGAACGAACGATAGAACGATATTTTAAAAAGGGGTAAATTAATAGACTTGCCGGATTATTGAAAATGGTAAAGCGACTATGGAATACATGACGCTTATTAGTGTTATATTATAACTGAAGATAAAAACATCTTAGCTAGAAACATAAACAGGCAAAGTACTTTTATACATTTTACCTTGGTGGTCCATTTACCAGACAAAAAATATGTTAGACGACCTCCGTGGCCGAGTGGTGTACGCGCCGGTTTTCAGAGTGCCGCTATCTCTAGAGGTTCCGGGTTTGATCCCCGGTCGGGTAAATATTGAAAATGAACTTTTCAATATTTCCTCGGGTCGGTCTGGTTGTTGTTTCCAATTTCCATAATACTAGTCCTTAAGCTACTAAACTTTGGTATTGGAACAATGTAAGTATGTGATGGTGTCACATACTTACATTGTTCCAATTATTATTTACATAGACACACATATTGTGTCCAGGGTGCCTACCATCAACTCTTATTGCGGTTTTGTTTAGGACCTAACCTGATCTACTACGCTTATTCGTACCACGACAGCTTATATAATATCAAAGACAGCGATTCAATGACATTTCACAGCCGCTGAGCTGTCATCAACCACATAGCATAAATATTTACTGTGCATCAACTCTTATTTGACTTACAACTCGGCCAAGCTAACATGACACCTGCAGGTTATACCCGTCCCTTTCACTCTCCGGGCACGACAGAATCGAGTGAAAGAGACGGGTAGAAGAAATAAGGACACAAATTGTTCGGTCATTCACATTTAGCAATTCATTTGCGATCCAGTTTTTAGAAGGTCAGAGTACGAAAGAAAGCAATTCATTTTAGGAACCTATTCTGCATCGCGCTATTTTTGAATCGCTGTCGATGTAGGTATCTAGTCTAGTATCTAGTCGATGGTAGGCACCCTCGAATCCCTGATTTCTGACAGAACGTAAAACCCTGTGCCACATAAGTAGATCGCCAAGCGAAACCCAGTATCTACTTAGT
The DNA here is from genome assembly GCA_949710035.1 of Crambus lathoniellus. NCBI lineage: Eukaryota > Metazoa > Arthropoda > Insecta > Lepidoptera > Crambidae > Crambus > Crambus lathoniellus. The sequence goes on from OX453304.1 coordinate 2,871,575, forward strand.
GTTTTGTAGCTGAAAATTATAAAAATCATGAAGATTCATGATTATTATCATTCTACAACGTGTTAATGAATTAACCCAAAACCTCTTAGGGGGTGATTGTGCTCGTGAATATGAACAACTCTTACTATGGAGCCAACTCTGCAACTCAACAAAAAAAATCAGGGTGCCTACCATCAACTCTTATTGCGGTTTTGTTTAGGAACCTAAACTGATCTGCTTCGCTTATTCGTACCACGACAGCTTAATATCAATGACAGCGATTCAGTGATCATTCAATGACATTTCACAGCCGCTGAGCTGTCATCAACTCTTATTTGACTTATAACTCGGCCAAGTTAACATGACACCTGCAGGTTATACCCGTCCCCTTCACTCTCCGGGCATGACAGAATCGAGTGAAAGAGACGGGTAGAAGAAATAGGTACACAAATCGTTCGGTCATTCACATTTAGCGATTCATTTGCGATCCAGTTTTTAGAAGGTCAGAGTACGAAAGAAAGCAATTCATTTTAGGAACCTATTCTGCATCGCGCTATTTTTGAATCGCTGTCTTAAAGTTGATGGTAGGCACCCTGATGTTTCATACAAATTGTCAATACATACTCGACCAAAATGTATGAAACAGCAGATTTTTTTTGTTGAGTTGCAGAGTTGGCCCCATAGTAAAAGTTGTTCATATTCATGAGCACAATCACCACCTAAGAGGTTTTGGGTTAATTCATTAACACGTTGTATATGATTATTATAGAGGAGCCCGTGGCGCAGTGGTCAGCGCGCTCGGCCTGCGATCGTTGAGGTTAAGCGACTTTCGCAATGGTCGGTCACGGGGCTGGTGACCAAAATTTATCATCTCGAGCTCCTCCGTGCTTGGAAGGCACGTTAAGCCGTTGGTCCCGGCTGTGTATGCAATCGTTAAATCCGCATTGGACCCGCGTAGTGTGTCATGTCATGGCCCATTCTCCTTATCCGTAGAGTTCCTAAGTAATTGAAAATTGTTCACCGCTATGATCATTAGTTCGCCTATACTTAACTGTATTTATCATAATTCATAACCCATTGTGTAATTGTGATGGAAACTGACCTTAGTCAATACCATGTTAAGGTCATTTTTCAATTTGACGACTCTGTATGAAATAAAACAGGGAAAAAAAAACAACCCTCGGAGTTTCTTGCCGGTTCTTCTCCAAGGCCTCCCGCTGTAGGGTTTGCGAACCGATGGCGTAGCTTCTATGACGTTCACAAGTATTGTATTTTTTTTTTTGTTGTTTGTGGTGTCATCTACAATCAGCTGTTCAAGCCATAATCAGATGGTTTGTAAAATAAATGACTTTTTTAGGGGTATTCCATCGAATACACCCCCTGCTTCAAGAACTGAATCAGTTAGTTGCTCTCATCCAGTTGCAATATTTGCCAACGTTTTAACCGTGCTGTATTGCCGTCAGTTTTGAGTAGATTTCTTGCAAGTTCATTAGTATGGGTCTCAAGTCTGGTCTTATATTGTTTGCTGTACTCCTTAACTTCATCTCCAATAGTTGGTATATTTAAATACTCATGTATCTCAACATTTCTTGAGAACCATGGGGCGTTACATAACATTATAGTATTGTAAATAACAATCTAAATTGAATAAACTTTGAATCTTTATCCAATCACGAATCTTTTTAAGATAAAATCTGAGAGAGTAAGATTTTATTATTTTTAATGCATTCACAATGCAATTCTGTAAGTATAGGAAAAATGTGATAGTAAAAAACCACGAGCCCTATAAGTATCCCGCCTGAAAGCTACTTATAGGGCTCGTGGTTTTTTACTATCACATTTTTCCTATACTCTGAGAGAGTATTTACAAGAGATTTAGTACAGACAGTAAATTCAATAGTTGCTTCTAAATCAGCTTCGCGAACGTAGTGAGTTATTAAGAGCACATTTATCCTAGTAAACAAAGTAACGAGAAAACATTTAAATGTGTTCGTTGCTTCGCTTTGATTCAGTTTATTGCGCTGCCTCTTTGAATGATAGCGCTCGGATAACGATCGCGAAAGTGAAGTCGATTTAGCAGTCTTCTGGCAGATGGGTAACCAAACCATACATTTTTTTTTTCTAAGCAATGTATAAAAACATTGGTATACCGCGAGGCAATCTTCTTGAACCATGGCGGGCAAGCAACCAATCACAACTCTTAAAACGGTTTTAGCGAGTTGTGATTGGTCGCCGCCCCACCACGATAATGGTTCAAGAAGTTTGCCCCACACTGCCCAAACCTACCGTTGCCTAACTTTATTTTAGGCGGTTTCCAAAGGAACCTTGGACAGTTGAAATAAAACCCTAACGGATATAAACATATCTGCCCCCTGATTCACAAACCATCGGAAACGATCCCGAGAGCGGAATGTATGCAGGGTCACTTTCTCTCAGTTCAGAATAGACAAAGACGAAGCATAGAATCCGAATCCGATTCTGTTTCCGACGGCGACGGTTCGTGAATCAAGGGGCCGAGTTTGAAACCACCCAGCCAACGTAAATAACCTATCTTACTAGTAGATGTTTAGATGTTTCGATGCTTGTTCACTTCACTGTACTTTACACACACTGTGCTTGCACAGTGAAATGGCTGAACGGATGAAAACGGATGAAATTTGGAACAGAGTATGATGGGTAAACTACTACTACTACTATGATCTCCGGCCCGCGAAAGCATTTAAAAAGCCGACCGACGGTCCTTCGAAATTTATAATATATGGCCCGCAATATTATATTATTATTTTGATTGTCCAGATGTATAAAGGAGACTAATATAGATGCATATAGGTAGAGGAACCAGCTAGACTAGCCGCGTAGTTAATTTATTTAAAACGATTTACCAACGTTTGTTTATCCATACATTTAAAAAATTGCTGGCTTAATATGTATAAATCTAGGCGTAACAAACACTTAAAAGTTTCAGTAAAGGATTATACAACATGTTATTTAGTTCACGTGTCGCGGTTCAAAATTTTCAACACAAAATCATATAGTTCTGGCCCTTCTCTGAAACTTCTTTGTCTCTCTGACCCCCATCAAGAAAGTTTACTTACCATTGGACTAGAATAACATATAGCCTCCTTTGTAGGCCGGGGGAATATCTTATTCCCACGGGAAAACATCGTGTAGTTCAGCTGATAGCTAAAGTTTTTATATTCTTTCCGGCTTGGAATTCTTTTGATTTCATATAATATTCTTAAATGTGACCGTCGGATACTTTCATTTATTCTTAAACTAGTGACTAGTAGTAGTTCCTATTCCTGTTGGAATAGCGGAATAAAATATAGCCTATCTCACACGGGAATAATGTAGCTGTATACTGCTTAAAGATTTTTTTAAATCAGTCTAGTAGTTTGAGTTTATCCATTACAAACATACCTACCAACAAACAAAAAGTCAAATAAAAATAAAAAATTAAATTAAATTAAAAAATAAAATTAAACAAAACAACGATGTTTTAAGCTTTGTTGTGTTCCGGCAGCTTCCACCTTCAGCCTTATCATCACTTAGCACCTGCCGGCCTAGCATGACCATCATTATATCACGCGATATGATATAGCACGCCATGCTGTCTTGCTTACCCCACTAAGGTGTAAGCAAGATATAGGCTCTTATCATGCGTCAATAGTCGATAAAAGCCGCTCATGCTAGGCCGGCAAGTGTGATGAAGGCTTAGTGCTACCGCGATGTGAAAAAATCTTTTCTCTTTCTAATATAAGTATAGAAGTAAAGATATGACAGTCGTATACTTTAAGCAATATCTCAAATAACCTTATACAGTCCTACGTTCCGTTAAACCTTAAAATTGACTTCAAAAAGTTCGTATTTACATGTCGATCGATTCTCCCCCTACCCCCTCTTGAAGCCTTTTCACTCGATGGCTACAAAGTTTCCCTCTAATTAAGTACCGCTTTGGATGATCTTTGCTTTGAGTATTTTTACTTAAACTTAATAAGTAAGTATTCGTTTATTGGAGATTTATTAAAGATGTTAATATTAAGGGATTGAGATTTTTATTATTAAAGTAGTAGATAGTAGTTTAGTAACAGATTAATTTATTGCCTTGAATTGGTACAATTTTATCACTTTAGAGTTAATCTAATACTTTTATTTAGTTATAAAACGATAAATAGGTATAAAACATTAAAAATATCACGGCCCACTAAAGATAAATAGTAATAGCAAGTTATAAAAGCCTACTTTTCCAAAATATTTTATTTACTGAGATTTTTTTATACACGTTATCGGTTTTCCCACTCAGTCTTCCAAAATCAAATTTATAATGAACGCAGTGCTTCGAAATACTAAATATTAATCCGCAACTAAAACCTTTTCGGTCAATAAAAAAAAATACACCACAGTCAAAAAGCGCGTGATTCAAAAATAGAACGGAGGAGTAATCAAAACGTTTTAATCAAAAGCGTAACAAACGCAGCTGATGAAATGTTGTCGCGAAATGAATTCGATATTTAAGCACCAATTAAAGGCGTTAGCTTCAAGCGCCAGATAGCGAATTTCTCAACTCAATCGCAATTATTTTCCTCTTGGAAGAAAACTTTGGCAACAGTAATTGTGGGCAGGCCGGCTTACAACGAACGATGCGTCACACCAATTAAGTTTATATTAAAACGCTTTGCAATGTCAAATGAGAATTAATCTTGTGACATGTTGGATATATCGTTTATTAATGACTCTATATGATATGAGGGCGGGAGCTGTGACAGACACTTATTACGTACCAATGTCATAAAAACGGATTACTTACGTAAAAAATGAAAAAAAATTTTTGCTTATTATTAGGATAAAACTCATTTCACAAAAAAAAATATACTTAGCCCTTTTTTATTACAATTTCAAATTAATTTCAACCGAGAGCATTGGACCGGGATTCCAATGGTTCGGGTTCAAATCCCGTCCGAAAATTTACTTTCGAAGCTGCTATTTGATTATTTTTCCTTAATTTTTCTTGCTTTAGCCCTTTTTTATATTTTTCTAGTGCTGTTGACATGTTACTGAGTAATATTAATTAGGACATATTTGTTTGAGAGGTAAGCTCAGCTTATTTAACGACAAAGCTCACACGATTTATGGTGATAAGTCACGCAATGACTGACCGTAATAAAATTATTATAGACATTACCATGTTGAAGTGTGTTTCATTTTGTATCTACGAGTAGAATTATGCATACATTTAAAATACATAGGTATGTATTTATGTTAAATATCTAGTACCTACTTATTCACACACACATTATTTAATGAAACTGACCTTGAACTAAATATTTGTACCCCATGCACGGAACACTCGCGTTCTCATTAATCAAAATCGTATTATTTTGTATGAGGACTGCAGCGCAAACGACCGTTTGCAAAACTAAAATTCAATATCCAAAATAAACTACTTAAAGTATGGCAAGTGACAGCATTTTGACAGATAGTATCGTTTACGATTACGGGAAAGAGAAGTTTCCGTGCTTGAGGTACTGGTATTATTTTATTTGTTTTTTATATATTAAATTTTTTCATCGGCTGTTGTAAACAAATCGTGGGTGTGACGTCATTAGCAATATGGCCGTGTGCCGTTGCAAATTGGACCAATTATGCAGTTGTTTTGTTTCTCCCGACTCTTAACAGTAACACTCATTTTGAATTCCGATTGTCAGTTTATTAAAAAGGGTGCGGCTTCGACGCGCCCGACGCTCTGTTGTTTAAAAGAAGAATAATTTTGTTTTTAGCCTCCCCAGTGGCACGGAATCAATTTTGAATTTCGAATCGTTCTAATTTCGAATTATCAAGTTCTGTAATTTGTGTGATATTCATACAGCCGGCAACAAGTTTTTTTGAACTCTTTTTGACGAAACTGATATGATGCTTCTTTCACGGCCAGTAAGAGACAGGCTCATCTTGGTGCCCTATTATTGATCAGTTAATTTTTTTGAAAAATTATTAATTTGGCTTACTAACTTTTAGCTTTGAGGCATAATCTAAAACTGTTCCTGATTAATTTCTTTATAAGCAAGAAAACGGACGACGAGTGGCGAGTCGTTGAAAATAGACCCCATATTGGTAATCATTAAATTATGAATGGATTGAACAAGCTCTAGGACAGCCTACAGCCTATCCCTTACTTGGATTAGCGCCCCTAACTAAATTCAAGCACCAACCAGTTCTTTCATCTAAAACTATTGAATAAGTTTTCATACGATACAGAAATAAACCTCTTTTCAAGTACTGGATTAATTTTACAAGTATCTTGACTTTATAACAAGCTTCTTTGTAGTAGTGGCGATATCGGTTCCAAAATACTTCGCGCGTCACCGGCAAAGGTTTAAGAAGGGTTTCTATTTGCAAGGATTCGTCAAGTATGTACTAAAATTAGTTCCATATACGGCCGAAAGAGGCGCTGCACTAGTTTATATCCTATTTCCTACTAATAATAAAATTATTTTTATAAAAAAACAAAACCGCCTTCTAAAAAACCACATCAAAAAAGTAAGAAATAATTCCTCACCAAATAAATAACGTAAGTACTTGCGTACTTGAAGTCGGGCGTGAAACATGTACAATTTTTTGTTGTTTTTGTTAAAACCCGCCCGACTTCAAAGTACTTACGTTATTTATTTGGTGAGGAATTATTTCTTACTTTTTTGATGTGGTTTTTTAAAAGGCGGTTTTGTTTTTTTATAAAAATAATTTTTATTTCACTCTTTTTAGTGCATCTTGCAGGCAATTTGCGTGTTTTCTGGTAAATAGGTATGTGATCAAACTCAAAACCTCCTTTTTCGAAGTCGGTTAAAATACCTTGAGGTATCCCCTTTTTAACAAAACAAGAATCATCTAAATCGGTTTATAAACAAAGGAGTTATGCCTAAAAATACGTATTAAATTCACATAAATTGGTAACGAAAACGACAGTATTGTCAAGATTTCCTGAAAAATACTGAACCGATTTCAAAATTTCAAAGAATGGGACCAACTTGGAAACCAACCTGATGTAATAACGTTTGAACCATTTCAATCGGTTCAGCCGTCTTCGAGTAATCGGTGGACATACACACAAAAAAAAAAAAAAAACATACATACAGACGAATAGAGAACCTCCTCCTTTTTGATTTAGAAGTCGGTTAAACATATAAAAGTAATCATACGAAAGTTTAGATGTTTGGATGTTTAGATGTTGGGATGTTTGTTATTCAATCACGCCAAAACGGCTGAATGGATTTGGCTGAAATTTGGAACACAGATACTCTGTAGCCTGGAAAGAAACATAGGCTACTTTTCATCCCGGAAAAATATCACATTCCCGCGGGATAACGTCGTGAAGTGCACGCGGGCGAAGCCGCGGGCGTACAGCTAGTACAAAATAATACTCGTACGATCACGATAACGGTTACCATAACAACAGTTTATTTTAATTTTTAGTTTTTTGCATTCACAATGCAATTTTTATTACAGAAAAATGGAAAATGAAGTATTTAGAAAAAATCGACCCGTCTCACAACGCTGACTATACAGCGTGTAAGAAGTATTGGATAAATTCGACGCTTCTCGTAACGACTCCGTAGCTCAGTGGTTAGAGCAGTCGCCCGGAAAGCGAAAGGTCGTGGGTTCGTGTCCCATCGGAGCTAGTTGTGAGACGGGTCGATTTTTTCTAAATACTTCATTTTCCATTTTTCTATAACAACAGTTTTTCGTGCTTGGGCTACTGATCCGAGTACCGAGAGCAGAAGAAATTTTCCACGTGCCAATTTATTATTTTATTACTATTGAATAAGTTTCTCACAATATGGAAATAAACCCCTATTCATCGATCGACATTAAAAGTATACCATCATATTTTACTTAGAGACTGTTCCATATACTAGCTCCTTGTACCTGTGGCAATATCAATTCTAAAATACTTCGCGCGTCACCGGCAAAGGTGTTCCGCACAGTTCAGATCCGAGTACCGAGACCAAATAGTAAATTTCGCACGCGCCATTACACGGGAACGTTCGAAAACGGGTTTCTTTTTTAAATTTAGTTAATATATCACGTGGCGCCATCTGTGCGCCGTTTCTTTCTATTCTACATTTTTATGTGTACTCCGACGGCATAAATCGGGCCGGTTGTCGCGAATGCGTTGTTTTTATTATCTGTTGTTACGTGACAATTGTTTTGATTTCGTATTTAAAGTTGCTTTATAAGTTCGGCTGTATAGAATACTCGTAGGCCTTTTGTTTTAACTAAGAAATCAGACACTAACACAAAGGTATATTAAACTAGATGGAAAGAGCATGTGGTTGTGGCGCAATGGTTAGCGCTCTCTACCGGTGATATATTAAGGACTAGCGAATTCTCGCGGTTTTACCCGCGTGGTACCCGTTCCCGTGGGAATATCGGGATTAAATATAGCCTATGTCACTCGGGAAGAATTTAGCTATCTAATGGTCAAAGAATTTTCCAAATCAGTTCAGTAGTTTCGGAGGCTATTCGATGCAAACAAACAATCAAATCTTTCCTCTTTATAATATTAGTATAGATAAGCAACTTTCGCAATGGTCAATCACGGGATAGGTGACCAAAACCTTGGTATCTCCAGCTCCTCCGTGCTGCGGAAAGCACATTAAAGAACACAGCACATTACATCAACTCGGAAAGGGATCGACACCGTATCGCCTTTCGCCTCGCCGTCAACCAGGCGTCATCCTAACGCAAGCACGTAACCAAACCGGATCAGGGACCGTACTCTGAAACGCTAATCCGAAACTTCGGTTAGCCCCGCCCCTTTCACTCGATTCTGTCCCGGCTAGAGAGTGAGAGGGACGGGTATACCGAAGTTTCGGGTTTTGCGTTTCAGAGTAGGCCCTCAGCGTCGGTACGTCGGCTCGGCTACGGCTAGGCGACCGACGCCGCGCTTACGGCTAGGAGACGCCGCGCTTACGGCTCGCCGCACAGTGGTTCCATATAAAAAAAGAGAAAAAATGACCAAAAAAAATAAAAAATAAAATAAAAAAAGACATAAAAATGAAAAAAAATGTCAAAAAAATTATATTAAAAAAAATATTTGATGTTCATTTTCATTTTCAGACCACTGTGCGTAGAGCCGTAAGCTCGGGTACGGAGAGACGTGAGCGCGTGGACGACTAGCGGTAAGCGCGGGGATAGCAAGTTGAGCGACCCGCAAAGCGGTTCGTGAGCTGGTCCCGAGGCGAGGCGATTACGTTACGATTCCGATTAGTGTGCTTTGCAGTAGGGGGTTTCATACAAAGAATACTGAACCGCTTGAGTTGATACGGTGTCGATCCCTTTCCGAGTTGATGCATGTGTTGTGACCTTAAAAGTTGACGTCCCTACTGCATTTGCAGTTGTTAATACCGTATCCATTATATGACTCGCATGATGGGTCATGGCATATTCTGCTTATCCGTCCGTAAAAAAGGCCTTTGGCACAGCATTGGGAAGAATTAATGACTGGTGATGATGATGATATTAGCTGGTTTCGGGTAAAGTAAGGTCGGGTAAAGTGTGTAACTAGCACTTGAGTTGCACAAAATGAATGAAGTTAACATTATGAAGATTACATCCAGATTAAGAACAGACACAAATGTGTCTCGGGTGAGGATCGAACGCACAAGCCTTGTCAAAATCAATGTAAAGCTTATAACCACTGCGCCATTGGGCTCGTCAAATATCAACATAGATTCAGATAATCTGTTCTCCAAATTGTACTTGTTATTAGGTATGATATTAACTTGAAAAACGTGGGCTTTTCTACGCACAGTTTGTTGATTTAGCAAGCACATTCTTGTGTAGGCGTATATTAGTATTAATAGAACTTTAATATCAACTCCTAGAATAAAATCTTATATTTATTTAATAATGTCAAAAGACTATAATACTAGCTTTATAGTTGCAAGATTATCTAATTAATTCTTTACTATTTAATTTAGTTTAACCATGTTTGCGAAGTTCAAATTTTAAAGTTATTTATTTAATTTAGTCTTTTGTTGGTAGAGTCTTAAATTAAATGAAATACTTTATACTACGAAATTTTACTTTGACTTATACAGGAAAATTTTTTGACCAGTGCACAAATTTTTAGGATCAATTCAGAATCGGTAAGTGAACAACTTTCTCCTAGAAACATGGGTCGAAATACGACAAAAATTTTTGGACTCCCCATACTAAATCGATCACGTGATCAGTCCGATTTGTATGAAGAGTCAAAAAATTTTTGTCATATTTCGACCTATGTTTCTAGGAGAAAGTTGTTCATTTACCGATTCTGAGCCGATCTTAAAAATTTGTGCACTGATTAAAAATTTACCCTGTATATCCCGAAAACATTTGCCACTGCCAGGACTCGTCTTTTTCGCAATAAATAACAGTGTACCTTATTATGTTTACTTTTTTGCATACATAATGCAATTTTTATTATTGAAAATATGGAAAATGAAAGTATTATGCCCGAATACTCGTACGCTACTTTGGGAGCGTCTCACACATCGCCCTGTCACTTTAAATGTCAAAAGTATGAAAGAGATGCCATGATGTTTGAGACGCTCCCAAAGATGATTTGCGTACGAGAATTCGGGCGTTAGACCCACGACTTTTCACTGTCCGGGCGAACGACTCCGTAGCTCAGTGGTTAGACCATTCGCCCGGATAGTGAAAGGATCCCATCGGAGCTAGTTGTGAGAGGTTCGATTTTTTCTAATACTTAATTTTTCCATACATTTTTTTAGTGTAACCTTATCTTCTTAGCGTGTCGATGGCAGACAAATAAAGATAAAGAGAGATAAATTGTTTCAGCCCAGAACTTTGCCACTTTGACAGCGTTGTCTGTCACTGTTATCAATTCCTCCTGCGTGCAGGTATTGGGCGGGGCATGCGGAGCACGATGATAGATGAGCCATCGTTTGAACTGCACCGTAGGTATATGCAGTTTATGGAGCCACCTCAATGCCATTCTGGGTCGAGCAATCGGTGGATATTACGCTCACGCTGGGAGCAGCAATTACTGCGTTAACGTGCTTTGGATGGTATAGGTCTTGGTGATGAACGTGAGGCCAGGGATGTATGTCCAGCTCAGAGTTGAATCCCTATGGGTTTCTTGGACACAGAGGATGTCGCAGCGTGTCGTGCGGCTGAGGTCAGAGAGGATCTGCTTTGCCTGAGCGAAACCCACAATGTTAATAGACACTACTCGCAGTACCGGCTCCATTGTTGGAATTTGGGATATGTTGCTTTGGTGGGCATAGCATTTGCCAGTTAGATAAAAGGGTTATAACTGTTACCAGAATGCAACCTATGTACAAAGCGTGGAGGAGATAACTATGATGATCATCACAGTTAGTTATAAGGGTTTCGCCAAGCTGTTACTAGTATGCACCCGATGTATAAAGCTAAGAGAGGTAAAAGATTCTTGGTCACCCATCCCTTGATAGACTTTGCTTGAATTTGCTTAATCACCACAATCGCTGGCTTACACTATGCCACTGAGCTTCATCAACAAACTAAGTTTTAAAGACTTTGTCTTAGAAAACGTCATCAGGTGTACTCAGAATAAAGGAGAGGACTCATTAACAAGAAGTCGAAAAAACAATTTCAATTATGGTCGATTACAGCGGTCAACTTGTAGGTACTGCAGTAAGGTTGCTAGCATAGTAATATTATAATATATCTTAGTTAGTCTTATAAATATAGTCTACACACCAAACCCGCTAATCCACCTATATGAGGCGTCGACTTTTTTGTCGGCTAGTTAGTCAGCGACTTCACATCTCGTTCAATTTTGTGACAGGTCGAGTGTTGGCGGGCAATTGAGTCGCCGACATCGACATAATTCTTTGAAATATAGCCGACGACACCAAGCCGCTGAGCTGTAACGGTGGGCTCAGTGTGTAGACAGCTTAAGACTGTGTGTTACGTACCTACCTATACTCAAAATTTTAATACATAAGTACTCTATGTTTGTGAAAGATATTTTTACAAAACATTAATGTTTTTACACTTTCAATATAATTAATAGCAAAAATCCTTTTTTTATTATTATTTATTATGTAAACGGAGTGTTTAACATAGCAGTACAACATTTTTAGTCTGTCAAGATTATTTAACATATAAGGACAGATAACAATTTACAAAAACTGCAATCTTTAGAACAAATGTCAAAGTCAGGGATATTACCGATATAAATAAAACACATTCACGGATTTTTTCACACAATTCATTTAACAACTTGGTTAAATTTTAGTTGTTTTTAGAGGTTTTTTGGTTTATCTGACGTTTCGACACCTTTCCAGGGGCCGTGGTCACGGAAAACTGAACCGAAACGTCGGATAAACCAAAAAACCTCCAAAAACAACTAAAATTTAACCAAGTTGTTAAATAAATTGCGTGAAAAAATCCGTGAAAATGTTTTATTTATATGGACAGTTCGCGCAGAAATCTAAGATGTGATATTACCGATGTTAAAAAATGCTCACCGCCCGTCGCGCCGCTTATCACTCTGTCCTCACCCCATACACTAACAAGCTCCTTAGAGATCTGCGGTCACAGCTCAGCATAGACTGGGCTCACTTTACTGCGCCCGGTAAAACGACACTGGCTTTATTTATAACTTTTGAACTGAGTTTACTAATGGTTAAAAACTAAATAGATGCCCATACAGCATCACAAGTTGAAATAATACGGAATATATGCAGAAACAACAAGCTTGAGTTGCCTTACGGGATATCAAAACCGACAAAGGTTCATAATCATGGACACACATGGACCACACCTTCAAACTTGAATAGATACTACCAATACAAAAAAAATGAAAATTAAACTGCGGATAAAGTTACTACTTCGATCATATAAACCATAGATACACAATTCGATACAAAATGCGCTTGAAAAAGTGATTCCAACAGTCTTCACTTTCTGTGCGTTTACGCTGTATCTAGGGTTTATATGATCGAAGAGTTACTATGACGACAGTCATAACAAACGGTATGTTTGCGAAACTTTGTTTTTTTCGCGTACTGTATTGTTGATCAGGCTTTGCATAGTTACTGGAAATTAGGATTAATGAGATTTAGTTTGTGATTATATACTATAAGCTCTGTGAATGATTACACCGCTCGAGGGAGCTCATATGCAAATTTGTCAGCTGTTAATAGGCGAGGTCACCGACCCCGCGGGGTCAATCACCCCTGCGGTAAGCGCAATCAGCCAATTAATTGTTACCTTCATTTGATTAGCGGCCAAACGGTACAAATCGCCCTTAACACGTCAAACTTTAACGAGAATAATTACTTCATTAAGCAAACAATTAACATTTTCATTCACTGCGTTTCCTTTTTTGTATATGTTTTCTGGTTTTATCGTTTTAAGGCGATACTCGGAAATATTATGCTAAAGCGAGATAGCAATGAGAAAACGACGCGCGCGGGAACGAAATCGATTTTGCAGATTAGGCAAAAAAAACACAAAATCACTTCGTATTAATAAAACTGCAGCGATTTTCAAAAAATGCTTCTATACGATCCTAAATATTATTGGTGTCCTCTAATTAAACCAATTTCCAATAGTGTAAGTAACCCCATTTAAGAATAATCCTGAATTTTCGTATTTTTTAGAGGTCTTTTCGAAAAGAAAAAGTGTCGAGGCAAAATAAAAAAATCGTGTTTTTGAAACTATACGATTCTAGATAAAGGTATGAAGAAATATATATCTTATTACCAGATTTGTAACAACTGTAACCGTCCTATAGTTTTAAATCAGAAAGTCCATACTTTTTCCGAGTAGCGCCTTAATTTAGTTACCACGCAACGCTATTAAAAACAAACCTTTTTTTGTTTTCCTTCTTTGTGCTACGAACTCTGCTACGAGCTACGAGTTACGATCGACGTCTACGCCGTAGCAATTGGTAATATTTCATTTATTTTGCTAATAGCTATTTAATGTTAATACAAAGAACTAAATATTGATTTGTAATTATTTGCCTATATGACAAATACTGATTGTATTACATTATTTTTATAAATACATAGTTTAAGTAAATAACTTTTACCTAAGTCAAAACATACTTACAACAAACAAGAAAAAACTCTCTTGGCAAGTCAAGATAATAATACTGTTACTTAAGGGAATAAGTATAACTAATTTTATTCTAAAATGATATTCAAAACTAAAAAATCAAAACTTTTTTGTATTCGAAATTTGCATTGCTCACACGACTCTATATATCTGCGAATCCTGCAGAACCTCGCACGCTCAAATCGTTAACGCTGGCAACTGCCATAATATCAAAAGCCAAATATATTCCAAGCTATCACCTTAATCAGCAAAACCCGCCACTACACTAAATGCTAAACTTGACAGCGGCCATGACGAAATAATGGCGTCACCGAAGTAACGAAGCAAGACGCCGCAGCAGACGTTTCGTTGTGCTTCGGTCAGATAATACGGCAGAGCAGTAAACTGAATTTATGCTGATTAAACGCTTCGCATAGCGGTGTGGTTTGTTGGCTTAATAAAAGTATATTGTTAACTCTTTAACGTAATAAAATTAGTGCTTCCGTTGATTAGATTTAACCCGATTAAGCCGAACATAAATTGTAGAACTAATTAAAAGAAAATGGTCATCCAAACTAATAAGTATTTCATAATATCATGTAAGATGATCTGAATCCTAGTTTCTCAAGCAACTTTGGTACGGATATTTTAAGTATCAATAGTACTAGCTTTCCGCCCGCGGCTTCGCCCGCGTGGTATACATGACGCTATCCCGCGGGAATGTGATATTTTTCCGGGATAATAGTAGCCTATGTTCCTGTCCAGGCTACAAAGTATCTATGTCCCAAATTTCAGCCAAATCCATTCAGCCGTTTTGGCGTGATTAAGTAACAAACATCCAAACATCTAAACTTTCACATTTATAATATTAGTAGGACTAGCCTTCCGCCCGCGTGTACTACACGACGTTATCCCGCGGGAAGGTGATATTTTTCAGGAATAAAAAGTAGCATATGTCCTTTCTCAGGTACCAAAATTCATTCAAATCGGTTCAGTAGTTTAGGTGTGATTGTGTAACATACAGACAGACAGAGACGCTTTTATAATATATGTAAGGAATTTTACAAACAAAAACATGATGTCTGTCTATACGGTATAGACTATACCTAAAGAATGTCATGTCTGTCCATCATATAATTATTTTGTCCTGGCTTGGGGTCAATCTCACTACCCCTGATGTAGTTGGCAGGATAAGTACCCACAGTTTCCCGACATACTTAAGTTTGGTTTAACTATAAAGGTAAAAATAAAACAGATTCACATGTGAACTTGAATTCCCCAATGGTACAGAGTAAAATAATTCCCAACTAAGTAAAATAACAATCAGATGCGGTCGCCCTCCGCAAACAGAGTCATTCAATACCCTAAGCAAACGCATGTGGCCACAAGTCCAGATAAATATTACACCGAAACTTTACGCAAAATGTAGGCATTATAAGGAGAGAGGCTGCGTTAAAATAAGTTTGTTTCCATCTGCAGAGAAGGTTAATTACAGTATTAGGTATATATAGCTAGGTTTGGTATCTGCTGAAACGGTTAATAACAGTAGTGCCTTTATAGCTCGTAGTTTGAAAACGTTGAAGAGCTTGGTGGCACAGCGGTTCGCGCTTTCAGCATGGGATTTTGTAAGTTAGGCAACTTTCGTAATGGCCAACCACAGAATGACTAAAACGTATTACCGCGAAATTCGTTCATATTTGGAAAACTTAATAAGAAATAAGAAATTGAAAATGTAGTATTCAGAAAAAATCGACGCGTCTCACAACCGGCTCCGATGGGACTCGAACCCACGATCTTTCGCTATACGGGCGACTGCTCTAACCACTGAGCGGATAGCGAAAGGTCGTGGGTTCCAGTCCCATCGGAGCTGGTTGTGAGACGGGTCGATCTTTTCTAAATACTTCAATTTCAATTTTTCAGTAATAAAAATTGCACTGTGAGTCCAAAAAAGTGAAAATTAAAAAAAACTTATTGAGGTTATGATTTAGGCTGAATTTGCAGTGGTTATCACTCATCAATCGCATCGCGTATGGAACGCGTTATAGGTCATGACCCATCTTCATCCATTTGTTAGTAAAGTGTAGATATAAGCTATGACATATGAACCATCCAAATCCTCGTTTCGCTTTGCTCCCAATGCGCTTAAATCAGCTTTAAATGTTAAATAAAATATACTACTAACGTAGTGTAGTGGCTTGATTAAGGCGGCTATTAACCGTTAAATTATTAACGAACATCAATTAATGCATATTTTAGTGCCGGCTTCGGCCTAAAATAGTGTTAAATAATTAAAATAGTGGCGCTTTACACAAATTCTAACGGTCTGGTGGTATTTCCTAGTGTTGGGACTGTGTTTTGGATTCGGCGTTAAAACCGTTATTGTATTTTAACCAATTGTTTGTTTGTAAAAGTTTTAAAAAATGTTAGTGGTGAATCTTATAATAATAAATAAGTGCCTATACGTCAATATTAGTACATAATTATAGATTTTTATTACCAATTTCAATGGTGTAAACTCTAAAGACATTATTTATGTTACTTGTTAACAGAAAGATTAAAGTCGCTCTCGGTCAGTAGGTACATATAGTTTTAAAAGTTCGTCAACTAGTTTGAATCGTTAATTCAGCTCTGCTTTCTATAAAGAAACCGTACCGTTCTATAAAGAAACAAATAATTGGAAATAAATTCGTCCTCGCCGAAGCACATCCGAAACACTAGTGTTGGCACATAAATTATTCGTAAATTGGATTTTCTGGTCTCCGTGTCGCCGGAATCTAAAACCGGCGCAACACAAATATTCGGAACTTAATTCCGGCTCCGGAGATAAAACAATAATACGAATGTGATGTTAATAACATGGCCGTCTCTGCTCCCGAATTCCACGTCAGCGTGCCTTTATATTCGTTATATTAAGGAATTCATTTCCATAGTCAGTGTTAGTTATGGTTTTTTTTTAAAGTGCATTCATTAATGAATGCGTTTCTTTCATAAGTTTACTTTTTAAAGAGTAAGTGTAGTTTAAGTTAAATGCGCCAGTCTAATTAAATGTTTATGCTAAAAAAGTCTTAAATGTCGAACTATAAATCAAGTTATAAATTATGTTTAACTTTGGTATACTCGTAAATATATTATGTTGGGTAGTTAACATGTCGCCATCATGAACCTCATATTTTTAATATTTATAGCTTTTCTTAGAGCTATAAATATTAAAAGTATGAGGTTTCATCAACATATTCATTATTTTTTATTATTTATTTATTGTGATAACCGCCTCTGTGGTCTAGTGGTCTACACCACCGATTTCAGACCCAGAGATCCCGGGTTTGATTCCCAGTGTGGGTACTTATTGTATTCGGTTTGGTTGGTGGTAGTACTTGTTCTAAGTCCGGCTGGCTAGCTACCACCATTTTATCTAAGTCTGACGCCATAACAATAATGTTTTCAGCATTATTGGGTTCCGGCAGAGATAAGATAGCCAGTTCCTCAGCGATTGAGGATTCCGGGAGTAGTGCGCTTCCACCTTCAGCCTTATCACCACTTAACATCAGGTGTGATGAAGGCTAAGTGCTACCCCGTTGTAGATAAAAGACAAAAAGATAAAAACGAGACAAAATCAATTACATTTACCACACAAATACATACAATGCAAAAATATATAAATTATTATATAATATCGTATGGCAAAGTAAAAGTCTTATAACGAGGAAAAGTGGGCTAAAAAGTTAAGTTGACTTATAAAGGACAAACAAAAACACATATATTTCCATATGACATTTACCCTTAGCAAACAACCTTGATATTCCTCTTTTATACTCGTTTACCTAAAATCCTACCAAAAGTTACTAACAAGACCTTGGTTATTTATAGGTATAATCAAAAATGTTTAATTACAAGAGAGTATCGAGCCATTCAGACCAACCCTGGACAAAGGGCCGTTAATTAAAAGAATGAGTGAATGAACGTCCGCCGATCTAATCCGGCGACTTTGAATAAATGATCCAGTTTGGCCCGGCTTTAAGGAACACGGTGCCTTCCTTATTTTCTTCCCTAAAACTAAAGGCCTACCTACTAAAGGAAAGAATCCTTGATGATTGAACAAGGTTTTTCTACAGAGAAACAAGCTCCTTCTTATCTTATTTATTCCTGAAACAAAAGGCAATCGTAACGTGTTAAACTTGTGTTTCATAGAGACACAGGGTAAAAAAAACTTGTACGTAATAGAGACATGTAATCATACCTCTCTCTCCCATAGAGACATGTAGAGGTAATTGCTCTCCATTTCCAACTTTTTCCTTTAGTCGACTCTCATCACATTTATCATACATACAATTTGATTATGGGGTACTTTTTACTCGACCTTACTTTGATGTTAAATACTAATAACTAATTTGTATTTTTCTTTTTTACAGGTAAGTCTGCCACAGAGTAAGAACACATACAAGATTTTCCTTAGCATATCAGTAAGTTATAACTAAGTTAATCCGCACAACTTGAATATAAATATAGGACAGTGCCAAAAACGATACATAAAAAGGGTATTTGACTGTTTTGGAAATGTAGATATTTAATTATGACATTCAGAAAAATAACATTATTGAATAACAAATGTGAAAAAAGAAATTAAATCTGTATTATAACAAGCGAATTATGAGCGACTTAATTGTGACTCTAGCTATCTCTTTCTAAAACGAAATTTACTATGGCGAGAGTATGGCGCTATAGAAATGTGACGTCACATTTCTATAGCGCTCTCCTTGTCTAATTAGAAAGTTTGCTGCTCTATACCGCTGAAAATATGCAAGATATTTGAAAATAAATACTTATGTTGTGTTGCTACTAGGTCAATAAACATTTTAAGTCTATAAAAAAAATTCAGTCAAATACCCAATTTAAAGTCCAAAAGGTTCATACGTCTTTTGTTTTTTTTATCTATGCTTTTCTTCATAGCTTTATTTTCGGCACAAATTCAGGTTGGATCCGAACCAACGTAATACAGTATTGGGTATGCAATTCAGTGGTCCCGCGGGAACTGATCAATTTTTCAGCCTTCGGCCGGCGCGTAAACTGCTCGAGATCACGTACGCCATGATTAGGTCCGTTGCTAGGCAACCGATTTTTGTAGAACACCCGCCATATTTGAAAAGAATTCGTTGGGATGTTGCCATTTCAAAATATTAAATTTTCTGTAACTTCTGCGGCGATCGCCATCCAAAAATTGTGGGTAAAGTTCAAAGCTAGCCCAAATCAATAAGCGTATTTATACACATAAAAACACTTTGTAAAACTAACGCCCGAATTCTCGAACGCAAATCATCTTTGGGAGCGTCGCAAACATCATGGCATCTCTTTCATACGTTTGACATTAAAAGTGACAGGGCGATGTTTGAGACGCTCCCAAAGATAAGTAGCGTACGAACATTCGGGCATATGTTGCATAATTGATGATTAATAGTTTCTATAAATAAAGAAATCAATGATTTTTCTATAAATAGGTAGGTACATAATATGTATGTAATCATAAAAACAGAAAATA
Source organism: Crambus lathoniellus (assembly GCA_949710035.1). Classification (NCBI taxonomy): domain Eukaryota; kingdom Metazoa; phylum Arthropoda; class Insecta; order Lepidoptera; family Crambidae; genus Crambus; species Crambus lathoniellus. The sequence continues at coordinate 2,891,175 of OX453304.1, forward strand.
ATGCTCTCTTAAATCGTTCGTTTTTAGTCTGATAGACATTATCGAGTTTACAAGTTTAATATATTTTTTTATAAAATAGTTTTATTATTTATTTTATACATTACAATAAAATACAAATCCTTGGACTGCAGCCATGTTAAACTGTTAGCCGGCGGCGAAACTAATTTAAAATGCCCCTCTTAGTTTTAAGTAGGAATTTAGAACCGATAAATGGAAATTAAACCACTCGAGATTCCCGCCAAATAGATGCCATTAACTTGCGAGGGCGCGTTAATAAAAAGGAAAAATCAGCCGAGCAGTGTTGCCAGATCGCATTAAAAGCTACTATTCTTTTTATTTTTTGAATTGAATAGGGATTGCAATGAATACTTGATAAAATATTGTTAAAGCATTGTGCAATACGACTTTAAAATATTATAAACAAAATAAGAATTTTAACAATTATTTGAATATTTTGTGTTGCTAGATCGCATTAAAAGGTACACTTTTTTATATTATTTTAATTGAGTCTTGGTGAATGTAAAAAAACGTTAGAAGTAACTCGCTGACTATCAAAGATTACGAACAGAATAAGCATCTTATGTCTGACTATTCGTATGCTACTCAACTTTGGGAGCCTCTTAAACATCATGACGTCTCTTTCATACTTTCTTTGACATTTAAAGCGCATACCACATACAGATCGACAATCATTGCTGTTCCGGTGACAGCGGCGCTAAGTTTTTTTTTTTGCAATTTAACCGTTGGCCTTACTTCTAAGACCTTCAGCCGGCAGCAGCGCTATGTTTGGAAAAGAACTTGACAGCAAAATGACATTAAAAAAACACCAGTTAGTTCCAGTTTTTGGCCACCGGAACAGAAAATAATATGTTGTCGCACTGTAACCAGCTGGCTGTGGGCTAACGACCCGAGCGATATGCCGTTTCGCGTATTTTCATACTGCGAGAGAGAGGTGGACGATGTCGTATGCAGTGTGAACCGCAGTATGAAAAGAGGTGAAACGTCACATCGCTCGGCTCATTTCATTAGCTCGCTCGCCAGCTGACAGTGGGGCTTGCGCTTTAAGCGACAGTAAGATGTAGCGATCGAGGTATTTAGGCCTTAACAACTATTCAAGTAAGTATCTTAATAATAACAAGCACTTCAAACCTAACCAGAAAAATAAAAAACCTAGCCATGTTGCGGAAATGTGACGAACTAAATTTTTTTATAGATTTGACAATAATTTGTAACAATGTAGAGGCGAAAGTGGCGCCTCAAGCCATGTTTTAATGTTTGTGCCCCCTGATTCACGAGCCGTCGGAAACGCTCCCGACAGCAGACTGTATGCCCTGTCTCTGTCACTCATTATAGAATAGACGAAGTCAAAGCAAAGAATTCGAATCCGATTTCGTTTCCGACAGTTAGTGAATCAGAGGGCTGATCAGGCTTTACCTTAACTCGAAGTTGTGTAAATTTTAATTCTACTATGTAGTACAATCGTTTTACTGTTTATTCTTGCGTACATATGTTCACATGCTAATCGCAACTAATTCAGGATTGGAGATAAAACAATTTATTATTTACAATGGAATTGCAGAAAATTTACAATAATGTAAATATTTTCTAGTTAACTAACTCCAAAAACAAACTTTCATCACATGAATGTTTGTTCATCGGGCTAATCACAGTTTGTTTTGTACCCATTTTGTCTCTAATCTGGCAAAATTAACTAATAGCGGGTATTCATAAAACTAAATAACTTGCTAATTACACTAAAATGTGTGTTTTGCTAATAATGCTTATTTAATCCACACATTCATTCGAAGCACTTTAATTAATAGTGATTAATCAAAAGTGTGTATGTAAATAGAAATGAAAATAGCTTTATTTTATACTAGATTTCCGCCCGCGGCTTCGCCCGCGTGGACTACACGACGTTATCCCGCAAGAGTGTGTTATTTTTCCGGGACAAAAAGTAGCCTATGTTCCTCTCCAGGCTACAAAGTATCTGTGTCCCAAATTTCAGCCAAATCCGTTGAGCCGTTTTGGCGTGATTGAGTAACAAACATCCAAACATCTAACATCTATCCACATGTATAATATTAAGTAGGATATTCGAGCTCCCTAAAAGTAGGTTATTTTGGTCTCTTGGTTTTGGTCGAGTGATCCATGTTTTGAGTTAAAGGAATTATTTATTTACGATATATGCTATCCTGGGCCAAGTATCTCAGTGCATCGGACAAGCATTCTGCAACCGGCAGCATCAGTATTTTCGATAGATAGATAGATAAATCGTTTATTGCTGAATTACTTCACATATATATAATTGCAGACAAGATAAACAAAAAAATAAAAAAATAATAATAAAATGGGAAAGTACATATACAGCCGCAAAATAGACTAAGGCACATTCCATTGCATTGTGGAAATTAAAACGAGCCTCTCTCCGCTGAACTTCTAAATATAAGGTATTTTTTTTTAATACAAGATTTTTGTTCTAGTTACCGATGACTCGTTTTAAAGGATTAATTGATTTCCAAACGCGCTATACTGAGCCAAGTATCCCAGTGCATCGGACGGGCATTCTGCACCGGCTGCATCGGTATTCCTTGCACGCCTAGTTCTCGACCCATTGTGGAAATTATTTCGGGTGCCTTCTGAGCGGCATGCTTTTGGCAGCGGCACCGTTTGATAATTCGGAAATTTCATTTTATATCGGCAATGACGTTACGTGGTATAGATGGTCTGGAAAGTTTAAGCTGAATATAATAAGAAATTAAATGATTCATCTAATTGTAAAAAGTAAAGCCTAAAATACTATAATGTTTAATAAAAAAGTGCTTATTATGACTGAAGATGAAACATTATGCTTATGTTATACCTAAAACCAACAAAGTAAGGAAAAGTAATTTGAAAAATTAAACCGACGCGGCGACGACGTCAAAAAGTGCCTGTTAATTTGAAAAGGAAAAAATAATATTTATTTAAAGTTTGCATGAATGAGCTATCATAGGACACATGCTATATTGAACAAAGTATGGAACATTAAAATTCGAAATGCCTTAACTCTTTTGCAGACTATACTTTATATCAATTAAATTATGCTATTCTTTGCTAAGTGTCAGTTCTGACACGTCAGGTTTAGTTTCAATATAAATTTTAAATTAAACAAGTAGTAGCAGTGCGTAATCGTAAGCCGATTTACTTAATTATGAATTGAATATTTTAAGACTTATTTAAACGCGAAATATTTGCAGTAAATATATAAGTAATATTCTCGTTATTCAGTTGAAGTTAGGCTTCAGTTAGCTCTCACCCTCGTATAAATTCACTTTCAACAAACCAGTTTTATTTTTACTGCTTCCATAAAAATACTTAACTGGCAAAGACTATATTTATGAAAAAAGTAATAAAAGTTAAATGCTAATAAGATCATGGCAACTGTATAAGTGCCGTTAAAAGAAAAATATATTATTTTTTTAAGTTTGCTTTTTGTAATACTCAGGTATTACAAAATACTGATGGTCTGATGGTAATAAAAATGGTCAACTTTGTAAATTTATTTTTATTAATATTATCGGATGTTTATCTAAAGGTTGCTTCCATTTGGTGAATGCCTCTACTAAGCTGTTAGAAGACATAAATGACTTACCCTACGGCAAGCTGGGTACATAACACACCATCTATAACAAAAAATATAGATATATTAAAATTCGTGGCGATGTACATCTTAACCCGCCGGCCGGCTGCCAAGACGCGCGCCGATCACGTGCGCCCCCATAACCCTCCAGCGTCCTGTAATTTTAACAAGTATATTGGTTTAGTTTTTAGCACTGCGCCGCTGCCAGCACTAAGTTAACCCCCTCTCTTTATTGCCTGTTATGCTCTCTGCTTCCCGCCACCGCAGCGAAATAGGTCAAGTATTTTAAATTTAACAACTTGGCAAACTTTTTAACACCCAAAAGAAATAAGTGAAAAACGACACCATTAAAAAAACTCGACGAAATTTTCTCACAATCGCATCGAACCACAAACTGGAATTTCTTGTAACCGTTCAATCTTCAAAAATACCTTTTTGAAGAGTTTAAAACAAACCCGATAAAGCAAACCCTTAAGTCTATAGAATGACGAAAAAGTCTCGAGCCCACTCAAGACGTTCGTATAATTATTTCCGATCGTTGGAACTGAGACGTCCGGCCACTCGAATACTCGAATAGGAGATCTCCTTTGGAAATTTACCTACTACAGACTAGAAACAAAGCTGCGCTGATTCGATTTAGCAACGAACGAACGGGATCTTCTTTGATGTGACGAATCAAAGGCAGCGATCCAGCCGTAATACACTTAGCCGGCCCATTTCTGTCCCCTCCCCTTCCCCCTACCCCGCACTGCACTGCGCAGGGGTTCAATAAGATTTTCATTAACCGTTTGAAAAGTTTGTAATGAGGATTTAGTGCCCTGCCCGCTATTTCGGCTGCGGCGTAGTATTTTAGCTTAGAAATTGATGTGGTCGTAAATTTACATTTTATTACTTTCGAATGGCATTCGAATTGGTTCGGATGACGGCTCCGAATGAGCTATTTGCAAGCTAAATAAGACTGCGGGCACGAATGAAACGGGCATGAAACGTTTGTTGCATATTCGCACATTCAATATGATTCGTGATTGGTAAATCAATTCGCCAAGTGAATTCTTCCTTTATTAATTATAGGTATACGAATAAGACTGTAGGTATACGAATCAGATATTAAAATAATAATGTAAGGATGTTAGGTCTACGATGTCCATAAAATGTGCCTATGATGCAATATGTTTTAAAATTGAAAGAAAGAGAAACATTTAAGGTACTTAAATGTTTCTCTTTCTTTCAATTTTAAAACATATTTCATCATAGGCACATTAACTACCTTAAAGTACTTTAAATGTTTCTCTTTCTTTCAATTTTAAAACATATTTCATCATAGGCACATTTTATGGACATCGTAGACCTAACATCCTTACATTATTATTTTAATATCTGATTCGTATACCTACAGTCTTGATTCATTCAACCGTTTTAATATAACAAGGTGTTTAAGCGTATAGTTCTTGCTTGTGACTTTAACACATACCAGCACATTTAAGCCATACCTCAGCAGAGCAGCTCTAGTAGCACTTGTACTCTTATTTATAGTTTTCATTAGGCTTCGTTAAATCTCGTTTACGGCTGTCGCCTGGCGAACAAAACGAATAGGCGCACGGAAATTACTTATAAGTAGCGAAGCAAATAGAAGCACATCTGATAAGTGCGGCTTTCCGCGGCCACGCCACTTGATTGATGCCTTCATTGCCCCGCTTTCCCCCCACCTACCCACTGTTAGGTAATCCTGGAAAAAGGGTAGTGTGGGCCTGATTTGCACACTGAGTTCTGTACGTTTTGTTCTGGCTTTTCTACCTTACGGAAATCCGTTAAAACTAATTTGAATGATTCGATTGTTCTTTGTGTAAAAGAAATGGGTGGTAATAAACCAATAACTTAAAATTAAATAAAGCGTATGTATTCATATCATATTTTCTTTTGATACATTGTTACTTACTAGACGTCATAATTACACTAACCTGACACTGACGTTTGAAAACCTTCAGTCAAATATGTTATTTTCTTAACTGTGTAGCTTCTTCCATTCGTTATTATCCAAGGCCAGGGTGCCTACCATCAACTTTAAGACAGCGATTCAAAAATAGCGCGATGCAGAATAGGTTCCTAAAATGAATCGCTTTCTTTCGTACTCTGACCTTTTAAAAACTGGATCGCAAATGAATTGCTAAAAGTTAATGACCGAACGATTTGTGTCCTTTTTCTTCTACCCGTCTCTTTCACTCGATTCTGTCATGCCCGGAGAGTAAGAGGGACGGGTATAACCTGCAGGTGGCATGTTAAATCGACCGGGTTATAGGTCAAATAAGAGTTCCTGACAGCTTAGCGGCTGTGAAATGTCATTGATCGATCACTGAATCGCTGTCATTGATATTAAGCTGTCGTGGTACGAATAAGCGAAGCAGATCAGTTTAGGTCCTAAACAAAACCGCAATAAGAGTTGATGGTAAGCACCCAGTTCCTTGGTTTCTTGATAAGACATGACGTTCACCTTCTCCTTGATCTATTTCATGTAGGCTATTCTTGTTCTTCCTCTTCTTCTTTCCTTTATTTTTTCTTCTTTAATATTTGTAATTAATTTCTTATGTCTTATCAAGTGGCCGATCATTCTTCTTCTTCTGTCTTCTATGACTTTTTACATCTACCGTTTTTCATTTACCCTTTCCAAAACTTCTTCATTTGTAACCATCTCAGTCCAGCTGTTATTTTTCATCCTGTGTTGTAACTACATAACAACTATAACAACTTGGTAATAAAAATTATTTTAGACTAAAGTAGTATTCTACTAATTGTGTCCGATACTAAACAAATAAGTAGATCAATTAGATAAAGTGTACAATTTCAATTTCTTTTCCCTTGCGGATTGACATGTTAACAGTTCATTTCTTAAGTCATAACTTGAACAATACCGCAATGCGCAAATGCATTAAGTTACGAATACATGGATGCAATATGCAGTTACCATGCCATAATGGATTTATTTTGTATATTTTGCTTTTCTATACATTTAAAATATATCGTTTAAAAAAACAAATTTGCCCAAAAGTATTGTACAGTCGGCCTCGCGTCAAGCTGACTTTAGGCGAGCCTTTATCTTGCATGTAATAAGGACACTAATTTTCGTAGATGTATAACTAAAGGTTGTGTTCTGACCTGTTCTGGTCTGTTTCTGACCTACCCCTAGTGTAGGTAAGTTTTTCAATGTGCAAACGTTATTATTACGTTCATTTCATGTTATGAATTTTATTCAATATCTTAGTTCTTTACCATTAGCTGCCAAAATGTAACACAAACGTGATGGTATTCTTTGCACATTTACTAACTTAGCCTCGGCCCTCTGTTTGCTTTTAAATGGCCTGCTATCCACAGGAAATTGTAGCTCGATGTTTGAAAGAAGGCTTGTAACTATTTGTATTTTCAAGGTAATGTTTGTCTAGGTTACTAACGTAGGGTTAACAAAGTTTTAGCTTAGTGTTGACGAAAAAATCTCATCTCACTAATCGATACTAATATTATAAATGTGAAAGTGTGTTTGTTTGTTGGTTTGTCCGTCTTTCTCATCAAATCGGAGCAACGGATCGACGTAATTTTTGGTATGGGGATAGTTTGGGAGCTGGAGTTATATTACTTTTTATTTGAGATATGTTACTTTTTATCCCAAAAAAAATATCACATTCCCGCGGGATAATGACGTGTAGCCCACGCGGGGGAAGGCACGGGCGGAAGGTTAGTTTTATACCTATATACGAAAGTTTAAATGTTTGTTACAATCACTCAAGAAATGATAATTATATAGGCTGGATTAGCACATAGGCTACTTTTATCCCAATATTCCCACGAGAATATAATAATAATTAATTGTTCAATAAAAATATTTTTTCAAATTACACACATATAAAACAAGACATAATATACAATACAAGTGTAAAATTCATAAGACTGTGAAACTCTTCTCAATGTAAACCTTTCTCATTATAAATTTTCTAGTCTGTATTAAAACTACTTGAAATGAGTGGTGCATAAAATAAATCTTGCGGCTCCTTATGATCCGTTGGTTCATTTTTAAATTTTAAACAGTTTTTATTCTCCCGAGAATCCGTACTTTAGTTTGCTGGCTAAGGTTTTTCTGAAGAAATCAGATACCACGTTTTACTTGGGAAGGCTATGGGTGAGTGTCAGGGCTTTCAACAATGTCTTATAATAATTTGTTTACGTTTTATGTTAAAGTTTTTGTTTACTTTTTTATTTTCAAAAATAAATGGGTGTTAAGAAATCAAGAGCAGACAAAAACACCTTCATTGATCTAACTCCAAAACCAGTTTAACTAAACAATTGTATTACAGATGTTGGAACCAACGAAAGTGTAAGAAATAAATACACATTATATAGTTCGGATAATTATAGTTTACAACAGGTTATTATAGTAGCCCTAGCACGAAAAACTGACGATAAGGTAATCGAATAGTAAACTATGTCATCCTTCAAAAGCTGTCAAAATGCTGTTGTCAAAAATCTATTGAATTTTAACTCCTTATACGACCGAAAGAGGCGCTGCTCTGATTTCTAAACAAAATTCTACGATAACTATAACCTTTACAATAACGATAGGTAGTTTTTCATGCTAGAGGTCCTGACAGAGAAATTTGTGAATTGATTGGTTTGAGACTCATTGTATAAGTGTGCAAATTCAAAAGGCTACTCATTATCATATCAATGAATAAATGGATGGATTAATGAATGAATGAACGCTTTATTAGGCTACAGTTAAAACAATGAATTGTAATGTAACATGATTGGTTTGAAATAAGAACGAAACAAGTAAGACTCGTTGTATAGTGTGCAAATTTATTAGGCTTATCATTTTCATATGACTGAATGAATGGATGGATGAATAAATGGATGGATGGATGGATGGATGAATGAATGGATGGATGGATGAATGAATGAATAGATTGATGAATGACTGAATGAATGTTTAATTAGGCTAAAGCTAATACAATAAACAATAAACTAAAATGGCAAACTGCCTTATGAACCTGTTGTCTCATGGCTGCAGCCATAATAGAAGTCCATTCAGCATTTTGTCAAGCCCAACGGGCCTGAAGTTGATTTTCAATTGTTCCCTTGATACCTATTTTTGGCAAATGGATACCAATCTATAACAGTAGGTAGGTATTTCTTTTAACTTTATAATGTAACCCAAAAAGTCTTCTTAACTAAAAACTGTAATATCTGTAACGTAAGTAAGTACCTACATAATTAAAACAAACGAGTGAAGTAAAACTTATAAATTTATAAGACATTGACACATAAACTTATTTATACTAGGGGTAATAGACGGACAATGGTGCGAGTGAGAAACTAGTCCTTAGGGCATAAGCTATGTGCGAGAAAGAGTTGGAAGAAAATGACAGCAGAACCCGATTTGACTTATTTAGCGTCTTTTATCATCTTAAAGAAAACGTCCACTCGATTATTTTGTGATTTTTATCGCGATCGCGTCGATTTGGCTCTTATAACTATATAAATCAATAATGGTGTAGTGTTCTGTGTTGAATTGTAATGTTACTTACGACAACAAACCAAATAAACACGAATTTCACAGGTAAATAGGATTATACAAGTACCATTTTCATAGTCCATATTTTAGTTGAATATATTCACAAATACACTAAGTGACACATTAATATCATACTATTTACCACCTATTTTCTAAATAAAGGCTGATTTTTAAACATTATGTGTTAGGTAAAAAGATATTATATCCGTGAACTTGAGAAAATATGACGTAGAGATTGATCAAAAATTATCGATATCGATAATCATGTCGATGGTTTCCAATATAACTTTGTTTGTCTTTGTGAACACTGATAGTTTTATTTAATGCTGATTTTAACCAACACCTTTTAAATAGTAAATTATACCTACTTCAGTACCAATTTAACAATATTTTCAGGTTTCCTGTAAATCAAGTGATTAAGTTAAACTGGATACAGTTAATAAATAGAATAGGCTGGGAGCTTCGCCAAAACTCTGTGGTGTGCAGCAAATATTTCAAGCAAAACGGCAAAGAAACCTTGAGAAATTATTTAAATAAAATTGTTTTCTTCAGAGGACAATAATCAATGGTACCTAAATGTTCAATGGGTGGGAAAGGTATAATTATTTATTTATTTTTGAAATATATACATTTTAACTTAAAATATGTCATTAATTTTTTTACCGTAGCCCTTCAAAATACTTCACAATGAATTTTTAAAGATTCGTAAAAATTATCACCAAGTTATTTAAATTTTTAAATTTTTGCGTGTACAATGCAGTTTTTATTATTGAAAAATTGAAAATGAAGTATTTAGAAAAAATCGACCCGTCTCACAACCAGCTCCGATGGGACTCGAACCCACGACCTTACGCTATCCGGGCGGCTGCTCTAACGACTGAGCTATGGAGTCGTTAACGACGACGAACTCAACGACGACGACTACGACTCCGTAGCTCAGTGGTTAGAGCAGTAAATACTTCATTTTCAATTTTTCACGTGCTAGTGTTTTCGTGACAGCCACAATGCCTGCTTGAATAATACAATATTGTATAGCCTTATACAATATTGTATTATTCAAGAAAATTATCCACATGTCTTCACAAAGTACCTAAGGTATTTAAATACTGTATTGTGCCTCTATGTACGAATACTTCGATTAAAACACAGAATAAAACTATTTATTCGTAAAAAATTGAAAAATTTTGTGCAATGCGATGAAAAGGGCCTCCAAAAACTCCAGAACTAGTTTTATTAAAAAACAAGATTTCAACCAGTGCAGCTGTGCGAGTAGGTAAGTATGACCGGCCGGTGCGGTATACGGGCGGTCGTCGGGGGAATGACGTCGAGCGTGGTAAAAGCCGATTGCTAGCGAACAACCGAGGCAATAGTGTTTTAAGCAAATTAATTTTTACAATAACTTTGTAAATACTTATCGTATTGAAGTGAAATGACCATTATTATTGAAAAATGGAAAATGAAGTATTTAGAAAATAAAATCCATTTTCCATTTTTCAATAATAAAAATTGCATTGTGAATGCAAAAAAAGTAAAAATTTAAATAACATGAACTTTATTTTTATTTTCCCATGTCCATTGAAGTATACTTCATATCATATGAATTATTAAATCTTGTTTGTGTTTTATTTACATTATTGTTATCGACAACCTAAAATGGGCTTGAGGGCAGCTCTAAAACTCACACACACGTTTACAAATTACACACACTAGCTCATGTCATTTTCGGTCTCACAACCAAGCGAACTCTGTCCGTCTATTACTAGAGTATAATAAGTTTATGCATTGACATTATTTTCCATTAGTACACTTTACTCTCTTTAAAGCTTATACTCTTCCATCAAATTCCGTTGTAACACTCTCGTCACTTCCGTAACATTCACCAGCTTGCTCCCCAAGTCAAGCGTGCGTAAAGAAGTTTTACCACAGATTACTAAATAGTTACTATGTAACAGATACTGCACTCCGCTAAGCCATTTAAATAAATAGCAACTCTAACTGTAACGCAATAAAATGGAATTCAGCTTGTACGGCGCAAATTACGAACAGCCACTCGTTGCATCTCTTTCTATCGCATATATTCTAGCTCTTTTGCGGACCTAATTTCTATGGATTTGCACCGCCGCCGGCGCGCCGCGGTGCGGGCGAGAGTTGCGCGCAAGTACATCGAGTGACAGACGCCTGAGTTTTACAACAGATTACTAAATAGTTACTACGTGATTTACCTCCAAAAAAAGGTAGACTCAATTAAGTGTTAAATATTGTAAGAGCCGAATAGCACCCCTAGCTACCCCTCGCTAGGCCGGCTATTTCCTTCGCGGGTGTCTGACGTGCCCGGTTAATGCACCGGCTACCTATTTTAAACATTTCAGCTTTCAGCCCGTCTGTGTACCGCCTGTTCGATAACGGTTTTATTAGTGCCGAAGAAGTGGCGGATTGCGTGCGTGCTTGTTTGTCAATGTTTTACAATCATTACCTACATAAAATGTTAAACCAAATGATATGTGAAACGGGCTAAGATTTTTCAACTGTAGCAACTAATTTAATTGTCAAACATAGTTTGACACTAACGTAATACTTTTGGATCTAAAATGATATGAAATGACAATGTATATTCTTTTGGTAATAGTAAGAAATACTCAATTAAATTTGTTATAAAAGTATACGAGTAATAGGTTTTGTTAACCCACTCTTTTTTACTGCAAAACTAACTCTACAATCAAAATCAATATTTGATTTTAACTTTTATACAAAACACCAATTGTTAAGTATACAAGGCGCACTTAATACTAAAAGTATTCATGCAGTTTTTAATGCTAATTAAAAAAAAATGAAAATGCATCACTCAGGTTTACAACTTGAAACTGGAGCTAAACTGTTGAAAATAATTTGCTTGCTGAAATCCGAACTCCGTAGCACTCTCGACCGTAGCCATCGTAGTAACTACGAGCTACGACAACGCGTCTACGGGGTTTCCCTTTCTGCAAACAATCGCCCTAATGATTACAGCCATTTTGTTTTGTATTATGATGGGGCCTCACCTGCGTGTAATGCCATTAATTAGTGCGCTATTTGAAATAGTACCCAGATGTGGCCGGGCTTAGCGCGCTAATTTGTTTTAATGCCAATAGTCGTTAGGTGATAGCTCAGACGGCGGTAACTTTCGACACATCAAAGGCATTTAGCGGGCATCTAGCGCGTTGTTGTAGCTACACCTACTTCAGTCATTCTGTATACGAGGTAAACAGATCGCACGCTAACTAAGCCGCTAGACGCTAGAATCAAAGATTAAATGGGTGTGGCCACATATTTATCGCATAGTTTAGTGCACAATTTAATTAACGCTAATCATGCCGTTATTAACGCCGTTAGGCGTCACGCAGGTGAAGCCCCAGCATAATGATTACAGCCATATTTTTTTGTATTACAATTACGTATTACACACGTACACCCTTAATTCTTACTGAGATAGTCTTAAAGTCGATTTTAGCATGTATTTTTGGACAATAATATGACTAGATGAACCATCAATTAAATTTTCAAATTTCAATGCTTCGGAAGCATTTCAATAAAACTTCTATAGGTACCCACATAATTCCATTCGAAATACCGAAGATATTTTCATTAAATAAGTGGAAAAGCATAGTTGGTAATAATGGCGTCGGAATAAATCACCGAAAATTTCTAAAGAACAATGAGACAGTCTTAACCCTTTAACGCTGCATCGCAATTATCGATGGGACGCCTCGAGAATAGGGACCAAGTTAATTGCAATCGGCCTTTGGTACCCGTGTAGGGTTGACAACTACAGAAAATAATTATTCTATTATATAATAAATAATAGTATTATATAGATTTATGAGCGAGCTGGTGTGTCTCATAGTAATTTTGGTATCCGTGTCTTACAGTAACAGCAATTTTTCTAATAATTGTTTTATTTATTCATATATTCCTTTTATTTGTTAATACTTATAAATTTGAATATACAGCGCAGCTTGCAGTTTCCTTTTCATTAATCCTATAATATAATGTGAATAAGATTAAGATTAGTGTGTCCATTAAACTATTCGATTCCTTGTTTAGTTGAAAATTGTTTACTGTTTTAGGTAATAAGCAAAATTTTACTTAATTTAAGCGGTATTCTGTATTGTGATGAAAAGTAACCTTACTATTATGTGAAGGTCATTTTTCAAATTTGACGACTCTGTATAAGTTAAAACAGGGAGAAAAAAAAAGCCCTTGGCGAGTTTCTTGCCGGTTCTTCTCGCTACAAGGTCTCCTGCCGTAGGATTTGCGAACCGATGGCGTAGCTTCATTGACGTTCATAAGTGTTGTTAAACAAACCTAAATTGAAAAAACGATTTTGAAATTTGAAATATGAAATTTGAAATTTGAAATTTAAACATTAACTTATAATAATAGCAAGTAAGTAATAGTAGAGCTGTTTTAAAATAGCTACGAAAAATATTTAGTTAAGCGTTAATTATTTAGAACTTATTTTAACGCCTAAATTCAAATTGCATTCAAAACCATTCCACCGTTTGCTCATAATTAAGTAAAACACAAATAAACTTTTCCATTAATAATATAAGTAGTAATAATGATTTCTTCGATACTCGCCAGCGTAAAATTTGTAGAAACTTGATACTATCATTTTAATTAAATTTTCTCTTCAGCACTAGTAAAATATTGTTTTTCCGCTTACGTTTCAAAATAAAATTAACCTTTTTGGTCGTAACTGTCAACCCTAAAGTAGCCTCGTAGACAATACTGATTAAATTAAATTCGAACGCAGTTTGCGGTAACAACTGCAACTGTTTTGTTTCACGTGAAATAGTCCCCTTTTCAACGTGTTCAGTTATTAGCATATTTTATAATGCTATTTTAAAACAACGGCTATTTTTAGCTCGCCAGTGTTAGTTGCAGACAATACTGCCATGTAATCAGTGTGTAACGACTGGACCGATTTGAAAAATTCTTTCGGCATTAGAAAGCTTCATTCTTCTTGAGTGACATAGGCTATGTATTAAATATAATCGCTACTTTTTTATTCTATTTAGTTGACTTAAAAGTTTTTGTCTGTTCGCTTATACTCTAGTAGTAGTAGTAGATTGTAAAAAAAAAACAAGTTATTGGTTTATACCAATCCGCTTACGGCTTTACTCGTGTGAGCTAGACCATGTTTTCCTGTAGCCATTCGAGATATTTTTCCATGGTAAAAAGGAGCCTATATACAGAATCTATCTCTGAACTAAATTTCATCCAGATCCGTTCAACCGTGATTGAGTAACAAACATCCAAACTTTAGCATTTATAATACAAGTAAAACTAAAAAAACAGCATTCAAATTTATTAATAGCGCGAAAATAATTACATATTTCTGTAATGCTGGGGCTTCACCTGCGTGACGCCTAACAGCGTTAATAACGGCATGCGGGTCTTAGCGCGCTTATTGTATCAAATTAGTGCAGTAAAACCCGGCTACACCTGCGTATTATATCAAATAGCGCGCTAATTAATGGCATTAGACGCAGGTGAAGCCCGGGCATAACATGATGTAATATGATTGTTTGTCACAACAAACAAAAGCTTAACAATCCGTTAGACGTTATATCTATGCTCAAGCATATATGTAAATATATAATTAACGTCAAGTCTTATCACCAAAGGGAAAATTCGATTAATTACACTTCACAGTAACATCTGCCGGTAGGAGAGCGTTCACGCCCTGCCGACGATGTCAAACGAATATAACTTCATAAAGATCTCATTACACGGTGCGATCGACCGTTACGATCCGTCGCAGACTACAGACTGCGGGCCGATTGCCTTAATTTTATGCAGTGTGTCTTGACCACGTTTGCGTCATGTTTGATTTGACATAACATGACATGTTTCATAAGTACATAACGACGTACACGTCACGCAAACCTAAACGTAAACGTGAGTTAAGGTCATAGCACATACATCAACTCGGAAAGGGATCGTAAACGTATCAACTCGAGCGGTTCAGTATTCTTTGTATGGAACCCCCTACTGCAAAGCACACTAATCGAACAGCTCACGAACCGTTTTGCGGGTCGCTCAACTTGCTATCTCCGCGCTTACCGCTAGTCGTCCACGCGCTCACGTCTCTCCGTACCCGAGCTTACGGCTCTACGCACAGTGGTCTGAAAATGAAATTGAACATCAATATTTTTTTTCTCATTTTTTTGACATTTTTTTTAATTTATTTGTCTTTTTTTAATTTTTTTTTTATCATTTTTTTCTCTCATTCTTTTTTTTTATATAAATGGAACCACTGTGCGGCGAGCCGTAGCCGAGCCGACGTACCGACGCTGATCCGGTTTGGTTACGTGCTTGCGTTAGGTTGACGCCTGGTTGACGGCGAGGCGAAGGCGATACGGTGTCGATCCCTTTCCGAGTTGATGTAATGTGCTGTGTCCTTTACGCGTCTTTTGTATCGCACAAAAACGGTATAGCGCAAATTTTTTGACGTTTCCTAAATTGACAATTGCATACGGCAATACAGATTTGCTTCCCGTGTAGGTGAAGTAGACGCACAGTGTACATAACGATCACGCGTAATTTTAACTTACGGCGATACCGACGTTTGCTTGCATTTACTTTGCACGTAGCGTAAACGTCAACTGCACGTACACCCGACTAATGCGTCATAAGATTACGGCGATCGGGGCCCTGATTGTTCGGACCGAGACTTACTGAAGGATCGAAACGACGGTTTTGGGTTTATCTTTATAAAAGGAGTTAGTAAAACAATGTCAAAATAAAAATGAACATTACTTCAATTTTGCGGTGATAGCTGATGTTAAACTACTTACTTAAAGTATTTGTTTAGATCCTTAAAGATTTACTTTACCGTAGACGATAACAGAGATCGCAACAAGCTAGTTAAATGACAGATTGGAACGACCAATCGTTTCGCGTGTTGTGTGTGCAATTAATCGCCACGATATCGTTTCAGATTGATGTTAAAGGATCGTTAAGTACGGATCGTTCCATATAAGGTGCCTTTAACATATTAATTTCAAAACAGCCGAAGTACTCGCAAACCTACAATTTCACGGATCACTCGTTTCAAATATCTTTAGACTTATCTTGCTACTAAACTAACTTTAGTAATATAACTTGTGAACTATCTCCTTAAATTGCGATGTAGAAATTTTGGCCTCTTTAAAACTATAGCTAGGTATGTCCAACGGTTGTCTTAAAGTACTTACGAAATTAATCTGATTTTGCAATATTTACTACTTTAGATATAAAATTTTGTCTTACGACTTAACCATCTACACATACATTGCCTTATCGTGTACTTCAAGCACGACTTACTCGCGTTTTCATATTCGCATTATTTTGTATCAAAACCAGAATTCAATACAATTCACGAAAAATTCTAGACATAGAATGGAAATTGACAGCCACGATAGTTGTTCGTGCTTAGGGTACTGATAGCATAGAGTGTCCTCTCTCAACCTTCTACGAAATGTTAAAATACCTCTCTAAATTTTAATTAGTACAAAGATTTTAGGGATGATAGTGTCCATCAATACGATAAATTTTTACTATGGGGCCATCCAAGGAAACGCGAAAAAAATATCAGCTGTTCCATACATTTCAGTTGAGCCGATGTTTTTTTTGTTTTTTTATTAAAAACCGGGCAAGCATTTGACCACCATCTTGTTTGGCTAACAGGATGCAGTCTAAGGTGTTACATGCCTGCCCAGGAGAAGCCTATTCACTCTCGACTTAAAGAGACCTGGGTTGTAAGTATCAGGGAACACAGAGACAGGCAGCTCATTCCATTCGTTAGCGCTTCGTATGAAGAGTAGTTTTGTATGGAACAGCAGATTTTTTTTCGCGGATTGGAAGAATTTATTTAATTGTAAATAATTAATTGATCATAAACCAACATTAATGTATGTAGGTACACTGCAGTAAATAATTACATTAATTTAAAAACCCATAATTTTCTACATGAAGTGGTATACTTTCTGATAACTTATCAGTTACAGTAATGAGTAAAAAAAATATTATAAAAAATCATTTTACCATAATGAATTGATAAACAGTCAGTGAATATACGCACGACAAATATTTTGATATCTGGTTATAGGTATTGAAATACTAGCTCTTCATAACAATATGAAAGAATGTCCTAAACTCATTACACATTATTCACAGGTAAAGTAAATACACGACAATATATTATTAACATTTCACCACTGCTTTCCACATGCGAATTTTCCTAGAAGCCCTCCGCATCTTTTTAGGCTTTTAACAAAATTTTCCCTCCTGCTTGTTACACGGGCTTGTATTAAAAGTACTAGAATACTTCCATCGGCTTTAGCCGCTGAATTACTCATGAGCCACTTTTTGTAGATATTTCGACGTCCTTTGTGAAAACGTTTGCGCAGCGATAATCGCGCTTTATAGCGCCATATAGCGCTGAGTTTTAACTGCCTGCGATAATTTAGCCTTTGTCGCTGTTCGCGGTAATTAGGTTGAGGTACGCGCTGAAAGTTGTAACAGCACTCTTTTATGAGTTAACACAATCATTGGCCGTTTATTTTAGCGCATTTTATATTAGTAAGTGCCGAATTTCGCTATAGCCATTTTACGGAACATAACGCTTTTAACACATTATTATATTTTATGATTACAACTTTGTAAAGACAATGTTGTGCCTGCCAGCCTCTTGATTGTGTAACTCGAATAGCATGAAAGATGATGACCAATTGATGCAGTAAAATATTTTTTCAAATACGCTGGCTTTATTCAACAGCCTTCAACAATTAAGACAGTGAGTCAAACTGAAATCGATCGCAATAGATTTAGAAGGAGGGCTTTTTTGATTTAGACGTTTGTGGTGTTACTTACTACAAAACATTGTCTTAAGTTAGACTTGGTTTAAAACTGAAGCTGACACTTTCATTTAATCAGAACAGAGAGACAGCATCAGTTTTAAACCAAGTCGAACTTTAGACAAACTTTTTGTAGTAAAACCATTTGTGTCGTCCTGATTCGGTAGCCGTAGCCACCTACTACGGCGTAGCTAGGTGCAGCAGCCGGCCTGCACAAGGACAATCATATGGTTTCATATACATTTCATACATCTAAGGCCCGTATTGTACAACGACACTCAAGTGGAGATCGCTTCTCAAGTATAATTAGAAAGGGATGCAAATACATTTGTATCCCTTTCTTCGGCCTTATCGGCCTTACAGTCGTGCGTGTGCGGCACCGACAACGCTCGGCTACCGCAACGCACGCTTTGTATGCAGGACAACACAAAACGTCTAAATAGAAAGAGCCCTCAGACAAGCTTCCTGGTTACCAAGTCACTTTAACAAATTCTTGTCGGTCAAAGTCATAAACATTTTTCGTAGGTCACAAGTCAAAGAATTACTTATAATTTTTATTCTTTTAAATTATTTGTACAAGAGCGATTGTGCTGAACCAATCTGTGTCGCGATGCCTAAAAGTATGGTTCAGGTGCCGTTAGAAAGATCTTAATGAGAAGACGCCCGTCAATATTCATACTGGACCAATTTTGATGTGTGAATAGATATTTATCTGAATTCAACGCGTGCGACAACCTAGTATGAATTTATTAGTCAAATGAGTTGCTGTTGTCTAACTAAACTAAGAATGATGTAGTTACACTAACAAATATCATAACCAAAATTATGTTAGGAATGAAGTATTCAAAGTACTATAATTATGTAGTTCAACTCTAGGCGACTATGCTCTCTTGGCGTAAAATTATCAGAACCTAATTCTTTGACATACTGGGTCCTAGATAACACACAATAGGGTATTTTACTGTTGTTGAAATGTAGATATTTAATGATGACGTTAAAAAATATTGCAATTAAGAATACCAAATGTGAAAAAATAATTTGAATCTGTGTTATAATAAAAGAACTATAGTCTGTTTGATTTTGACTATAGCTGTCTCTTTCTAAAACGAAATCTTCTATGGCGTGACTATGACGCTACTAACCCATTGACGTCACTAAGATAGCGTCCTGTCCTTGTCTAATTATAAAGTTTGAAGTCCTATATCTTTGAAAATATTCAAGATAATTCAAAATGAAAACTTGTTTTGTGTAGCTAATATTTCGAAAACATTTTAAAGAAATAAAAAAAAACAGTAAAATACCGTATTGTAGTATTTGTGGCGCTCTAGCTGAAATTGTAGGAAGTAACGAAAGGAGATAAGAGCCTCCGCCCTAAAGCCCTAATCAAGCGCCGCAATCGCTTGAAGATCCTGACGCGGAATAGGATAAGGATAGGTGTACAACGGTGGATTTAGTACACGCATCATGTTTTTTTTTTTACTTTTTTGCATTCACAATGCAATTTTTTATTATTGATAAATGGAAAATGAAGTATTTAGAAAAAATCGACCCGTCTCACAAGTTCACAACCAGCTCCGAACCCACGACTTTTCGCTATCCAGTCGCTAGAGCAGTCGCCCGGATAGCGAAAGGTCGTGGGTTCAAGTCCCATCGGAGCTGTGGCCCGATTCTGCTAACATTAAGTCGTAATCGTGTCTCAATCGTGTTTCAATTGTTGTGCTTTTTTACACACTAGTTACTAGAATTATGACAGTATGATGTAATGTGGATGTAGTGTGTGGTGTGACCATCAGTAGTATTGTGAAAAAAGTTCACATTTCTTGTAACTAGTGTGTAAAAAAGAACAACAATTGAAACACGATTGAGACACGATTATGACTTAACGTTAGCAGAATCGGGCCACTGGTTGTAAGACGGGTCGATTTTTTCTAAATACTTCATTTTCCATTTTTCTACACGCATCATATTAAAAGCATGAGTAATACCTATACATACACAGTAAACTAATCTTATCTTAGGTACTAGCTTTCCGCCCGCGGCTTCGCCCGCGGAACAATAAAAAGTAGCCTAGATTTCACTCTCCAGCTCTCAAACTATCCTCATATCAAAAATCACGTCAATCCGTTGCTCCGTTTTGACGTGAAAGACTGACAAACAAACACACTTTCACATTTACAATATTATAGTATGCATTCCAAAAGTTTGGATGGATGTTTGTTACACAATCACGGTGAAACGGCTAAATGAATCAAGATGAAATTTAACACCGAAATAGACTATGGTTTGGAATAGCGTGCTACTTTTTATTTGGGAAATTGCTGGCTTGTTTGATATTATTTTAATTTCAAAATTCCATGTAATTAATTGGAAACTTGTTAATTCAATTTGAAAAATTGCAATAAATATCATAAATATTTTTTAACTGAAATTTTAATAAGTGATTATTCAATCATTGGCAAATATTTGGGTTCGTTCTAGTAACTTATTAAATTAAAAATATTGTCTCTTATTAATTTATTTTTCAGAACAAACACTCTAAATACTAAAACATAAGCCGGTTTTATGCTAACAAATTGAGTTTGTGCTTCTAAAAGAGTCCTTCAATTTGATTAAAAAATGTATACTATTAATTTCAGTTATTTGCTAAGCTCGTTTGCTCATTTCAGAGCAATCATGTTGTAAGAACCTCATTAATTTAAAAGTTCAAAGTATTTAAATACTAAGTAATAAAAATAATTTTTCAGTTTATGTATGAGATTAAACCCTTTTAAATCATACTTTTAGACAAATAATATAATAGAATTTAACGGCGATATTATACACCTTTTACGACCGTTTGTGACCTTGCACAGTTTTTGTGCCAATTTACGAGTAGGTTCTTAAAACTACTATAGAGATCGTCTATGTTTCCGCACTGCATGCAGGCCAGTACACAGCCGTTGCCTAGCTAGTTTTATTGATTGAAACATTTCTATACAAAAGAGCGGTGTCGTGCAATGACATGCAGTGCGGAAACATAGACGATGCTACAGTTCCTATATTTAAGTGTTATTATTATTACTACCTAGTACTCTTTATACTACTTTATACTGGTATGCGTGAGGCGTGTGCTCTCACCCTAAGGCCAAGCCGCGGTTTGCAGCAAAATTGGCAAAGTTCACGTCATCAATGCCGCCGCCCCGGCCCACAAAGGACGCTCGCGATCGCACGCCCAAAATAATGAGCTAACTTCACCACGATTGGCCTGATATCAACTTATGTAGCGGAACTGGAAACTTCTCAACGTATTAAGTACACTTTTCTATCTTACCAAATATGCGAACACACATAATAATCTTATACTTCTTTAGATAGGTATCCTTATTTCACGGATTTTCTCTCCAATTTTCTCACGTAAAGGAATCAGGTGAGACTTTGATGCGATTAACCCAGCAAAAGCCGGCGCAAAGTAGGAGGGATTTACTCTCCTAATTTGTAGCTAATACTACGTGAAATTGTGAGCACCGAGAGTTTACGTGCCTCCTGAAATAATGCCACTGTGAAATTAACAAAACTCGACCGATCCGACGGAGTTCGGGCGGTCAGTCGAAAATTAACCCCTCGAAACTTCGTCAACTCGAAGGTCGACTTTCAAACGACTGCACTTCTCAACTCCGTCGGGCTCCGTCAAAATAATTCCAGCTGGTACAATTTCGCCGACCGCAAATTACACGTCTTTGAACCGGCCGAAGAGCGGCGGAAACGGCCGAAGTCTCTTCGTTAGAGGTCGGATTGGGGCTATTGTAGTCGGCGTAATCGCCGCCGGACAATGGCCGGTGACGTGGCGCAATTGCCGCTAAATAGTCGCTGTTAAGTCGCACGCGCTGAAATCGCTCGATTTTAATTGCGACAGCGGCAGATTCATCCGCACTTTTAAAAGTAGCCGCATTAAACCGCTTTACGCGTTGATTATTGTCGCTCAAATGAGGCGTCTCTCTGCGAATGCCGAATTAAATTCCGCCGACGATCGCCTTTTATGCTGTCGTAATTTTCGCGCGATGAATTTTATACGTGCATTAATTTATCGCCGGATTTGTCCCGGGCGGGGCGAGCTAGGAATTTTCTCGATAAACATGCCGGCAGTTTTTTTACGCGCAACGAGCGGCGCATGCGGAACCCGCTAATTGAAACTATAAATATAAATCCTGGCGTTTTTCTTCGCCGCTATTTTCATTTCAGTGTTGTTGCAAATTACGCGGCGCGTTCAAGAGTAAAGTTTTCCTGGCGCCGCGTTATTGTTTCGTTAGCGTTATCACTTGCGGTAATACAATGGAGGGGAATAAAGACGCATATGTTTCACTTATGCAGACTACCGTTTGCAACGTTTTAAGCCGGCTTAGAGGATGCAGGTTCCATTTCGCGTCGCGGGGGGCGGCTACGCCTACGTTTTCGCTGCAACACGGCAATGTACTTAAAACAACCGAAAAAGTTACTCGAAAGTTATGTTCGGCTAGAGCTGGTGGAGCATGGCGTAGTAAATAACAATAAAAACAGTATCGCAACAAACAATTATTTCGATAGAACTGATTACGCAATATTGAAGTATTTGGTGACCACTGTTAGCTCTAATTATAATAATTCTTAGCTTTAAATATAAGCATATTGCTCCCGACCCGAAAGCTCCCGTTTACCAGCCATACATATTCCACAAAAGTAGATTTGTTATTTTTATAATACTTTCGCAGGCAATGCGATTCCGGTGATACGAATGACCGATTAGTCTCGACGGACTTTAGTAGCGGTACTGCAAACCTCGTCTAGAGGGTAGATCCGCAATTTTCAACCTGCGTACCTTTGTTTATACAGGGTGTTAGTTTGGACAGTTGCAAGCCCAAAACCACAGCTTGTACTCATAATATTGAACAACTTTCCCCAAGAAACAAGGGTCGTAACGTGAAAACAAATTTTTGGACTACCATACAAACTGCACAGTCAGCTGATCGATTTTGTATGAAGGAACCGATTTTATTTTGTTCAGAAATTGACCCATGTTTCTTGGGAAAAGTTGTTCAATTTAATGAGTACAAGCTTGTAGTTTCGAGCTTGCACTCATACCTACCTGAGTTACTGCGTTACAATGTTATGTATGTCCTGTGGCGGGTTCCGCGCGCGTCCCCCGCCCCCGCGCCGCGCTCCCAGGGGCGGCGCGATAACCACTTTTTATACGCATAATGCTCGGAATCTCCTGCTAAGCTGATAGAATTGTGGTGGAATCAGCAGCCCTTTTGAAGTTCTATTAAATTGTAACACTCGCGAGTTCGCGCCAACGCGCCTGTGAAATTGTGGCTTTATTGAAATTGTTTGAAATTATTTATCCTTGTTTTTTTGTCTACGAAGGGGAGAATTTTGTAAATTAGAATTATATGAACATTACGATCATTATCTCGGAAGACATTTTCAATTTCACAGCTGCTGCTCATTGGATAGGACTCTGACTCAATATTATTTCCCCCACACATATCTGTTATGTAAATCGGGTTCCGACCGGAATGTTTCTACGAATTTCTCTGCCGTAATTAGAAGAGATAATGTTATATGGATGATAAGTGAGGCTTAAGCGGTGTGTATGTAAACATTCCCTCCTGTCTGAGCATATAACTGCTCAACCGTCCTTATCATCCCCACGACTAATAAAAACAAACAAAAGAGACATAACTGTTTGATCGATTGAGAAGAGCGCTGCTCCGTAACAATATTATGTCGGAACGCATATTTATCTGACAACACAAGTGTTTGTGTTGTTTACAAACTTGGGGTATCATATGTTATCTTCGAATGCATTAATAGTCGTTTGCATGTTATTTTAGCTGCTGATATGAAATAGCAGTGGTGATGACAAAGTGAGAGCTAATTTTGGATTCAATAGTTGAATCATATTATTATTATATTGTTATTTTCCGGATAAATACCAATAAAACTTGTCAATTTTCCGGATATACCAATAAAATATTTTTTTTATTTCTTTATAATAAGAACATCACTAATGCGACCTTGACGACCGATTTGGCGCAAGGGTAGGATGCCTTCTGTGCCGGAGGTCTCGGGTTCGATTCCCGAACAAGACAAAATATGTGTGTGCATGAACATGTATATTTGTCTTGGTCTGGGTGTTATGTATGTAAAGTATCATCATCATCATCATCATGTCAGCCGAACGACGCCCACTGCTGGGCATAGGCCTCCCCCAAGGATCTCCACAACGATCGGATGTAAAGTATATTAAGTATATGTTTAAAAAAGTATTTATGTAGATATATATTTATCCGTTATATAGTTTCCATTGAACAGTTTCTTAATGATAACTACTTAATTGAGCTAGATAATTGGTGTGATTGTAAGAAATTTATTTATTTATTTAATGCACAACTTGCAAAATTATGTTGCAAATCGTATCGTTCTGTTCCCCTGCTAAAACTCAAGCTACATTTCTGCAAACAAGATTAAACCCAGTTTATTGGTACGGTCCATACCTACAACTGCCCAGGTGGGTTTGACTAACAACCTACAAATACAGAGTAAATACACAACACATGTTACAAGGAAACGGAATAAAAATTTATTGCCTTGTACGGATTTGGTTTGTGACAAATACCACTACAAGTTATTCGAAATCGAACCGTAACAGCACTAGTTAACGCACAGTGGGCAGTGCGCGTATTACATTAGTTCCTATTCGCAATAATTTATTTTGCCCAGTAAATAGGATTAGCAGCGGGGGCGCACAGTGGGTCATTTTTTGCGGACAAAGAGCGACGGGGTTCCGTGTCCAATGCGGTTGCACTTGCTATAAAATGTTCTGGTTCATTTAAGCATTTTATTAAAGCACTGGACAGCGTTTTCTTCGGAGGGGCTTGAATCGCTTTTTCCGCTATCGTATCAATTTGTTTCCATAGCTAAATCGTTTGAACAAATGCTCGCGGTTTAATAGTATCGCTATTGTGTGCGTTATGGTTTTGAATTCTCCTTACACTACAAACTTAATTGCTTTTATTAAATAATTATATTTTGTATCTATCGATAGTCGAATTGTAGGCGTCCATTATTTATTGTTTGGAGTGAATCTACATTTACAAAATATACATTTTTACAACTTTTAAGCGCCAAAAATAAGCAATCGTAAAGAGGACACATTCTATGCTATGAATTGTCGACGGAACCTTTAGCGCAGGTGACTTCTAATATAATAAATGGGGTCCATATGTTTGCCCGCCTAGTATCGACTGCGCGCCGTATATCATACCTTTGGCGATTGTCGCAAGCCAATTGGGCTAATTTTTAACCATCAAACAAATCTGTTGGAAACACAGCTATATTACTAAATTGAATAATTTAAAAAAATCAGTTGTAAGTAATGTAAATTTGAAATTAGCGAAAGTAATTTTGGACCATAAAACTGCCATAAAACTGCACAGCTGTATTTTATCGGATCAAATATACACTTTCGAAATTAACAGTCGCCACTCGCCTACTACATATGTACTTGATCCGCGTCGATTAATAAATCATACAATGATTAAAAATATTGAAAATGAATTATTAGAAAAAATCGACCCGTCTCACAACTAGCTCCGATGGGACTCGAATGCTCTAACCATTCCGTACTCTGTACTACGTAGCTCAGTGGTTAGAGCCCGGACCCGGGCAGTGAAAAGTCGTGGGTTCGAGTCCCATCGGAGCTAGTCTCCTGCGCGAACTGTTTATTAAATAAAACCTGTTAATCACGCGAAAATTGCACACACAAAAAAAACAATTATGTGTGAAATATACGCGTGAATTAATCCGTAAAAAAAACGTTATGTTTCAATAATATCTTACACAACAGACCAGTAGACAAAGGATCTAAGTTCGGGCTCCTTACGACAGGTAATCTGCCAACCAAATAAAAATACTTACCACGTAAGCGCCGTAAAGTGAGGAATCGTAACCCGAGGGCAATCAGCCGGGACCCGGAGATATCCGGGTAGGACCTACCTATGGATTTAAAGATATATTTTAAACCTTAATGCATCGGACAGTGAGTTTGAAATTGATTAAAACTACATAGGTATACCAAAGGTGCAGTTGAGATTATTTTTTTATCAATTTTGTTGAGGTTGTTGGGTCCATAGCGCGCTTAGGATTGAATATTATGGAAGATAAATAAGTTTTTAGTAAAAATTCCATTTTCATGACAAGCTTTTTTGCTGACTCTACTGTCATCTAAACCAAACCTGTATACTGACACCATCGGGCACTGGGAAAGTGGGCCAAATTAAGCTTGCAAGATATGTCCCCCACTAACTTCTATCTAACTAAGTACATGGCAAGTTAATAAAAACCTTATAAAATACTCACTTATCGTAATAGAAAAAACTATAAGAATAGCAGATCTCAATTACTTTCAGATTTTAGACATTACAGATCGCTTACATAATTACACTTACGGCCGGTTTCCGAAACGTAAATTAAAATTACGTAATCTCCAATTAGATTTGGGTTTCCAAAAGCATAATCACATGACTTACAAACTGTCAAAGCTTGAAAAATTAATAAGAGAAATTCGGCCAATTAACTGAGAATCAAATCAATTTACCAAGTATTTACATTATTACAATGAATTAAGTTTAATGTTCCCTTAAATTATGATTTTTAAAAGTGATATTATTAACTATAATTGTGGGATAATTTTCGTTCCAGAAACACCTGGGCTTTTAATTGGGAATTAATTGTGACAATCTGTTAGCTCATTTTAATTTTTATTTTCGTTTCAGAAACCGGCCGTTATAACTATAAACAAGACTTTCAACAAAAGCCAAGCGACCTCACAAACCGAAAATCTAACAAATAATTTCCCACATCGCAAGTAGTAGAATTAAGACAAAAACCGCTATTTACATACGGGGTGCAAAGTATCCCGTACCGTACGTGATAACATTATTCAGAAAAATGTATCGAGCGCCGGCGAATCTCGAAGGGCCGCGGAATAAATAAAGCGGGGTGCGCCGCGAACCTGCAAAAAATCCCCATTCACTCGCCTCCGCGGATATAAAATATTGATCTCGAAGGAAATTTATGAAAACATAAAAACGGCGAGGTGCGAAGACGCCTCCGACACAGTGGAACAGTTCGCGGTATGATAAATTGAATGAGATGTAGGTAATAAAATGTTAACGTGTTTTTTAAAATTTGAAATTAAGAGATTTCTTGCGTACTTAATTTGGACTTTGTGAATGCGCTATAGTTTAAAGTCACTCTCGTCCATACTAAATACCTTATCATATTTTATTTGGATTTAAATTATAAGAGGACAAAATTCTTCATTTATATTTGAAAGTGATGAATTGCATTTAATTACTTATGAGTAATTTATTAAAAAGTAGTACTTATTAGAAAAAATCGACCCGTCCCACAACATTTTTCCAATACTTCATTTTTACAAGCTTTTATTTAACTTGCAGTGTATGTATGTATGCATGCATGTATGTCCGTTCGGGTCAAATCTTGCAAGTTTAATTTGACCCACTTCCCAGTGTCCAATTGAGCTGAAATTTTGTGTGCAAGTTTGGTTTAGATGACAATACAATATTAAAGTACAGTCAGCAAAAAAGCTTGTCATAAAAATGAAGTTTTTACTAAAAACTTATTAATAATTAAATTGCATTGTGAATGCAATAAATAAAAAATAATAACAGTATATTTTTTACAAATTAGAGTACTTACATCCTTCTTCTTTGAACTTATAAACAAGGAAACTCAACAAAAGAACACCGCACAGTGTTCAAATTTCCGAAACATTTTTAATGCTGACCGGTTTTAGCGGGAAGCCGCGGATGCATAGATAATGGCACACCGCCGCTCTATCCGTTATGGCTTGATGGAATACCCGTGTACTCCCTGTCTCAATGCTCGGATTCGTCGCCGAATTAATTTGCAGTACTTACGGCTCATGGACGAGACGGGGTTTTAATACCTCGTGCGGTGCGAAGCTTTATATCAGACTAGCGCTCCGTTCGCGACTTCGTCTGCGTGGATCCCCTTTTTAACCGACTTCTAAATCAAAAAGGAGGAGGTTCTCTATTCGTCTATATGTATGTTTTTTTTTTTTTTTTTATGTATGTCCACCGATTACTCGAAGACGGCTGAACCGATTGAAATGGTTCAAACGTTATTACATCAGGTTGGTTTCCAAGTTGGTCCCATTTTTTGAAATTTTGAAATCGCTTCAGTAGTTTTCGGGAAATCTTGAAAATACTGTCGTTTTCGTTACCACTTTATGTGAATTTAATACGTATCTGTAGGCATAACTCCTTTGTTTATAAACCGATTTAGATGATTCTTGTTTTGTTAAAAAGGGGATACCTCAAGGTATTTTAACCGACTTCGAAAAAGGAGGTTATGAGTTTGATCACATACCTATTTACCAGAAAACACGTAAATTGCCTGCACGATGCACTAAAAAGAGTGAAATAAAAATTATTTTTATAAAAAAATAAAACCGCCTTCAAAAAAACCCACATCAAAAAAGTAAGAAATAATTCCTCACCAAATAAATAACGTAAGTACTTTGAAGTCGGGCGGGTTTTAACAAAAACAACAAAAAAATTGTACATGTTTCACGCCCGACTTCAAAGTACTTACGTTATTTATTTGGTGAGGAATTATTTCTTACTTTTTTGATGTGGGTTTTTTGAAGGCGGTTTTATTTTTTTATAAAAATAATTACCCCTTTAGAAGGGGCATTTCCAAAAATCCTCTCTTAGTGCTCCTCTACATTTCCCAAGGAACATACATGCCAAATTTCAGCTTCTTGCGCCCAGTAGTTTTGGCTGTGCGCTGTCTGTCAGTCAGTGACGCAAGAGTTAATTTTTGATCAACAAACAACACGAATATTGAGATAATATCTCAGAAATTGCTCTTTTAAAAAATAATAATCCCATAATCGTCAATAGAAATAAAACTATCTAAGCAACTCCGTGGCACAATGGTGAGTAGTGATGTACCGTGCCCGGGCACGTTCCCAAGGACTGGAAATTTTGCCGGCAGCGTTGCCGGCAGTGTCCCAAAGTTCCCAGCAATATTCCCAAGCAGCATTTTGTAGATGAATATTTTACCATGCAAGACAATTTAAAATAGGACTTTAAAACTGTTTGATTATATTAAATTACGTAATAAATAGCCACCAACATCAGAGGTAAGCACATATGAATTGAAAAACAGTTTGATATAAAATGGTTTATTTTTTTATTCACCAAACTAAGAAAACAAAGCAAAATAATCTTGCCATAATTATCAACAAATGATAAAGTTGTAAGACACAGAAGAAAAATACATTATTTATTTATATAATTTAACAAAACGACCAAAAGTCTACTGGGAATTTTGGGCAATATTCCCAATGTGCCCGGAAATTTCCCGGGCACATTGGGAGTGGAAAATTGGCAGTGGCAATATTCCCAGGCGTACATCACTAATGGTGAGAGCACTCGCATGGACAGCGAATGGTCGTGGGTTCGAGTCACATCGGAGCTAGTTGTGGGACGGGTTGATTTTTTCTAATAGTTCATTTTCAATATTTTCCATAATAAGTAATCTTATATAAAAATTACATACCTATTGCATGCAAAAACGTAAAAAACATTTAAAACTATCTAATCTCCTAGCGCCCCACAAAAGGGGTATTGAGGGATGATTAAAAAGAAACTAATGAAATAGCTGAGCAAGCACTCGGCCGCGCAATCAGCTTTGTTTAAACAAACAGAACAACGGCCACAGCGGCATCCGGGATTTCCCCGGGGATCTGCAGATAAATACTAAATGCCATCTGCAGTGGCTTCTAATGCGATGCTTTTAATAAATTAGTAATTTAACTGATTCTAATGTCAATGCAGAGGAACCCTCGGTGCAGTGGTTAACGCGCTAAGTCTGCGATCGTTGAGGTTGAGGCGATACTCGAAAAAATTATGCTGAAGCGAGATAGGAATGAGAAAACGACACGCGCGGGAGTGAGACCGATTTTGCAGATTAGGCAAAAAAAACACAAAGCATTTAATACGAAGTGATCGTATTAAAAACTATAGCATTTTTTAAAAATGCTTCTACACGATCCTAAATATTATTGGTGTCCACTAATTAAACCAATTTCTAATAGTACATAAATGTAACCTTTTAAGAATAATCTTGAATTTTCGTATTTTTAGATGTCTTTACGAAAACAAAAAGTGTCGAGGCAAAATCATAAAATCGTGTTTCTGAAACTACTTATACGAATCTAGATAAAGGTATATCTTATTACCAGATTTGTAACAACTCTATATAACCATCCTATAGTTTTATATCAAAAAGTCCATTCATTTTCCGAGTAACGCCTGAAGCAACTTTTGGGTGACCAAAAACTTTTCATCTCGAGCTCCTCCGTGCTTCGGAAGGCACGTTAAGCCGTTGGTCCCGGCTGCACTTGCAGTCGTTAATACCCACCAATCCACACTGGGCCCTCGTGGTGGATCATGGCCCATTCTCCTCATCCATCCTTATGGAAGGCCAGTGCCCCAGCAGTGAGGACCTAAGATGGCTGATGATGATGAATGTCAATGCTAAAAGTGCTTTGATGAGTCACTCTCTCTCCCTCAAAGAAGAGGGATCTATACCTTTATGCATATTATTAGATTTTTGTTTGTTTGTATAATGAATAAACTCAAAAACTACTGGACCGATTACAATAAGCTATATTGTTCCCGAGTGACATAGGCTATATTTATCCCGATATTCCCACGGGAACCGATTTCACGCGGGTAAAACGGTACGGAGTCCCTAGTTTAGTTTAGTAAACTTTAAAATAGTCAGTATATTAATTGTGTAAGGACGATCCTCTCACAACAGTGTCTCAACACCTAATCCTAAAATTTACGGTTCACATGGTTCAGATACCGTTAATAATGTTCTTAAAAGATATCTTATAAGCATATTCATCATACTGTAGGTAGGTATGCTACTCATATTATTAAAACCTTATGATTGATTCTCCGCTTCACCCTAATAATTTCCCTGGAGATCAGAACCCATAATAATGATACCGACGTTAAATGTACGAACAAATCCTAATACTGCTCGGATATCCATTGACCCTCCAAGAAATTCAATTTTATGCACTTATTTACAATATAACGCGTCATCGCAGTTTATGAATTGAAGTACATCTGTCCGCGCGGAATCGCTTTTTTCCATGCTTTGTCCTTTTCTGGTGCTCAAGACAGTCATAGGCTAGAGCGGAAAAGAGAGCGGTTTTGTTGATGCTGCCAGGTGCGATATCAAGCACGCTGTTTTTCTCGATCTAGCATACAGCGGGTTTGAGCAACAGAAAAGGATAGAATAGCAATAAATGCGATCCCGTGTCGACAGATCAACCCTATAGCTGCCAGGGCGAACTTTTGCAAATTGAATTCCGCGACCAGAGGACGGCCACAGGAGACTCGGTTATTACCCATTTTTTATATAAAAAACCCCATATAATCCCCGCGGTGGCAGTCGTAACTCAAGCTTTTATTTAGTCACTAGATTATATCTAAGCGGGCGGTTTTTTCGCTTTTCTTTCATTCTAAACCGGGCAGTGCATAATTGAAATTTTAAAGGACAATATTAAGCCCTTTAAAGTCCACGGATTGTATAGCGGTCTCGCATTCGCACGCTCAATTATTTGTTTTTTTTGGGGAAACTCAAGTATATTTACAGTACACAAAATTATATAAAAAACTGAAAACATACTTTATTGAAGGTAATTTTTTTCAGCCTCACTAACAATACATTGCCAAATCTTCTAATCCTAACTTCCTTACTTCCTTACTTATATTATAAATGCGTCCCTGTCTGTCTGTGTGTTACACAATCACGCCTAAACTACTGAACCGGTTTGAATGATTTTTAGTTCAGATATAGTCTAGAGCCTGAGAAAGGACATAGGCTACTTTTTATTCCTGAAAAATATCACCTTCCCGCGGGATAACGTCGTGTAGTACACGCGGGCGAAGCCGCGGGCGGAAGGCTAGTTGTAATGAAAAAGAACTATTAATCTCAATAGCAAAAACAATAAAGAGTGTGGAACAGGCTATTTATTACATACATCAGTGATCAATATCATAAATAGTAACAAACAAGCTTAATTGTTAGAGGCCGAATACTAAAATGGATAAAATGCAAGACTTCAAACTAGTACGTCGCTATCACATGTTTTAATCAGATACTTAGTAATTCCAAGGAATTAATCAAATCTGAAGGCCTTAAGGCCTCCCATAGTACAGAGCGCTCGGGCCTGCTCGGCTCGAGCTTGGCGCCAGACATAGAAATTAGATTAATTATTTTACACTTCGCACACCAAAAAGCAATGGTTCACCGTGTTGATTGCTAATCACGATCTACCTCATGACTCGTTATACTAAATTTGATGTGAATCGATAAACAAAGATGCCAGTTACGTAATCCAAGTTCGTGAGTAAATAAATTATGGGCCCACCGCTAATGAGTTCCACAACTACGAATTTATAGTCCCAACTTAAATCGAATTTATGTTTAAACGGTAGGCCCAATAAAACTTGAACAACTTCGTGTAGGCATGTCGGATTTCAAGAGTTTCAAGAGTTTCTCGAGTGGCACCTTCAGCCATGAATAGGAATCGGTTTGATATTTCAATCGCACCGTAAAGGAAATTAAATTATGTGCCCCAAATCGATTCCTGCCAGATCCCTATTTGTCATCGATTACGAATTCGTGTAAATATTCCAAAGTGAATAGCGATATATCATAGCCCGCACGACGCGTCAGTTGCGACGCATTCAATAATACATGATCAGCGGCACATAAAATATCCTTTTCATATGGGCCGGCCGGCGCGGCGGCCTCGTCCATTGCAACTGCGCTGCCTGTCAACTTGGCTTGATCGATGACGTCATTAATTCCCCCACGTGGCCCACGCTAAAATGCACCATTAAAACGGCTCGATTGTAAACTACAATAACACGCGACCGACTCTCACACTCCACTAGTTGTCATCCGACGTCTTAAACATTTCCTCGGCCCCGAAAATAAATGGATTGTCGAGTCAATCCCAAAAAATGGGACAAGGATCATCAATCCTTTACGCGTTTGCATCAAATATGTACACATAAGCACACAGCAGCGCCGCGGAACGAATCGTAACATGACACATTCTCAATATAACCCTCATAAAAAGCTGGAGGTCCGATAAAATATGGAGAGTAACGGATAGTGGGGTAAAAAAACTATTACTCGGGCCTTAGAAGGAATGGATTCGGGGTCATCGCATTGTGTCATCTCGCATATCGAAGGGCCATCGTTCGTCACTGCTCGCAAGATGGATGGCGCCTGTTTGAGGAGTGCTCGGTTTACATTTGTAGATGGGTTTCAAACCGGAGTGCCCGCCGGACCGTGGCGCGGCCACTCCGCCTTTTTTGCCCTCTTTCCGACCGATATGTCGACCTTTCACACTCTACGTATTCTTTTTGTGCACGCCCACCGACATCCGCGTAAAATATGGCGGGGCTGCACTGCGCTAATAATACTGAGTATTCCCAAATAACTTTCACTTTAGGAGCGAATGATGAATACGACTTATCTCGCCCTTCGAGTGTAATCTCACAAATGAGCAGTGCTCGCGCGTGTGATGTGTAATAATCGCACGTATAAATCAAAATGACATGCGTTTAATCGCAGATCCCCGCGAACCCTACCGGATGCCGCGGCCGAGGGGCCTTCTTCGGAAAAAACTCGAAGAAAGGCGAACCCTGCTAATGCACACAACGCTATACCTATTTGGGTACAAAGGGACCGAGTGTGCTTGACCTATGGATGTATTTCCAGACCCGGGGATGTTTGCACACAAAAACTCGGCGAAATCTTTCGAGTAGCGGCGGAGTGAAATTGGATTACTTCTATACATTCACGGGCGTACAGCGCCGGATGCTACGTGTCGTCGGCGCGCTGCAAACGTAAACTCGTACAATTACCTCACACTTTTCATATAAGCACCCCACGTTACTGTACCGATGGAGAACATTACTTTTTGTCTTCCATTTAACGAACTGAGGATTAAACTCCATAATCTGACCGATTAATTTCACTTAAAACTCCCAAACTACTCGTTACTCCGGTTTAACAAACCACACTGGCGTGGCGATCAATCAAAACGCAAGCCCAACAAAGCGATTAAAAACAAACACACAATTTGACAGCGCGCGCACCTGTCAAAGTCACGTCAACTCCCAGAGCGCAGCCATTTTATTCCGGAATGCAAATAACCGTTGAAATGGAGGGTGTAACCGGAGCCGTCCCAGAACGATGCAGATTTATTTCATAGGCGATATGATTTTGCCGCAGTTTAGGCGCCCTCGCGATTCGGCGATACCACGCCGTATCGCGTGACGGAGATCCTGGTTGGAATCTCAAAGTTCAGTTGCAGATAATGTTGGTAACACAATCATAATGGGCGTCGTTGTTTATCTGACGAATTAAGTGACTGTAGTGCTGCGTGCTAGTCAGTGTGAGCCACAAATCAAGGTTGCTATCGGTCCCCGCCGATCTGTACTTCATCAAGGGCTGTGAGCCAATTAAGTAAGGAAAATGTATGCGTTTTTCGCACACGGCACCCCATTTGCACTGGTGACGATGAGGTACTCAGCCGGCGTCGAAGGCACTTGACGCGCGACGCTTCCGCCACAAATGCACATCACGAGGACACGCTACTCGCAATTTTTTATAGCTGATGAATACGCCAGAAGCAGCAACCACTTACTGTGTTATTCCCGCTTTCTCTTTGTTATTTTAGTGCATCATAGAACTGGTATGCAACTTAAAACAAATCAGATTGTAACCTCCTAATGATATTTATGTCAACTGTCAATACTCGCTCAGGGGAAAGATAAATATTTTCTGTCTCTCAATTAACTAATTACAGCCCTTGTTCTAATGATTTTTAAATAATAACAGCTTTTAAAACAATACAGATAATGTCACCGGTATATGTATTTATTGTTTTTTTAACCACTCATACGTCCAGGTTTGTGAAATATGAAACAAGTGTTGTGAAACGAAGGCTATTATAATATAGATTTAATAATTTACCCTTTTGTTATAAGACGAGTGAATCCCTTTGGGTAGTACCCAATAACAAATGACGGTGAGTTCACAAAACAGTTTTAATTAACCAAAACGTATGGAATAGAATAGACCACCATCGCATATCGCGTATGCTCGCCTACAGTAATTTGGTAATCTGATACTTTTTGGGTTCATTACTTCGGAAATCCGCTACCCATAACGGGTAAATGAGTACTGCGGAGTATTTTATCGGAGTATACTACTGGCCCACTGATCCACACAATAGGGACGCGATAAAACTGGTAGTCCTTTCACGATTTACCCTCCATATTTAAAGACTTATTTTGCGCATTACAAGCCTTTTATAACGTTAACTACGCCGAAAATTTACGATGCCGACTAAAAGCGTGGGGCATTTTGTTCAGCTGGCAAAGTTTGATAACGGTCAGCTTACTTTTAGAGTTCCGTGCCTCTAAAGGAATAAAGGAACCATTACTTGTAGGATCGCTTGCCTGTCTGCTTGTCTAGCAAGTCTTTTAACATCAACTCGTGGAGGTACTAAGTTTAAACTAATATCAAATACTGCCTGTGATCTTTCTTGTACGTGGTCCTTTAAAGCTGATAAAATAACTAGGTAGGTTAGGTATGTTCTAACTCAACAAAATGTTACTTTCATTCGCAAGGCAAACTCCCTTTTCTGGCTTTATTTAGTTTAAAGCTTAATATATAAATAAGGGTACTAATTTAACGCGGCGACTATAAAATATTTCGGAGTACCAAAATTACTAGTCGCCAATCTAACCTAACCTAAAACTATTTAGTCCGCTGCTCACCTAGTAGATATTTTTGTGGCCCCAACTTATTAATTTTTGGTCGCCCGGTTTATTAAATACCTTTATATAAATACTCTAGCAAGAAAAACTGTCGTTATGGTAACCGTTATCGTGATTGTATTATTTTGTATGAAAGCCTCTTTGGGTCGTAGAAGTAGGTACAGTGCCACAAGCTTTTCTGTTCCGGTGACAGCCGTGACAGAGGAGCCACTTGCAATACGAAATTAGCTGTCAAAATGGACTGTCGAATGAAGACTGTTATAGTTCCAAAGATAATCACCGGAACAGAAAAGCTTGTCGCACTATAAGTGAAATTCAATACATATTTGACAGCAGCACTGTGACAGCTTTAAGGACGGTATAGTTCGATTACCTTAACGATAGTTTTTCATGCTAGGGGTACTGATAATATAAGACCGTCTCTTCTATTTGAATAACACATCTTGTAAAACCGAAACTCTTATGGAAATATAAAAAGAACTCAAGTAATCTAAGTGTTACGTGAACGCACACAGGCAATATGGATTTTTTCTTTTCATTACTGACGCACGCAGGTGTGTTCGCTTTCAAACCCCACCTTTTTAGCTATGCTTTCAAACTTTTTGTAGCAAATAGGGTAATCGATGGGTATGGGTAACCCTCACCGAGATTATTTCAGGCTAGTTGTCCGTAAGAAACGTCCATCACCACGTAATTTGGATATATGCGAAAGCACCCCCACCCCCCACCCGGGTCATCAATCTCCATCCGGATGCCGGGCGTCCCTTGAAAAAAACGCGGGAACATTTTCCCGCGCCTGAGTTTTGTTTGACACATCCAACGGTACGCGTGCAGAAACTATAACGTTGCTTCGTAGGAGGATATTATTATCACCTGCGGAGATTTCGTTGGATCGCTGAAATTGTCTTTTGTTTATTTTATTCTTTACATTTTGTAGTTACACTTTCTTTCTTGTCCAAGACAAGGCGACGAGTGACCGGATGACCAGATAACTTATGAAACTAATAGTCATAATCATCATCAGGTAATGACTGAGTGCCACTCAGAAGACGATTTAAATAACGTGTAGTGCAACGCAGTGACTACTTGTCGTGCTGATGCCACGAGATTCCTTGGGGCTAAATATAAATACCTATTGCTGTGAAATTTGAGGTACTAAAAGTGAGGATAACAAGTAATGATGCTTCTGAATAGTATTTAAGCATCTGCTACTTAAAATCGCTGCTGGTTATGAAATTGCGCACGTTCAAAATTTTCTCATTAGACTCCGGTACGGTTATAACTGAACAGCAGACTGCACAATTTCAAATCTGATATATCTCCTCAGACGGCTTTGATTACGCCGTCAAATTACGCTGTTGTCGGACCAATTACACAAAACATTAATTTAAGGCACCAATCTCGTTTGTGAATCGTTCATTAGTGAAAGGGGAGCCGATACCGAGACGAAACTTTTGTCAAAAGTTGCGACTTGAACGGCAAACGAATCTACATTATTATGCCACCCGGTACGCTCCTCGATAAGACAATTAAATAACTATCTCGGCCCATTTATCTGGAGTTCGTTTTGTTTGTTTCTATTAAGCGTAATTAATGCTCGCGCGGACGGGTAAAGGTTAATTAAGTCGGGTAGCTATCTGACATCTGACGGCTGAGCTGGTAAACGTAGCCGCTGGACATTCCGGCGTGGCACGACCGCGGCGCTCCTACCGGCCGCACAGCACCGCCCTTGCACCTCGCCAATATCGAATGGAATTTCCAATTTGAGGCCCTCATCGCTGGACCCGACGACACCTATGAATCTTCGCGGCGCCGGAATCGCTCCCCCTCCAAATCCATCGGTGCGAATCAGTCACCGGCGTAACTGCATTCTTCGGCAGACAGCTAATTTGGCCCCCCATTTACGTGTAAGTCGGGCATCTATCACGGCGGCCTCCGCGTTTCTTCCAATTTACCGAGTACTACTCGTCTATCGGAAGATTCAATGAATGATAACGAGCCTAATAAATACGGAGTCGGCTCGCCGAATGGCCGTAATTAATTTAATGGATTTAGACAAAGAAATATGTACAATGAGATAGTGAGATTAATGGTGAAACTCGACGTTGTTTCGACCATTAGCAGATGTCGAAACGCCGAGGATATTCAGTTACGCGGCGCGGCGGGCGCGTGGCTCCGACACTTTATTTTTTCTTCGGCGTGAGCTCTAATGAAGGCTTGCCGCTAACGAGCTGTAACGCTGCACTTCCCGTTTATTATCAAGCCTGTAATCTAACATCCGTAACTGCACCACCCAACACCGGCGGGCGCTTGCGTTGAAACGACTCGTACCAGATTTCAGTAAACTGACGACAAAAACTGTACAAAATATCAGCGTTATAAATGCACGCTGCAAACGTTCACCTCGTCCCAGTTCCGCGCGACGATTTTAATTTCTAATGCACGGACTAATGCATGCATATAAAGTGACCGGACTATGCAGATCTCGGGTATCTTTACTGGGCTTTCCGCGGATGTTCCAGTTCAACATTTACATAACGGCTATAAAAAGGACTCCTCGAGCCTTACGAAGGGTAACGTCTACTGGCCTTATATCTGAAATCAGCGCAACATAAATTAGCGGACAGGTCGCGTGACGGACCGACTTAGCAACATCGTCTCCTTATCGTAGTCCGGAAACCGCCCGGCTAACCGCTCCATATATCCACGCCCGGTAAAAACCGACCCTAATACTGGAAGCGAAAAGTCCACATTCCCTCGTCGCAACATATTGAAACGTCGCCGTTGAAACGCAATTTCGACTCTATACACAAAAGCAGACGGTCTGATTCACCTCTCGGACAAAAGCGATCGCTAGCAACAAATAAGGTAACATTGCCAGTATGTCAACATAAATAAAGCCGAGTGTCCTTTAACGAAGCAGACGTTGACGTCGGGACACTAATAAAGACGGCACAGGACAATGTGGACTTTAGAGCTTGAGAATTAAAATTGAGATTAGATGTGTCCCGGCGAGGGGTAGTAAATGAAGGCTCGCATTTAGCGGTCATGGTGGTAGTGATATGGGTGGACTTCCTTTGTCTGGTAATCTTATCAGCGTGGCAGGCCGCCCCGCGTCTTGACATGATACATTGCTCGTGCTATACATTTACATCCTACATCCGATGGCTATTAAACGCATAGATGTAGGCTATTTGCAGTTTTCAAAGCTACATACATTTCTGAACATTTAGAGTCTCCTTGGTAAAAGTTACCTATATAAAACTGAATTACTACCTTGAACCGATGATGACTCGTAAGTTATTGAATATGGGGACGAGTTACTAAATACTTCTACTTTAATGAAATAATTTTATTAACGGACCTATGTTCGTTCATGGCCAACTGATTTTTTCGCTTTCTAGTTCCAACATTGAACCATTATCGAAAACCAAAAATAGAAAATTTCTGAACAATTCCATTTACTATTTAGATGATCTCAGAAATCTCAAGGCATTAGTAGGAGCTAATGAAGCGTCCGCCTCGGCAGCTCCTTTCTATAAATAAGGGCGCGCAGCGTCAAAATCGGCAAAGCGCTTCGATCTATCCCTTTGCAATCGCAAACTTTGAATACACCTCTTTCGGACTATCGAAAAGTTCCCGATAATGGATTTGTTCGAGGACTCAATTGTTCCACGATGAATGGGTACTAATTAAAACGAAGTCACGACGGCGCCGGACCAAGTTCCCGATTGTTCCAAACTATAAATCGCTGCGCTGCTCTCTCATATAAATATTGCACTGGCGCGGCACAACTTCGGTGCTAAATTTAAAATCGAAATTTGGGAATCGGTTCCAACGTGAACTAAGCTTAAGTGTTTTTGCGCATAACTAGCCGCAGTCCCGATGTATTCGCGACCATTATGAATATTCATAAATAAGGATTTCTGTCGTTCAACACTCGATTCGTGTTCGGATCAAGATTAAGGGGTAAATTCTAAATTGCTTCGGGAATGTTTTGGGTAACGAGTTTAAGATTGTGAGCACGTGTCGCCGTCTCGTGCCTTGTGAGATTGGCTAAATGTGTCTCGCTTCTGTCAGTGTCCCACACATGCACGAGCTCGCATCTCCCATACGTCAACGTCCCGAGTTATGAAACTACCTGAGGAGATATATGCTTGACAGTTTGACTCTAACATCTGCTGTATAAACGATTCTTTCATCGCACTCTACCACACGTTGCGCAAAATATTTCACTTATATCTGGAACAAAACATGCGCCACTTGATAGATTGTTTTCGTAACAATGGACCGCAGAGCAAACAGATGGAATTAACTCCTTTTTTGTATGCTACGTTCCGGAAAACCGCAGTTTCTCTATTACAAACGCCGCCTGGTTGTTTGCCTCTCCCAATAAGAAATCACGTTTGATCGCGCCGAGCTCGACCGCAAATGAGCCGAAACACACCCCCTTTATCTTCCAATAAGTAAGCTAGCTTTGGTTTTCTTGGGGGAAATGCGGGTTCTAAACGGGGAAACAGCAAGCGAATGCCAGATGGCTCGAAAAATATAAAAATAAACGAACCGGAATATGGATAGTGGCCTCTATCTGATTGTCATTCAGTTTTATGCATAGCGGAGACTGCAAATATGTGTAAAACATCGGGTAGTCGGGAGTCAACCGTAAAACGTGGAGTACTATCCGTTACGTAAACAAAATCCTAAAAAGAGATCGACGAGGCCGACCCACGGAAGGCAATTTTGGAAAAGTAACACAGAAAAAGTTCGTTCCTTAACGCGCCGACAAATCCCAGGGTGGCGTTCAAAATCGCGTTCCCTTTTTAAAGTTGAGACGATTCGCGTAACGAGTGTCGAATTCTCGGGCCCCAGGGCCCCCTACAGGAGACGAAGTGTCCCCTGGAGGTGCCTCAGTAATTACCCACCATTACAGACAAAAGACACGATCCGTCCGATTACCATAATTCCCAAGCCCCGAGACGGGATATAAATGGGCCACATTTTGTAGTACCACGACGGCTGACGTGTGTATTAATGACTATACTTGTCCTCTTAAATTAGGTGAGGGATCTGGTGATTTAGTTTTTCATTGGCGGTGGAACGAGGCCCGATAGATCGTCCCTACCGCGCACGAGCGCATTTATCCCGACCTTCGGCCGCCCTGGATAAATGCTTCCGTTTAGTTGCTACTTGAATACTTCTTATGCAAATAAGTTACTACTCGCCGACCTTAAGCATTTATTTTCTCATCATCGAGCCTTTTAGGTGTGTTTGTATACGAAAACATTTTTCTTTCGAGAAATTTTCAAATTCCTTCATTTATCTCTAATTACTGCCGAGAGAATCGTTTCAAAGGGTGTTCGTACAAAGGGCGCTGACGATATTATCGAGAACTTCCATTTTCTTTTCAGCAATAAAACTGGGGGCGATCGTGAAAAAAACAACACAAAAACCCTTTTAAAATTAATTGAGTTTTCTTGCGGCTACATCGGCCGCTACAATAAATTAATTAACGCTCGAAGGAATCCTTAAAATTTGTCGAGGATCAAAAGTTGGCGGGCGCTCGCGGGCGGCCACAGATAATTCTTCGATTTTCCATTAGGTTATATTAGCGTTGGGAGAGGCCTCTGCTGGCGCGCCCCGCGGTTTGAGCAATGGCTCCCGGTCTAATATATTTCCTTTATACTAACTACCGGAACACGCGATCTTTGATCCATTTGCATGGGCCGATTCACGCTCCTATTTGTTTACGAGCAATTACGGTGAGCAATATTTGCCCCTTAATTGAATTTGAACTTGTGAATTTTCGTGGATAGAATTAATTAAATTTTTCCTGCTGCTAATGCTCCGACCGCGCGGGAGCTGATTAATTTTGTTAAAGCTTTTAGCGCTGAAAACGAGGTTGCCTTTGGTAATAAAACAGTTTATAGATTTTCCAATCGCCTTTTGGACTTTAAATATGGCGAACCGTTATGAAAATAATATTCACCCACGCTTTAGCAATAAAGCAGAGTGCTATATCAAAGTATAAACCGCCTTATGTACCTATTCTGTAACAACGAAATAAAACCGTCACAAGTCGTCAACAGTGAAACATCTTTCACTTTTGTCTAACATATAAATATGTTTGTCCCCAGGTTGTCTCCTAGAAGGATCCCGGTTCCCGCCCGATGTGCCACCGAGAAACCCGACCATGTCTCGGCTGAACGGCCGTATCACCGGTAACCCCGCTGACCTGGCGGACTTTGAGCCGTCGTGCCTCGTGCGCACGCCCTCTGGCAACTTTTACGTGCCTTCAGGTTAGAATCCCCCCCTACTAAGTAATAATCTCAACTCTAATAACCAATCAATAAGCCATTTTATGGTTGCCGCTACAAAAACATTGCATTCTTAGTTTGTTTCATGTTTTATTCCTTTTTTTAGCAGGGAAAACTTAAAAATGAGTATAATAATGATTAATTACAATTAAATAAAAACAAATATGAGAATTACGAATTACGTGTTTTTTTATACATCATCACAGAAAGTGGGCATTCTTGTTGGCAACGAATTGCAAACTAAGTATACAATAATGCGTAAATTGTATTTTTTTTTAGATGATTTTAAATATACACAGATATTTTAATGAAAACTAACGATTAACTTTAACTTTGATTTCACAGGGGACATACAAAAGAATCCGTCTATGGATTACAAATCAAACTCGTCGTGTAGTAGTCCAGGCAAGCAGGACAAAAGCACGCTAGAGAGGATGGACCGAGAGCGCGCGCACCCGGCGTTCGGCGCGCCCGTTCCCGTGTTGCCCGTGCGCAACAATCTCCGCGCCTCCCACTTCCCCCCTGCCGCCTCCCGCTTCCATTTCAGGAAGGGGCTCTCTTCAAGGTGCTCTTGGAAGTGCACCGCCATAGTGTTTATAATACTCTTCGTTCTTCTATTAGCCATTGCTTCTTATATGTCAGGTGAGTACTTTCCAACAGACTTTGATTTATTCATGCTTTATTAGTAGCAAATCATTAGTTGTAAGGTCATACATATCATAGTATGAAGGTATTATCTATTCGAAAAATATACATAATGTAAAGAAATCGCTAACAATCATCTTATATCACTAACAACAATATTAATACAGTAATTTTATTAACGTTGACAATTTTGTCCACAGCCTCATACTTTGTGAACTGGTCATATCAGACTTCGAAGGCGTGTACAGTACTAGTTGGTGAATCTACAGAAATGTTCTCGGCGTCTAAAGCGACGACGATCGAATCGAGTAACAAATCTCTAACGAGACCACACCAGAGCTCGTCTTCAACCTCCTCAGGTAAAGGGGACAGCCACTCACGCCCACGTAGAAGTATAGATGGGCATGCTTCTTCTGTATCACCTTCTGTTTCTTCTTTGGATTCTTCCACTACTGTAGATATGCATGAGCTAATCACTTCTTCTTCTGTAAGCACTGTTAGTTTTATGCATGGTGTGACGTCGACCGCTACTACTACTGTTGTTACTGAAATAAACCAAGAGGATGGGGAAGGTAGTAACAGTGCTTTTGTAACTAGCAACGCTAATCATAGTGGTGAGCTAACGGTAAATAACACTCATCAGCTTAAAAACTCATCGCATAACAATGAACGTAACGAGGAAACCACTACTGAAAGTGCTACCTCTGAAGAAATTACAGCGTCTAAAGAGGTCACTTATACGATTCCTCAAAATGTGCCTACTACTAAAACGAAGGAAACTACTGTTGAACAACCACTAGAAATACCGCAATCTCCGGTTGAATCCAAAAAATATTTAGATGATATTGCATACGATCCTGAATCAATGCAGAACGATGCGCGACCTTCGCTTTACTCTTATGGCATACATAAGCTTCAGTACCTAAAGCTAATTACTAGATTAAAGGAAGTTAATGATGATATACATATTTCTTTAAATGATTCGACTGATAATGATGTCGACCTTAACAGATTACATTACGATAGTGACAATAATTCGTCTAATGATGACATAAAAATTCCGCAAATTGTTACTACTGCGCCATTAACCACGATAACACCTGTAACAAGAATATCGAACGTAGAGGAAGCTGCGACAACAGCGGCAGCGAATTTAATGACCACGCACACCCAGCATGTTGTGACTA
Organism: Crambus lathoniellus; assembly: GCA_949710035.1. Classification (NCBI taxonomy): domain Eukaryota; kingdom Metazoa; phylum Arthropoda; class Insecta; order Lepidoptera; family Crambidae; genus Crambus; species Crambus lathoniellus. The sequence goes on from OX453304.1 coordinate 2,935,333, forward strand.
CCACACAGCCAACACCGAGTGTCACTAATATTGATTTGACTAATAATACAATTGTAAATAAAGTTGCTGAAACATCAATCCCTCCAGAAGACGCCACTTTGAATACTCAAACCAAATTTCCCGATATTGCATCTAACCCAAAACATGTGTTGATTAACCTCACAATCTCTGCTGATGGTGCTGATAGTGCATCATATAAACCTTTATATTCTTTAACAGTAACAGTTCCGACAGTTGGTGATAGTAATGAAATACCTTCTGTAAAAATTACACCAATGGACACTGAGCCAACTTCCCCCACAAACTTTAATAATCCTGTGGCTTTGGAAAGTATAACTAAGCCAGAAAATACAGATAATGGCTGGGGAGGAACTTGTGAATGTGCCTGTCCAGTTTGTGAAGAAGCTGGTGGCGAAAATTTTTATGAAGACATTACTGAGACTTCTGTCAGTGACACAACTGCATCAACTTCTGCATACGTCTATGTTAACGGAACTAGGTCCTCCCTGACAACAGAATCTACAGGTTCTGTTAGTCTAGATACTGATTCAACTGAAACTCCCACCGATTACACAACTGAGAGTGGAATGACAACAACTGACGTCAGCGATACTACTGTAGATATAACAACTGATTATGAATTTGAAACTGTATCTACAACAGCAGTGCCAGAATGTGTATGCCCAAAGGTTAAGATTCCGCCTATTTTAATCTTAGAAGGTGAGGTTGTTGGATTTGAATAAAATCACCGATAATGTACTAACCGTCACCGAAACCCATTGGTTAGGAATTTTAGTGAACAACTATTTTTCATGACTAACACACTAATATCAACGAAAGCGTCAGGGTGTGGGAATAACGCTAATGTTTACATACTGCATGTGCTTCTAAAAAACTTCACTCAGTGTTTATGCCTTTACGGTTCGGGAACTAGATTGTATGCATAGTAAAATAGAATGTAGTTAGTACCTAGTGTAGTATATTATGTTGTTACTTTACATTTCTGTTGATAAGTTCATTTACTGTGATAAAAAAATGTCATCTCATTTTGCATGTGATAAAATCGATAGGTATTATTTTGAACTTCATTATACTAATACTTTATTCTGTTTATAGGAGCGCGAACGTTCCCCGCGCAAACGTTCCCGCCTGACGGAACGACATTCATACAAATTAATCTAGGTGAAAAATTATCAAAAGAAATCCCTCCATATAGTTATTGGAACATGCAGTTTTATCAATCAGAAGCTACATATGTAAAGTTTGACTACATGATCCCACGTGGTGCGTCAATAGGTGTCTATGCGAGGAGAAATGCATTGCCAACACATACGCAATATCATTTTTTGGAAGTCCTTAGTGGATTCAAAGCAAGAACAACAAGAGCTTCACATGTAAGTACAGGAAATTATATAGACTCGATGTTAACATATTTTGCATACAAAAACAAATCAACATTTTGGTAATAACTTAATTTACAGCCGTCGGTGAAGAAAGAAATGACTCACTACATGGAACAAGGACATTGGTTTCTCTCTCTGTATAATGACGATGGCGACCCTCAAGAAATTTCGTTCATAGCAATCATGGCTGAGGACATGACCCATAACTGTCCCAACGGGTGTTCGGGCAAAGGCGAATGTCTCATGGGCCATTGCCAGTGCCAGCCAGGATTCGGTGGAGACGACTGTAGTGAAAGTAAGTTGAAAAATTAATTACTGAACGCCACAACATTTTATTTTGATTACATATACTAATAATTCTCTTGTTAACAATTACAGGCGTTTGCCCAGTTCTCTGCAGCCAGCGAGGAGAATACATCAACGGGGAATGCCAATGTAACCCAGGATGGAAAGGAAAAGAATGCTCTTTGCGACATGATGAGTGCGAGGTTCCGGACTGCAATGGCCACGGCCATTGCGTCAACGGAAAGTGTTCTTGCGTCCGTGGCTACAAAGGAAAATTTTGCGCAGATGTTGACTGCATTCATCCAACTTGCTCTGGTCACGGATTTTGCATTGAAGGCACGTGTGTTTGTAAGAAAGGCTGGAAAGGACTGGATTGCGCGACAATGGATAAAGATGCTCTTCAATGCCTCCCGGATTGCTCTGGACATGGAAATTTCGATGTAGACACACAGACGTGTTCTTGTCATGCAAGATGGTCAGGCGAAGACTGCTCCAAAGGTGAAATTTTGTTTTTTCTTCAGAAACTTCCATCTTATCGACTTAAGAGGCCGGCGTCCGGTCAGGTCAGGTCCGGTCAAATTGGAGAACAGAATATCTAAATCTATGTTGATATTTGATGAGCCCAATGGCGCAGTGGTTATAAGCTTTACACCGAGACAAGGGTTGTGCGTTTGATCCTCACCCGAGACACATCTGTATCTGTTCTGAATCTGGATATTATCTTCATTCATTTGTTGATTCTGATATCCGCAACTCAAGTGCTTGAGAGACCGGCGACCGATCAGCTCCCCATACTAACGTAATACCAAAATGATTTGAAATTAGATCATTATTTCCTGTAATTGTGTTGGTTTTCGTATTAAGACAGTATTTATCTAGGTTTCTATTTAAAAAATAATCCTAAATAATTGCGCTTTTGTATGAAAAAATGTAATTGGCAATATTTTTTATTGGGTAGATATTATGGATTTTTTTTAAAATAGAAATACTGTCTTAAACCAAATAACATCACAAGTACAGTCAATCATGCTCAATATTTAAATAATTTTGGTATTACGTTTGTATGGGAGACTGACGCGTCGCGGGCGTACCTACAATTATTTCCTTATATTCATAACTAAACATGTGATTTCCTTGTCTATTACAGAGGTGTGTGATTTAGACTGTGGGCCACATGGAAGGTGCGTTGGAGAGTCATGTGTCTGTGATCCTGGTTGGTCCGGAGAATTCTGTACTTCCAAACTTTGCGACGCACGTTGCAGCGACCATGGTCAATGCAAAAACGGCACTTGTCTTTGTGTATCTGGTTGGAACGGTCGTCATTGTACCTTGGAAGGCTGCCCTCGTGGGTGTGCTGGCCATGGACAGTGCAGAGTAGCCAACGATGGTCACTGGGAATGCAAATGCTTCGACGGTTGGGATGGACCTGATTGTACAACGCTCAAGGAGCAGATCTGCGACGATTCCAAAGACAACGACAAAGGTATACCTAGTTGGAAGTTATAAATAAAGCTGATCATTTAAGACGATAATAATATTCATGATTCTTATGTTACTCTTCTGTTAAGATGGCCTCGTCGACTGTGAAGACCCGGAGTGCTGTCAAAGTCCTGCTTGTAAGGGCAGTCAGTTGTGTGTGTCATCGCCGAAACCTACGGACATTCTGCTCAGGAAGCAACCTCCGGCTATCACCGCGTCTTTCTTCGAGAGGATGAAGTTCCTCATCGATGAAGGTAGTCTGCAGAACTACGCCAAGCAGGAAACGTTTAACGAGAGGTGAGATTTGGTGTTTGGTGTTACTCGTTAGACATAAGCAAAAGGTGTTTAAAGAATTTGTTGACAAAGTTAACCTATTCTTTTTACACTTACACTAACTGATTTATATTAATAATAATAAAAATATCTGTTTATATAAGATATGCAATGTTGTGCCCCAGTCAATCCTATTGTTTATTTACATTTAAGAGTTTTACATGTTGCTTTTATTTATTTTCTTTTCACGTCTATTCGTCAATATTTGTGTTTAAAACCAAATTCTAACGAAAAGTCTGAGCAATCGGCACTTGCATGTTATTTTATTTATATGTCAACTTAACACATGCTTAGGCAATCTAACATTTACTGGATCCTCTTAGACTAACAATGACTGTGATGATATATAACTTACTCATTCTTTTTCATTTCTCTGGCCTTTCTTACGCTGCGCAGTATGTTTTGGAATCACTTCAATACCAGGTAAGATTTGTGATGAAACGGATTGTGTGTTACACTTAGAACAGAATATTCATTATTTATTAATATTATAGATATTATGATAAATTAATTGGCAATATAATTTATGCATTAATTATATTAGTGTTTTCATGTTTTATAGTAACCTTTTGTTGTGTCCTGTGAATTTGTGTTACGCTTTTTATTTACTAATATATTATAGATATTTTTGTACGTAGTCAATAAGAGCATTATTTTTACCCCCCAAAGTAATACTAAATATTATGGTGACTAGTTCATACAATACAGAGTGCGAAACGTAGATACCCATAGTAATAGAGGCATCAAAAGTAGAACCCTTTCACGTAGGTAGGTACATTACGTTTTGTACAGAATATCCCAAAATAATTAAATATTTCACTAAGCATTTTCCTTGTTATACTTAAAAGTTTTCTTTGTGTAAAGACCATCAAATTTTAATAAATGTTTAAATGTATAAACAACAAAAAAGAATCTCCCTTAATCTAATTGATTCTAATGAATTTTACTTGGTTTTAAAAGCTTCTCCAGTAAAATGTAGAATTCTGTTATACAATACATTTCAAGATGTGTGTGTCTACAGCTTCCCTTATAATAAGACATTGAAAAATTCTAAGCATGGTACATTTTAAATCATGTTAGAAGCAATCAAACGTATCAGTAATTATTACTGATACTTTGTATTGTTATTTGTGTGTTTAAGCTGAAGAAACGTGTCCCCGGCTGGCACATGTATGCCGTTAAGGCAAACCAGTGAGGTTGGGGTTTTAGACTTTAGTCATTTAACTCACAATTAGATCAATGAGAACCAGAAATAGGTACCAACCGTAACACTCAAATACTGTTAAAACTACGATCATATAAGTGTGTGCCAGCTAGAGTATCGTGTCTCTGGCTTGCACAGCTGTATCTTCATAATTGTTTAAGGTACTATTATGTGTTATACTTTAATACTCGCAGTAGAACTGGAGCACCAGGCTCCAAATTTAGCAAATCATCGATCCGATAAGTGTGACCAGTAAAGGTTGCTCCTAAAATTATTACTGATGCGTTTGATTGCTTCTAATATGCTTTAAAATATACCATGCTTAGAATTTCTCTATGTCTTACGAGGAAGCTGTAGACACACACATAATTTCAAGTTGTCCAGTCTTTTTAGAATTCGTTCCTGATCAAAATAATTCAGACAAAGAAATTATCGCCGACCTTAAAAATATTAAAAATTACTCCAACTTGCAGTCGCTCTGCCGTGATCCGTGGTCGCGTGGTGACCTCCCTGGGGTCAGGCTTGGTCGGAGTGAGGGTGTCGACGTCCACTCCGCTGGAAGGCTTTACCCTGACTCGGGAAGACGGCTGGTTCGATCTGCTGGTCAATGGAGGAGGAGCGGTCACTCTACACTTTGGAAGAGCACCTTTTAAGCGGTCCTCGCAAGTTGTATTCGTGCCATGGAATGAGGTGGGTGCAAGTTTTAATGTTGATAGAGATAGAGAAGAGACAGAAATCCAATTTAATCCTACTAATATATGCGAAAGTTTGTGAGAACGGATGTATCTATGAATGTTTGTTACCCTTTCACGCAAAGACTTCTAAACGGATTTGGTTGAAATTTGGCACACATATAGTAGATAGCCTGGATTAAAACATTAAAACATAGGATACTTTTTATTCCGATATTCTCACGGGAACGGGAACCACACGGGTGGAACCGCTGGCGACCGCTAGTCCTTGATAGATCGGAAGTTATGAGTTTGACGTTTTCTTGAAATTCTACTGTAGTTTAGTAGCCCCAGCTGGTATAGTTTCGATATTTTTTAAGCGCAACTTTATTACTACTATTTTGACACGTAAGCCTCGTTCCACATATTTAAGAACTAAGTATAGTAGGTTATAAAATTTCTAATTAAAAGTAAACTTAATTACTTTTTAAATGCTTGATTACAATTTATTTACGTAACATTTTTAAGGCAATATAAATCACTAGGGCTCTCAACGTCAGGCCCCCGACGCACTTGATTCAGTCGTTAATAAACCGAACGACTTTCGGCTAACTTCGTGTGCAGCAATTAAATTTTTTGCTACTCCGGAAACATGCGAACCGACGATTAAAGAGGCATTATAAAAATTTAAGTCTCAATTCTACACTTTTAAGGTGACTTTATAAGACTTTCTTTATGAGGAAACAGGTAATTGGAAATGCCAGCTGCTTACCTTATATTTGAACTTTTTAATTAGCATTTGGAAGCGCTTAATAGAATATTTAAGTCGCCTTAAGTAGGTAAAGAAAAATTAAAAAGTTGCGAAATGTTTTAAATGTCATTAAAGTGGACAGATATAGAAGTTCCTATGTTTAAGAAAATATCAAATTAATGGATCATTTTTAGCTTTATTATGTAGCTATATTTGTAGGTACAGTCTAATTAGTACAAATTAAATGGGCTTTAAAAAAGTCTTTTTTTGAAATTACTCCAAAAGAATTTAAATTGTCTATCATTTTAAGCTATCGAATGAATGACATAATTGTTAAGGACTTAGCTGGAAGGAATTTCAAATATTTTTTACTTTGCCGCGTTCACAATGCAATTTTTACTATCGAAAATAAGGTATTAAAAAAATCGATTCGTCTCACAACTAGTTCCGATGGGACTTGAACCCACGACCTTGCACTATCCAGGCGAATGTGAATGAAGAGCATTCGTAAACGAAGTAATGTAGATACATGAAGTATTAGAAAAAATCGACCTGTCTCCCAAATAGCTCTGATGGGACTTAAACCCGGGCGAATGCTCTTTTGTTTTTGTGTTTTGGAAGAAACTTATCACTTACCTATTCCCCGGCAGGTGGTGATAATCGATGAAGTGGTGATGACGACTTCGGACGAGAAAGGCGGCATGGGCCCACCGCAGGCGTGTCTCGCTCACGACTACGATGCCATGAAACCAGTGGTTCTGGCCACTTGGAAACACGGCTTCCAGGGAGCCTGCCCTGATAAGAGCGCTATACTGGCCGAGTCTCAGGTAAGACAATTAATCTGGAAACTTATGGTCACTTCTTGAGGTAAGAAAATATATCTAATGACTGTTTCACAGCTGTCCGTGTCTTCCTCTGCACTAGTCTGAGAGCTGTGTTCTCCGGGAGACCCGTGCAGGAACTAGCCCTAAATTATTGTTACAATGCTTATTGTTGGACATAGGCCCCAAAAAAAACCCGACTACTCGTTGTTCTGTCTTTCTTTTTGCAAAACAAATCGCAATCAAAAAATTCATCTATCTAAACCAAAGGTTGTAGGTTTTAATAATTGTTTTAATTTTTTACATACATACATATACTCACGCCTGTTTCCCATGGGTGTAGGTAGAGACTATGGATCGCCACCTACTACAATCCTTGCACGCTTCTTTTTTATTTTAACTATATAATATAGATGTTCTCATATCTGCGTTTGCAGGTTGTTCAAGAAAGTCTCCAGATTCCTGGCACAGGACTCAACCTGGTGTACCACAGTTCGCGAGCGGCCGGCTACCTCTCCACTATCCAGCTACAATTGACTCCCGAGAAAGTACCTCCCACCCTCGCTCTCATTCACTTGAGAATCACTATCGAAGGCATTCTCTTCGAAAAGACCTTTGAAGCGGATCCTGTCATCAAGTTCACATACCCTTGGAACAGGTTGAATGTGTACAGGCAGAGGGTTTACGGAGTAACAACTGCGCTGGTGAAAGTTGGTTATCAGTATACTGACTGCAAAGACATCATATGGAACGTGCAGACCACGAAACTCAGCGGCCATGATATGAGTATTTCTGATGTCGGAGGATGGAATTTGGATATTCACCACAGATATAACTTCCATGAAGGTATGCTACCGATAAAACCTTTTTTTCGTTTAATGATGAATCTTAGACGTCTGCTCAATTCATAAAAACCAAAAACATCTACTCTAATTTGAGTAAAACATATGAATGAAGCTCCATTAATTTCGCTCGTAGCCTATTTAGACATTATCCATGATGAAAATATCTGGTTACCAAAAAAATTATATTATAGCCTCTGCTAGCTATGAACATTTTTATTAAAATAAAATTCTTATACTTCCAGGTATCCTCCAAAAGGGTGACGGAGCGAACATCTACCTGAAACACAAACCTCGTCTGATCATCACGGCCATGGGTGACGGGCGGCAACGCGCGCTGGAGTGCGGCGGCGAGTGCGCGGGCGCAGCGGCCAAGCAACGGCTGTTAGCGCCCGTGGCGTTGGCCGCGGCTCCGGACGGATCCATCTTCGTAGGGGACTTCAACCTTGTGAGGAAGATCGGCACCGACGGGACCGTGCGCACGGTGGTCAAATTGAAGTAAGTAAAAGATTTTTTGCGGTCCAGTAAATAAGAGAAAAGTTAGGAAACATGTGATAGTAAAAAACCACGAGCCTTATAAGTAGCTTACAGGCGGGATAAGCTAACTACTTAGGTATAGGGGAAGCTACTTAAAGGGCTCGTGGTTTTTTACTATCACATTTTTCCTTTACTTCCAGAATCGCATTGTGAATGCATAAAAATCATTTAACATCTCAAGAGAAATATGGTATACACTATAAATATATATTCAAGAATATTATTTCAATTCTGATTTATGTTAGCATTACAAAATTTGACGATGATTGCTAAATGTATGATATTGTTTTATTAGTGTATGAGCGAAGTATAATTTTTTATACCTGTTTCTTTTCAGTGCCACTCGGGTTTCCTACCGCTACCACATGGCCTTGTCACCTCTAGACGGAACTCTCTACATTTCCGATCCGGAATCGCACCAGATAATCAAAGTCCGCAACACTGATGACTACAGCGACCCTGAGCGCAACTGGGAGACAGTCGTAGGATCTGGAGAAAGGTGTTTACCTGGAGACGAAGCTCATTGTGGTGATGGTGCCTTAGCTAGAGATGCAAAACTCGCCTATCCTAAAGGAGTAGCCGTTTCTATTGACAACGTACTGTACTTCGCTGATGGCACGAACATCAGAATGGTTGATCGCGACGGAATCATCACAACAGTCATAGGAAACCATATGCACAGGGCGCATTGGAAACCAATCCCCTGCGAAGGCACGTTGAGCGTTGAAGAAGTTCACCTCAGGTGGCCTACAGAGCTTGCCATCAATCCGTTAGACAACAGTTTGCATATCATTGATGATCACATGATCTTACAAATGGCGCCAGATGGCAGAGTGAAAGTGATCGCCGGCAGACCGTTGCATTGTCCATCACCATTAACTGGTTACGACATGGAACTGGCCACCTACGCTACATTAGTGATGCCACAAAGTATAGCATTTGGTGCAGCAGGAGACCTTTACGTAGCTGAGAGTGACTCGCAACGAATCAACCGTGTGCGTCTTATTACTACAGACGGGAAGATTTCCCTGTATGCTGGTGCTGAATCTAAGTGCAATTGCTTAGAAAGAGGTTGTGACTGTTTTGAAGCAGACCATTTCCTAGCTTCAAATTCCAAGTTTAATACTATTTCAGCTGTCATTGTGAGTCCCGATGGTATAGTTCACATCGCTGACCAAGCGAACTATAGGATAAGATCTGTTATGGCAAGCATTCCTGATGCCAGTGGAGCGAGAGAATACGAGATATATTCACCGGACACGCAAGAAATTTACATCTTCAATAGATTCGGGCAGCACATTATGACCAAGAATATTTTGACAGGAGAAAATAATTATGTTTTCACTTATACTGTAAACACAAGCAATGGCAAATTGAGCACAGTAACTGATGCAGCGGGAAATAAAGTCTTCCTTTTACGTGATTATTCTAGTCTAGTAAACTCGATAGAAAATACCAAAGGGCAGAAGTGCAGACTGAGAATGTCAAGGATGAAAATGCTACAGGAATTAAGAACTCCGGACAATTTCAATGTAACTTTCGATTATCATGGTGCAACTGGATTACTAAAAGCCAAGTACGATAGCACCGGACGAAGTTACATCTACAAATACGATGAATTTGGAAGATTGACTTCCGCTGTAACTCCAACAGGTAGAATAATTAACCTTACCTTTGATTTAAGTCTTAAAGGTGCTACGGTACTTGTCAGCGAGAATAACAGGAAGCCGGTTTCAATACTAATAAAGGGATCGTCAGTAAGAACTAAAGTGGGAGAAGCAGAGAAGAAAACTATTATTTCAACTGATGGCAGCATTTCTTCAAGCATGCCATGGGGTCATGTCATCTCGACCGACACCGTTCCATACACAATCTTATCAGAAATAGATCCTATATTGGGCGAAAGTTACCCAGTCCCAGCAAAGCAAAGAACCGAAGTTGGAGGTGACTTGGCCAATCGATTTGAATGGCGATACTTCTTACGAAGATTGCTTTCGAACAAAGGAAAATCCAGCAAGGCTGTCGCGCAGATTGGGCGAAAGTTAAGAGTTAATGGTGAAAATCTCCTTACTCTAGAATACGATAGAGATACTTCAACAGTTGCTGTATTCATGGACGACAAAGTAGAACTCTTGAATGTGACTTACGATAGAACGGCAAGACCAGTCAAATGGGGACCTAGAAGTGGTATCTTTGCGGAAGTTGAACTTGAATATGACCGATTCAACCGACTTACAAGATGGAGCTGGGGAGACCTTAACGAAACGTATGTCTTCGATAGAGCAGGAAGACTGCATGAGATAAGATATGGTGATGGATCCTCGTTGGCTTACTCATTCCGTGATATGTTCACCAGTCTTCCATTGAAAGTAACGACGCCAAGAGGCAGCGATTACCTCCTAGATTATGACGAATCAGGTGCCCTCCAAAACTTAACAACACCTCGTGGCCACATTCATACGTTCGCTCTCATGACATCTCTCGGCTATTTCAAGTACCAGTACTTCTCACCAATGAATAGGCACCCATATGAAATTTTATACAATGATGACGGTCACATCTTAGCTAAGATATTCCCCCACCAATCTGGTAAAATACTGTATGTCTATGACAGCACTGGCAAACTGGAAACTATATTAGCAGGAGCGTCTGCCATCAGGTACGTGTATCATGAAAACACACATCTTGTGAAGAACGTAGAGATCACAGATCCAGATTATGAACTGAAACAGGATTACAAATACCACGCAGGCATATTGAAGGATGAAAAGATGAAGTTCAATTCTAAGAGTGGCCTGAACAACGCTCACTTTAAATTCCAATACGATGGCAACGCTCGACTTTCGACAATTGACGTGAACATCAACAGCAAAGAAATGCCACAGTTGCGATTGAAATACAACCAGAACCTCGGAAGCCTCGAAGGTGTAAGCGATTTGAGAATATTCAGAAACACTTTCAACCGTTCTGTTATGCAAGATACCAGTAAACAATACTTCACTATCACAGATTATGATGACTATGGAAGAACCAAATCCATTCTAATGAACATCAAATCGTTTGACGTATTTCGTTTAGAATTGGAATACGATGTGAGGAATCGAATCAAGTCTAAGAAAATGATGATCGGGGATACGACTTCTAGCGATAGAATTAGCTACAACTATGACGGACATCTTATGGAAGTAGTTGGCTCTGAGGATGACTGGAAGTACGTCTACGATGAGAACGGCAATGTTATCGGAGTTATTGAACACGGCGAGAAGCGCTATCTGGGCTACGATATTGGTGACAGAGTTGTTCAATACGGCGACATAGAATTCAGCAGCTACGATGGTCGCGGATTTGTTATCAGGCGAGGCGAACAGAAATACAGATATAACTCTCGTGGACAATTCGTACATGCTTTCGAAAGAGATAAGTTCCAAACCTGGTACTATTACGACAACAGGAATCGGTTAGTAGCATGGAAGGATGATAAAAACAACGTGACTCAGTTCTTTTACACAAATCCTCAAACGCCAAATCTTATCACTCACATGCATTATCCTAAAGCTGAAAAGACTGTCCGATTCCTTTACGATCAAAGAGATTTCCTAACCTGTATTGAAACAGAAGACTCACGATACTACGTTGCCACTGACCACAATGGATCGCCTCTAGCCGTATTTGATGTTAACGGAGAAATCGTTAAAGAAATCAAACGAAGTCCGTTTGGAAAGACAGTCAAGGACACTAACCCTGGATTCTACATTCCAGTAGATTTCCACGGCGGTATATTCGATTACAACACCAACTTGATTTACTTAGACAACAGGCTATATGATCCAGTTGTTGGACAATGGATGACCCCCAGTTGGGAACACCTGGCGACTAAGTTGAGCCTTCCTACCGACATTTTCATCTACAGATTCAAGAACAACGACCCCGTAAACAAGAATCAGAACGTTCCATACATGACCAGTCTTGGAAGCTGGTTGCAGTTGTATGGCTATGATCTGGACAAAATGATGGGATCAAAATATATCACCAACATGATCTTCCAACCGATGACGTCGGTCACGGCTCCTCAACTCGCCCCAGACTTCGGAGTTATGTCCGGTCTTCAATGCATCATAGATAAGGTAAAGTACATCAACTTTTATTTAAATTATAAAATTATAAGTACTACAAATAAATCGAGCAAACAGTCTAACCTCTTATTCTGTTTCAGGTGAATGACAAACTTTCCGACATAGACTTCGTACCAACACCGCTACTCAAGATGGAACCAATCACGAGGAACTTACTTCCACGAGTTTCGTACAAGCGTGGAGTGTTCGGTGAAGGTGTTCTCATATCCAGAGTCGACGGCAAAGCTTTTATCAGCGTCGCTGATGGTGCCAACAGCGTGGTAGAAGATGTGATAACTACAGTATTCAACAACTCATACTTCCTCGATGTGCACTTCAGCATTCACGATCAGGACGTATTTTACTTCGTCAAAGACAACTCGCTGAAGATCAGAGATGATATGGATGAATTGAGACGGTTGTCAGGGAAGTTCAACGTATCTCAAGATGAAACCAATGATCAAGGCTTAGAGGTAAGAATTTCACATTTTTTATATATTTTATAACTAGAAGTATCAGAACATCAAACAGATACCTAAGTACTACTATAACACTTGTATGAATATTAATCTTATATCATCAACATTCAGATTGTCTTCCAATAGTTTTTCAATCAAATCAGCCGGCCTAGCATGAGCGGCTTTTATCGACTATTGAAGCATGATAAAGAGTCTATATCTTGCTTACACCTTAGTGGGGTAAGCAAGGCAGCATGACGTATCATGTCATATCGCGTGATGTAATGATGGTCATGCTAGGCAGGCAGGATACGTAGACAATGCAATATTTAAAGATCTTAAGTCACTCCCACGCCACTTCTGCTACACTTGCTACATTGTGATTAAAAACATGTTTCATACTTCAGGTACGAGTGCACGCCGTCGGTAAGGGATCGGCACAAGCAGTCATAGTGCTCCGCTACGGGGTGGACCCGGCGCAAGAGCGGATCAAACTGCTGAAGCACGCCCACAAGCGGGCCGCGGCTCGAGCGTGGGAGAGGGAGAAAGCGCTAGTGGCCGCCGGCTGGGAGGGGCGCGGCTCCTGGACGGAGGAGGAGAAGGAGGAACTGATCTCGCACGGGATCGTCGACGGCTGGGCCGCCAGAGACGTGCACTCTGTGAACAAGTACCCTCAACTGGCGGACGATCCCGCTAACATCATTTTTGTGCGCGACGGCAGAAGGAAACGGAGAAAGAGCGGCCGCGCGCGTCACCGCTCGTGACTCCACTAACGTGCCATAACACGCCATGTCGCTCCCGCGCCCGACCCCCGCCCTCGCGCGGGAGGGGGGGCCGCGCGCGGGAACTCGGTAGCGTTTTAGTTCTTACTACTTTTATAGGACTGAAATATTTTCGATGGTCTGCCTCGGTTGATACTCTCGAGCCGCGAGCTCCTGTGATCGGTGTAGTTCTCATAAATAGTGAAATAAGGGACTGAAAGAAAATACGAGTGAACGGAAATCCGCGGTTTGGTGTTCGGAATGAAAATTTAAGCACTTCGTAGGCCATAGGACGGTTACTCGGTTTGTTGCTTCTCGTACTTAGGCGTATTGTTTGTAACCCCGTAATGATAAGCTTATTTTTGATACTTTAACCCCTTCGTTGGACTGAATCGAATCTCATGTAACAACTCACGACAGGGTACCGACTCATGAATAAAATTGAAATTAAATATAATAAATAATACCTAAATACGTTAACAGCATAATAATGGAACCAAAATACTCAAAATGCGATCACAATTTATTTTACCAATTTTTACATTATTTTTACTAAATATTTTTTACTATTATACCCTCGCATATACGCATATACATTCACGGTGTAGACTTATATAATTTCACCAATCAATGTATTCCTATCACATTTTAGCCAAATATTTCGTTCTACCCATTAAATTAAGATATTTGTACATAATATTTTATTCTTGTAGTTGTTCCTTTTTAATGTTAGACCTAAGGTCTTTTTTACTTCGCAATACTATTACTATTTAAGCAATAATTTTATATTTTTTTATATTCCTCAATAGTCTGACTCTTCAAATTAATGAACCCTATCTGTTTGTTTGCAACACTGCGGGAACCATGTCACATTCAATTTGCAGAGTTCAGAGTGATAACTCCGTATCAGTTTCAAAATAGCTACAAGTTTTTTTTCGGAGCGACAGAGTTCTAAGTAGCCATACACTAATCTCGTAACAGTAGAACGGCCTCGTAAATAGACAAATAAAATAAATAGTTTAAAAAAAAACAGAAAACGTTAATACGTACATTCTGCATGTGTTGTGCAATAATCGAACAGTAGGATTTACCGTATCCATTTAGGGAAATCTTCTCGCTGACTTGTTACACTGCGCATTTTCTTCGAGACTGAATTATTTTATATTTAATTAAAAAGGCCACGTATACTGTCTTAAGTGTACTTGTGACAGTGTACGTAGCTGGTTAAAGATCCCCGTTCCTTCACGTGATAAGTCAGCGAAAAGGAATTAATAAATCGTAATTTAAATAAGTAGTTTAAATAGTATATGTCCATATGTGTCTCATTTAAATTGTGGTGTCTATTCTGTGTTAGAGGTACTAATTTAATGCTAGTTGACTGAGTGGCTGGTGATATGATGCGGATGATATTTTTTACAAAAAAAAAGTATATTGAGGGAAAAAATAAAACTTTATTCCCGGGTCCGCTACCGTTGGCCCACGCAATGGTGATATTTTTGCAAAATGTGACTAAACGAAGCAATACATTGTAATGTAATACGTCTTAATTCTTTATTTAGTATAAATAAGGTGTAATTTTATTTAAATTAATATATAATATATATATCTATTGTGAATGTAGTTATTGATTTTGCGGTGATATAAACTAGAACGGTATAGTTATCTTTTTTATAATGTATAAAGAATTCTAATTTGTAAATAGGTACTTAATGAGGATGTAATCTGTAAAAATATTGTACATATCTTTACGCTTCGATTATTTATAATGTAAACCAATAAGGGAGTAGGGAGGTATGTGAAAAAATGTAATATATCATACAGTTGTGCGTGGGGAGACTTGTAGATTTCGAACCCCTGGCTTAGTACTCTCGAGTTTTATTGGGGTGTAAAATTAGTTGTTGAAGTGGCAACGTCATTTTATATAGAGTGCGCGCCAGGTAAGGCGGCGGGCAAAATGTGAACTAATAATTTAACATAACCTTAAAAAAAATAGGATGTAATTAGCGCCCCAGTCACGCGATGCACCAGCAGGCAGTTAGTTATTTGGCGCGTACTCTATGGGTCGGCGTAGACAGAACGGAAAAATCTTCGCGGAAATGTTTGAGGTCATTGAAAAATGAACCATGTCACCATAGCCTAAAATACAAAATTGTATGAATATCAACAGAGAAGTCAGCGTGGCCTCACACGCATATTATTTTCATTTTTCAATTACTTAAAAAAATTCCGCGAGGATTTTTCCGTTCTGTCGGCGCCGATGTCACACTATCCCTCAACAACTACTTTTACAACTTACAAAGTTGATAATGGCCTGAACTGTCCATCAAATTGTTTGCTTCAGAGTTTTAACGTTTCCTAATCTGTTAACATAGGTCTTGTAAACGCAGTACCAGTCTTGTTGACGGCACATGTCGTACCATAGATACTTCTAGATTCTTAGAGCTTCGATGCAGAACATCACATACTGCATTTACATGTAGAAATGAATTCCTCGTACTGCATTTAATTTGTACTACTTTAGATACTGCGTTGACTGTAAAACTCGGTGTTATTATTATTTACAAATTATATTTTAAGTCTAAACTTTTCTATTTTCTCTACACTTTTTTTTATCAAATTACTATTAACAAACTTATAAATGAACATTTATTTATGAATTTAGTTTCATCACAATACAGTTATATATATTCAAACAAAAAAGCACCCTATTGCGATGGTCATAATGTCATTTTTCCCAATAACGTTAAAACTCGTTATCAAGTTTTAAGAACGTTGAAATAAGGTGCTTTTTCGCTTGAATGCCGCCGAGTTTTATAGTAAGACCTGGAAGTATAGATAGCCTGCCATACTCAGGTAGCCGGAAGAGTGCGTGCTGTGAGAGGCGATGTAAGCATGTACAATAATAAATATAGAAAGTATTCTAATGGAATATGTAATAAAATATTAAAACTATATGCCTTTGTTTCATTTGTGCTAGCTCTTCTAACTAGTTTGATGACATTGATAAATGTCAATAAAGGAAAGATATGACAAATTAAATAAATCAACACTATTATTGTGTCTTACCTATCGCTGTAATTTGAAGCTTAGATAGAAACAAAACAGTGCTTGATTTTTGATTAAATAGTAATAATAAAGGCTTATGCCGGCGCCAGACATAGCACTAATAGTTGAACAAATGTTTGGACACATGTGTAGCTCGGGTATTTGAGTATTTGTTTAAAGCTTTGATAAAATACTACAGTACTTTGCCATGTCAGAAGGCAAAATCTTCAAACATTTGTTCAAATGTTTGTGCTGTCTAGCGCCGACGTTAGAGATTTGAGTCGGTGATATGGAAATTGACCCTAAACGAAACGGAAGGGCTATCTCAAAATACTATGTTTGTTTATCTGGGCTGCTAATAAGGCTCTGACCATAATATGCGTAAAACGCCTCTATTATTCTTTGCTTGGAATAGAACTATAGACACAAAAGCTGTAATTCTTCTGACAGACTACTGACTAACAAAAGAAAAAAAGTAAAACAACTAAATTGCATTAAAAAAATATTTTTATTATCAATATAATAAAATACTGACTATCAAAAGCGCAATTATAGCAACAAAATTACGGGTACCACTTACCAATTTACTTGTAAAACAGCCCAAAAGATTTTCAACATCAATTCTAATGGTATAGACAGAGATCAATATCGTTTGAGAATAAGTCAGTTTGTCAGCGTTAAGATTTTACCGTAAAATTGTTACCTAAAGCGTCTTTTAAAGTGCAAAATTACAACTAGTGATATGTCTTACTAAAATTTAAACTAAGTCCAGTCAATATAACAATAGAATCAAACATACAAAACAACACAGAAATCAACAACATACATCAATATAATATAATTTATAACTATTTACAGCTACAACAACAATAAGCGCAAAATCTCAAAAGTGGTGATTGTGCTCATGAATATGAACAACTTTTGCTATGGGGATAACTCTGCAACTCAACAAAAAATAGCTGTTTCATACAAATTGTCAATATCTACTCGACTAAAATGTATGGAACATTTGTTTTTTTTGTTGAGTTGCAGAGTTGGCCTTATAGTAAAAGTTGTGTATATTCATGAGCACAATCATCAGCTAAGAGGTTTTGCGCTTATTCATTAACTCGTTGTATACAGGATCAGCAAAGCTTGAAAAAAACTACGACCGCAGAGCACTAAAAAAAGGCTTGAAAGAGCATGACACGCATTTAATACTGAATGAAGCGTGGAACCGGAAGTACAGTCACAGTTACCTCGTCACTTCGAATAAACGCTGGCCAAACAAACCAGCGCGTTAGAAGTATCGGATAAATTCGACGCTTCTAACGACACCGTAGCTCGGTGGTTAGAGAATTCGCCCTGATAGTGAAAGGTCGTGGGTTCGTGTTCGAGAGCTAGTTGTGAGACGGGTCGATATTTTATTTTCTTCCAAAATCGTAGAAAAGAAAAATGTATTGAGCGGTGGTGTTTTGAGCAAAGGGGATTTCCACGCAAGCCCCGCCCTCTTAGGACTTTTAACCTTTTCTCGTGTTCTGTGGTTGCGACACTGCGAATCTTTGTGACAATACTTGTCTTGTGACATTGGAATATTACAATCTACCTTCTTAAGTGGCGGCCGACCGGTTAGCTCCCCAAACTATCATAATACTTTGAAATTAGAGTATTATTTTCTGTACTTGTGATGGTATTCGGATTAAGACAATATTTATCTAGATTTCCATTAAAAAATAATCCTAAATACTTACGTTCATCGCTTTAACACAAGAAATAAAGATAAACTTGTCGTTCCCAAGTTTAGGCTAGAAAAATCCAGAGCCTCATTTCTGGGGAAAAGCATAGCCTTTTTTAATAAAGTTCCACAGCATATAATTGAACTACCATTGCATAAATTTAAATGTTACATTAAAGAGTCGCTGATGAGCAAAGGATACTATAAAGTAGACGATTATTTGAATGACCGCAATGCATGGTCATGATGTAACACATAACATAATCACTGTTTAATATGATGTATTTTTATACTAAGCAATTGTTGTATTAGTAACGATATGTTTTTTTTTGTAAATGTCGTTACCTAACTAAGAAACGCTGGCAAGTTTCTTGCGCCCATTCTTCTTGTCAGTTAAAAAAGTCTTGAATGGGTGGTAGGAAAATATTGACGATTCATAAGTACATATTTATTATGTCTAAGTGAATAAAGAATATTTTTATCTTATCTTATCTTATCTTACCTAATTAAAAATAAATGCTAATTGCAGTTTTGTATGAAAAAATGTAATGAGCATTATTGTTTTATTGGTAAGATATTTTGATTTTATTTTTTAAATAGAAACCTAGATAAATACTATACAAGTACAGTCAATCATGCTCAAATTTTAAATTATTTTGGTATTACGTTTGTATGAAAGACTGACGCGTCGCGGGCCTCTTAAGTAATAAGTACTTAAATTTTACGTTCGTGCGGAAGACTAAAATTTACTATCGAAATATCTAGTCTCCATTAGTCATATGTTCAGACGAAACACGCATATCCTCACTTTTAATAAAAGGTAATACATTTTTTTATGTTTGTGACTATCATACTAACGGCCGAATACTCGAACACTACTCTACTTTAGAAACATCCCCCTGTTGCATTAAAGTCGAAATTATGAAAAAGATGGCATGATCACAGAATAAATAATAGTACAAGTACAGAAGCCGCACTCCGCTAAACCATTTAAATAAATAGCAACTCTCACTACAACGGAATAAAGTGGAATTCAGCTTGTACGGCGCTAATTACGAACGGCCAGACGTTGCATCTCTTTCTATCGCATACATCCTAGCTTTTCTGCGGATCTAACTTCTACGGATTTCGCAGAGTAGCGCGCAAGTACATCGAGTGACAGACGCCTGGCATGATGTCGAGTAGCTTTCGGGTATTCGGGCCTTCGATCATATAAACCCTAGATACAGCGTAAACGCACAGAAAGTGAAGCCACCAACGATTGCTCCATTCGAAAGGGAGCATTAGATTGCTCTCAGTAGTCATTTGACCGCCCGGCGAAATGACGCCTAAACGTGCTCAGAATATGCGCAAAAACAATTCGAAAAAAGGAAAAAAAGAGATGTAATATCTTATTTTCAGTCAGTATTGAACGTAAGTATAATTGCACAATTAATTTAAGGTCAAACATGTACTGAAACTATCATAATTTCATTATTTATACTAAAATATTGCAATATTCCTTGCCGCGCAACCGTTTCTTCTATTTGCGTTAGTAAGACAGAGATGCAGACATGACGAAATATGGACGAAATACGATTCGTTGTTCTAGCGTTCGGCCGACCATCTGAGCTTTCCATGTAAAAAGATCGTAAGTACTACCATGCCGACCGAATTTAAATCCAATTACTGTTGCTTAGGGTCGAATATCAAATGTGGTGACGGCAGTATTCGGAATTAAAATATCTATAAGTATAACTACTAATGACAGCAGTGTTGGGATCACTTTTTCAAGCTCAGTTAGTATGGGATTCTGTATCTAGGGTTTATATGATCGAAGATTCGGGCGTAACTCTCTAACACAATACAGATATACATAACAATTTTTTTATTAGTACTTAACAGTCAAGTCATTAAATATCTAACCCACCTAAGGTTTAATATGGGACAGCAAACTGACCTGATTCACGATAAGATTGACATATTAGTGACAAGAAATATAATAGGAAAAATGTGATAGTAAAAAACCACGAGCCCTATAAGTAACTTTCAGGCGGGATTCGAACCCGCGCCTCCGGGAATCCGGCCCGATGCTCTGACCAACTAAGCTACCGAAAGGCTAACACGACTCGTCGAATTTTGCTATCACTTGTTACGCTGTAGGCCAGCGTTGTTTCATCAACGTGAGGAAACCCTCGCATCCGAAAGAAACATTTTTACAAATGTTTAACAGTCGATTAAGATGAAAAAATTGCATTGTGAATGCATAAAAATAATTTAAAATCTTATTTAATGGCTGTTTCATCTTAATCGACTGTTAAACATTTGTAAAAATGTTTCTTTCGGATGCGAGGGTTTCCTCACGTTGATGAAACAACGCTGGCCTACAGCGTAACAAGTGATAGCAAAATTCGACGAGTCGTGTTAGCCTTTCGGTAGCTTAGTTGGTCAGAGCATCGGGCCGGATTCCCGGAGGCGCGGGTTCGAATCCCGCCTGAAAGCTACTTATAGGGCTCGTGGTTTTTTACTATCACATTTTTCTATACTTACAAAAATTGCATTGTGAATGCATAAAAATAATTTAAAATCTTAAGAAATATAATAATGTTAGATCTTATGCATTGCGAATGCCAAACAACATTTCAACGACTCTGTCATACACTGAAATATTTGTAAGTACTAATAAAAAAATTGTAGTGTATAAGAGCGGCTGCAGATAACATAATAATATTAAGATTTTAAACTTACATGGTCATTATCACTATAACTATTATGAAAAACCCGTACCACTGTTTTCGTTCTCGCACTCAACTCGAACTTGTTCGCGACACACAATACTCACAGTATCACTCCGCGGAACACTTTTTGATTTTTGTTGTTTTTACACAAACGAATCACTGGATTCCAGACATTTGACAATTTAAACCCATCCTCGCGATTGAAATTATTCTTATGCTTTTTTATTTCAATCGCTTCTCTGACCAGTCTTGGTACATAGTGGCGTTCCGTCGAAATAATCTGAGGGTTATAAAACTCCATCCAGTGGTTCGGCCCGGAGTGGATCAGGTGTTCTGCAATGGCCGATTTTTGTGTATCGTTATTTTTGACGGCCTTGATGTGTTCCTTAACGCGGCATGCTACCGTGCGTTTAGTTTGCCCTATGTAGGAGCTACCACAGCTGCAGTCAATTTTGTAAACACCAGGTTTTTCCAATGGGAAATTGTCTTTAGGTGACCGTAGACATTGTGCAACTTTCTTTCCAGGAGTGAAGATAGTGTTTATGGAGAATTTGTTCAGTATATTTGAGACCTTATCCGTCACTCCTTTTATGAAGGGCAAATACACTGGCTGTCTGTTTACTTTGCACCTGTATTCTTTTGTTTTGTGTCTGGGTGGTAATTTTCCCTTGTACCCGTTCATACGCAGGACTTGGCGCACATGATCTAACTCATCGTTCAGATGGTCTTCATCACAAAGATCATATGCCCGATTCGTCAACGATGTGAGAACAGAGTTAAGGTGCTTTGGGTGGTGATGTGACTTCGCGTTGAGGTATAGATCCGTATGTGTAGGCTTTCGGTACACCGAGTGGCTCAGCGAACCGTCATTGCGGACTCCTATTTTGATATCAAGGAACGCTATGCTCCTTTCTTCTTCCATCTCATAGGTGAAGTTGATTTTCGGATGGATGTCATTTAAATGTGTCAAAATCACTTCAATATCAACACTTCAATATTGAAGTGATTTTGACACATTTAAATGACATCCATCCGAAAATCAACTTCACCTATGAGATGGAAGAAGAAAGGAGCATAGCGTTCCTTGATATCAAAATAGGAGTCCGCAATGACGGTTCGCTGAGCCACTCGGTGTACCGAAAGCCTACACATACGGATCTATACCTCAACGCGAAGTCACATCACCACCCAAAGCACCTTAACTCTGTTCTCACATCGTTGACGAATCGGGCATATGATCTTTGTGATGAAGACCATCTGAACGATGAGTTAGATCATGTGCGCCAAGTCCTGCGTATGAACGGGTACAAGGGAAAATTACCACCCAGACACAAAACAAAAGAATACAGGTGCAAAGTAAACAGACAGCCAGTGTATTTGCCCTTCATAAAAGGAGTGACGGATAAGGTCCCAAATATACTGAACAAATTCTCCATAAACACTATCTTCACTCCTGGAAAGAAAGTTGCACAATGTCTACGGTCACCTAAAGACAATTTCCCATTGGAAAAACCTGGTGTTTACAAAATTGACTGCAGCTGTGGTAGCTCCTACATAGGGCAAACTAAACGCACGGTAGCATGCCGCGTTAAGGAACACATCAAGGCCGTCAAAAATAACGATACACAAAAATCGGCCATTGCAGAACACCTGATCCACTCCGGGCCGAACCACTGGATGGAGTTTTATAACCCTCAGATTATTTCGACGGAACGCCACTATGTACCAAGACTGGTCAGAGAAGCGATTGAAATAAAAAAGCATAAGAATAATTTCAATCGCGAGGATGGGTTTAAATTGTCAAATGTCTGGAATCCAGTGATTCGTTTGTGTAAAAACAACAAAAATCAAAAAAGTGTTCCGCGGAGTGATACTGTGAGTATTGTGTGTCGCGAACAAGTTCGAGTTGAGTGCGAGAACGAAAACAGTGGTACGGGTATCGAGCGCAATAAACGGACAAGAAAGAGGGTAGACAGATTCGTCTGCTCCTAATACCATCCACCCGCATTAACTTTATTCAGTTACTCCGTGATCATGGCGTGTGCAACTGCGCCGAAATATCGGGAACTCGAAAAACAAAATAAACATGGTAAAAATCCCGTTTTTTCATAATAGTTATCATAATAATATTATTGGTTTAATTAATTACAAACGGTTCCAAATGACATTTGGAGAGAGAAATACTTGTATTCAAATTTAACCTACAATAGTTATACAAATGTATATTTTTATAAAGATAAGATAAAGATAAGATAAAGATAAAATTTATTTCAACAGCCAGTGTACATTCATTAGCAGTGATTACTGCACAAGGCTCGCAGGCCTGAAACGCAGTAAACAGAGAGTGATTAACTAAAAATAAGAAAAATAACAATACTTTACAAGGCTCCGGTTCAATTGTTGTAAAAAAATTATTACTAAGTATTACATATTTATTGGTTTTGATACTGAACTATTTATTGACATATTTAAGACTACATATTACATTATTTTATTAGTTAATAGTTATCAATAATAATATTTTGTTTGAATATTCGATAATAAGGAAATCATAACAAGAAATTAATTATACATTGAAATAATTACATGAAAATTAGTACTTCCATTAAAAAAAAACATAAGTAATTTAAAATAAAAATAAAAAGTACAATAAAAAAATAAAAAATAAAGAAGTTAAACCATACAATTATATAAATCGGAACAATATTATGGCATATTATAATAGGAACAATAAAATATGGAATGTACAATTAGTTATGCTACCTTATTAAATAGGTAATATTTTCAACAAGAACTTTTTTATTTCTACCATATTCATTATTATTTAACTCAGTTTATAAAATATGCGCTCAACTTCTGTTCTCCATTGCTTTGCGAAACATGTAATGGAAAGGACTAGAAGTTTTGTGAGGTGTGAAAAAGTCAGTGATCAATAACAATAAAAACATTAAAATTAAATAACATTTGTTTTTCTTTTTTAATGAAAGGACCTTGCAAGTTACTTTCTCCACCCACCAACAGAATTCACGTTTTTTCACCCATTATTTTTTCTGTTTTATTTTTCCTTCGTCGAATCGGCATTCTTTGTGCGGCTTTAGTATAGGCACAGAATAAATAATAGTACGCAGGTACAGAAGCTTTACTCCGCTAAACCGTTTAAATAAATAGCAACTCTAATTACAACGCAATAAAGTGGAATTCAGCTTGTACATCGCTAATTACGAACGGCCGGACGTTGCATCTCTTTCTATCGCATATATTCTAGCTCTTTTGCGGATCTAACTTCTATGGATTTCGCACCGCCGGCCGGCGCGGCGGTGCGGACGAGAGAAGCGCACAAGAACATGGAGTGACAGACTCCTGGGGCCCGTTTCTCAAAAGCTTGTAGCTTGTAATACAAGTGGAAGTCCCTTTCTAACAAAAGCTGACAAAAAGTGACATCCGCTTGTATTACAAGTTACAAGCTTTTGAGAAACGGGCCCCTGGTATAGGTACCTTTTTTCTAATTCTATTTGTGTGAAATCTTCATTCCTGCGATGAACGTCTTAAAGTAAATTAACTGAGATACGTTTGAAATCTGTTGGCGGGTAGGGACACCGCTCATACTGCAACTTGCATAGTCCTTTGCAGCCTCGAAGGAGGTTCTATTAAGAAACTTATTTTCTATTTTGCAAATGCAACCGTGGAAAGAAATAATTTGAGCTTTAATTAAAAACAGTTCTAAAACAGTATCATTCTATATTATTAATAACACTCAAAGCGGTGTCAATCTTTTTTTACTGCGTCTAAACATGGCGAAGTCTAACTACATTATTTTTAAATAACATTTTTTTTACAGAACTATACGTATTAAACATCAACCGTGCATTCTTAGGCCATAATAATACAAAGTATGAAAAAATATTCTATCTTTTCACTATAATTTGACTATAGATATCACAATAATGCCTAAACAATCCTGACTCTTTTGAAACAAGAACTTTACTATTAAAATAGTAATACTTCAACACGACTTAGATTTGTATTGAAAAGGTAATTTTATAACAAGCATTTAGTACGAATGTCGATTGAAATAAAAAAGATATCGTTGTTTATGTACAGAGACGTCTAAGTGTCTTTTTTATAAAAAATTAAGCAAGAACTATTAAAATAGTAATACTTCAACACGACTTAGATTTGTAATAAAAATGGTAATTTTATAACAAGCATTTAGTACGAATGTCGATCGAAATAAAAAAGATATCATTGTTTATGTACAGTAGCCTTAAATGTCTTTTTTATAAAAATATGTTTGGATAATTCCAGTTGGTATATCTTAAATGCAATCGATATATTAAATGACTATGAGCAACATGTGCGTTGTGCCTCAAATACTGAGATTTAGGAAGTAATAGCTTTACAATGATTTTGTCGTTATAAAATACTGGACACATATTTGGTGGTTTTACTATCTAGCTGGTACTAACTGGTACGGTGTTTTGATAATGACAGATTAAAAAAATAATACATTAGTATAATAGATAAATTGTAGAGATATCAAAATTAATAATCTGACGTTTATTTTGTGGCTAAGATAACTTTTACAGATCTTGCGTGAGTAAAAATAAATGCGAATTGCAGTTTTGAATGAAAAAATGTAATTGGCATATTTATGTTTTTTTTTTTAATAGAAACCTAGTTAAATACTGTCTTAATTCAATTTGTCAATCATGCTCAAATTTTTCATTATTTTGGTATTACGTTTGCATGGGAGACTGACGCGTCGCGGGCCTCACCATCACATCGTTTAACATGTTTAAAGCAAGTGACTACACTGTAGCAAAAGTGAAATAAAATTTGAAATAACATTGTGGTCAATTTAAATGCGAATAAATTCTTTAACTTTTTTTCCTTGTATTTTGACTACTTAGTTGTTTTAAATGGCTGTCATTGAACATATTAAATTTTTGTAAATAAAAAGTCTTACGCCTATCTCCCAATTATTTCACATAATTTATTATTACAGTGCCACAACCTTTTCTGTGCCGGTGACAGCGGCGCTACGTACGTTTTTCTTTTTTTTGTAGTAATTTAACCGGCCCTGACTTCTAAGAACTTCAGCCGCCAGCAGCGCTATGGTTGGACATCAACTTGACAGCAAAATGACATTTAAAAAAAACACGTTAGTTTCACATTTTGGCCACCGGCACAGCAAAGTTTGTGGCACTGTAGTACCTAGGTAGTAAATATAAAATTTTATTGTGTATTTTATCTTTACTTTTAATGTTGTCAAGTTTGAAATATCATATTCACTGCCGAGCAAACAATAAATATTAGAAGAAATGAAATATCAAAACTATAAATAGCAATACTAGCTAGCATTTAGTATAGTACCTCTAGTTACTGTCTTACCAATTTCAATCAGAATCAAAGTCACTTGTTAAATAAATAGATGATATGTGTTAAACAGGTCTAAATCATTTCACATCTATCATTCCTCACCCTCTGTAGCAAGCAATAAACCTTGTCTACAAAAAAATTAAGTTACAGTATACGGTATTAATTTTAATTGTAACTCTTAAGGTAAGTATAAACTAGAACATTTACTTGTATCAGAAACATCGAGCATTCGCCGTTTTGTTCTTTAAAACCAACGAACAGGTTGAAATATAGAGAACTATGTTACAGGTAAATACTACATCTTCGCCGTAAAGATTACGTCGAACACAGCGTCGAGTATTGAAATGCTCTAATTTGTACTCAACTTTAGGCTACGCTAACATTGGACGCAAATACGTAAACGTACGAAAAAGGTCGTACGGAAAAACGGAAAATGAAGTATTTAGAAAAAATCGACCCGTCTCACAACTAGCTCCGATGGGACTCGAACCCACGACCTTTCGCTTTCCGGGCGACTTTCGTGGGTTCGAGTCCCATCGGAGCTAGTTGTGAGACGGGTCGATTTTTTCTAAATACTTCATTTTCCATTTTTCAGTCATAAAAATTGCATTGTGAATGCAAAAAACTAAAAATTAAAATAAGGTCGTACGGATTGACGTGCGTATACGTATACGAAACTATAATATAACTAACACTCAGTTTGCGCCCACCCATATAACTTGTGAGGTTTGGATCATTCGTGCGTAAACACAAGTAAAATTCGTACGAATACGCGTTCAAAGTAAACGTAGCCTTAACCTAGCCACACACGATCAGTTTTAACTGTCAGTTTTCACTGAACTTTTAACTCATAGTGAAAACTGAACGTGTTACTATGAAAAACTGACAGTTTTCATGGTACACTCACGATCAGTTTTAACTGTCAGTTTTCACTGTCAGTGTTACTATGAAAAACTGTCAGTTTTCATGGTACACACGTTCAGTTTTCACTGTCAGTTAAAACTGTTCAGTGAAAACTGATTGTGTGTGGCTAGGGTAAACTACGTTTACTTTGAACGTTACTATGAAAAACTGTCAGTTTTCATGGTACACACGTTCAGTTTTCACTGTCAGTTAAAACTGTTCAGTGAAAACTGACAGTTAAAACTGATTGTGTGTGGCTAGGGTAAACTACGTTTACTTTGAACGTTACTATGAAAAACTGTCAGTTTTCATGGTACACACGTTCAGTTTTCACTGTCAGTTAAAACTGTTCAGTGAAAACTGACAGTTAAAACTGATTGTGTGTGGCTAGGGTAAACTACGTTTACTTTGAACGTTACTATGAAAAACTGTCAGTTTTCATGGTACACACGTTCAGTTTTCACTGTCAGTTAAAACTGTTCAGTGAAAACTGACAGTTAAAACTGATCGTGTGTAGCTAGGGTAAACTACGTTTACTTTGAACGTGTATTCGTACGAGTCTCTTACGGCTCTTTTCAAAATCGCCTAAAAATGCGAATAATTTCAATAGATCGAGTCTCGTAAAACGATACCTGCAAAAACTAGTATTGTTCCACAGGCCCGGTCACTCGCACGTGCATCGTGTCCCATTTGGCGAGCATTTCGCTGTCCACGTGATCAACGATCCACTTCTGCGTGGGCGCGGCGGGGTTGCACCGGTTGATGAACAGACGGAGCGATGGATACTCGGCGTCCACGCAGGTCTCGCTGGCTCCCGCTTTTATTTGGCTGGTTTCCTGTAGGAGTTAAAGCGAAAAAAGACTTATGAGATTCAGTTAAAACTATGATAGTAAGTTAAAAATATAAGATCGGACTAGCCTGTTTGAGTACAAAGTTTTGTTTTTGTTACCTACCTACCGACCTAATGGAAACGAGGCGTAAGGAGGAGGATTCACATTCTATTTATGACTTCTAATATGTTTACGCGTACAATTCATTCAACATCGTACCGCACATCATTATTGCCCTAATCGCAATATTTCACACACGTAGCGGGATTTTTCATTCCTCTCAAACCTTATAATACTGACCTCATCATACTTCCACAGCTGGTTGCCTCCACCCATGTGGCAGGTGTACAGTAAGATGCTACTTCCCGGCTTCGAGTCGGGCAGGTCCCAGCACATATTCCGCTTCTTAGTTCTGGAAGGACACATATTATTACATTTTTAAGAAGAAACCCCAAGAGCGATACAATGGGTATTTGAAATAGTAGATTACAGCAGAGAATAGGAAGCTAGCAATGTCGAGGGTTTTAGTCATTCGAGGCAATGCAAATAGCTTCCAGTACAAGGCTTGTATAAAACTTTTCTCACGAAATGCGAGGAAATACAATTTTTAAATTGGATCGTGCGGTCATGTTAAATGACCAGTCATGCAACCATAAAGCTTTATAAAAATAATGCTATCTGATGCGTTTTATGAAATTCAAAACGGTAGAACTTCTACCGTTTTGAATTTCCCGCACAAGTGCGGGAAGTAGTAATCCAAGTGATCGAATTACAAGTATTGAAATTCAATTTCAAATTTTTTTCTCACTCATGCTCCGAAATGTGTTAACATTTCATTTGAAAAAAGAATGCGGGGCGTGTCACTTTTCCGAGGTGAAAATTCTAAATTTGAAAATCAGTGCAGAAATGAATTTCAATACTTACTTCCCGCACTTATGCAGGAAGTAAGTATTGAAATGACATGACTGGTCATTCGAAATTCGATAAAACCAAATAAAGAGTTGAGACTTTTTGTTCATGCAAGAATTACTAAAGAAAAATTTTAATTTCTTAACCACTTTACCGAAACGACGATTTTAGTCAGCAATGGAACATACCTATTGAATGACACGTGACACCAAACATGGCCGCACGAACCAATTTAAAAATCACAGTTTCTAAGAAAATTGTATTTCCTCCTTCTTCATGTATTCAATTGTAAAAATAGATGTTGGTAAATGTGGGAAAAATAAAATAAGAAATACTTTAAGCTGTACTATATGTCCTGTATTTCCGTTGTCCCCCATGGTAGTGACAACGGGAATACGGTATTTTACTGATTTTTTTTTATTTCTTTAAAATGTTTTTCGAAATATTAGCTACACAAAACAAGTTTTCATTTTGAATTATCTTGAATATTTTCAAAGATATAGGACTTCAAACTTTATAATTAGACAAGGACAGGACGCTATCTTAGTGACGTCAGTGGGTTAGTAGCGTCATAGTCACGCCATAGAAGATTTCGTTTTAGAAAGAGACAGCTATAGTCAAAATCAAACAGACTATAATTCTTTTATTATAAAACAGATTCAAATTATTTTTTCACATTTGGTATTCTTAATTGCAATATTTTTTAACGTCATCATTAAATATCTACATTTCAACAACAGTAAAATACCCTATTGAATTCCGCACTAGGCCCGCGTGGGGGGTCATGGCTCATTCTCCTTATACATCCATTAGGAAGACCAGTGTCCCAGCAGTTCAGACATTAAATGGCTGATGATGATACTAAATGTTTATCTACTTCTTCTTTAGAGTAGTTGGTTTGTATATTAATT
The DNA here is from genome assembly GCA_949710035.1 of Crambus lathoniellus. Lineage (NCBI taxonomy): Eukaryota > Metazoa > Arthropoda > Insecta > Lepidoptera > Crambidae > Crambus > Crambus lathoniellus. The sequence goes on from OX453304.1 coordinate 2,965,398, forward strand.
TGATTGACATTGCAACTAATAAGACAGCAACATTTTGATTTCAGAGAAAAATAATTTGTTGCAAGGACTCAAAGTTTTAAGCCAATTCAAAACTTAAGTTTCTACACATTACAAAACTCTTTTATGCCCGGCCCGGCTTCACCTGCATCTAATGCCATTAATTAGCGCGCTATTTGATATAATAAGCAGGTCTAGCCGGGTTTTAATGCACTAATTTGATACAATAAGCGCGCTAAGACGCGCATGCCGTTATTAACGCTGTTAGGCGTCACGCAGGTGAAGCCCCAGCATTAGACAGAAAACTTCTCGGTGTCATCTTACCGGAGATATAAAAATTTAGAATTTTCTGTTTGAGTAATTCACATGAGTGGTCACTTACAAAATTTACATCACTCAAGAAGCACTTACTGCAAGAACTCCAACACTCATAACAGGTACTGTACAGATACTACAAAATTTATGTGTTTATAGTTACACTAACCTACATATTCTATTCTTTTACTCAATTCTCATTCTACAACTTTTACAGACAAAGCCCAGATCGAAAACTAGTATAAAATAAATAAAAGATTGTTTCCTTGACAGACTTACTTCCTTTTGACTCGATATTTTCTTGTAGAATTGTCAAAAAAGTATCGATTGATCCGATATGTTTTATTAGATCTGTCAACAAAGTAACTTACATTAGGAATCAGATCACGCGAACCTGAATATCTGTACTTAAGGATAAATCTGTTTTAGATTCGCGTTTTTTTTTATTGTCAAATATTTTCTAGACTCGGATCGTTTCCAATGTGGAAGTAGTTTTAATAGCGAAATGCCCCTACACATGGCGACTTTTTGCACGATACATACGCGCGTTTGACCGGGCGACTGCATTGCGACACCACCGATCAAATACGAGTCGCCGACGAGTCGGCCACGAGTAGGCAACGAGCTTACAGATTACAGAGCTTACAGATTACAGAGCTTACAGGGCAACGCGTTATCCGTCCGCGGCTCCGCACCCCTTCCTCATTCATTCTGAGTACAGTTGCAAAGTTTCTTCATCGAGTATTATCGCAATTATTACCAGTTCCCAGTTCCTGACATATGAAGCGAAACATTTTCAAGTAAATACGCCTGCTCTAGATGATCTTATGTGGTTTCCCACTCGTTGACAACGCATTTCCCACTCATTGACAACATGTTGTCCACTGGTGACCGACGAGTTGATCGCCTAGCCGTTGACACCGAATCGATAGTTCGAGATGGAACGGTGTTGGATTGGTGTCGAGTTGGTGTAATGTACGATGACCTATAGAATATAATAACGAAACGAATGTCAATCTTATAAGCGAGTCCACTCAAACTCGAGCACTCGAGTCCTTGACAACACTAAATCAGAGAATACTCTAATGAGTCACACCAATGATTTTTGTTATCAGCATATCTAAAAAATATGTAACTCGAGAAAAAAGAATCTGTTTTTATTTTTTTCCTATCTTCAAAAATGACTGAGATATAAAACGTCAAAGTACGGCCTCCGAGGAAAATTTGGATGAACCAATGGCATTAACGTGTGACGTCACGTCGCACTTCCGTATGCCTACATAAAATCCTTTGGCTATATAGTTGTGTAATGTGTCGTAATAAATTTATTTATTTTTCTTATAGTCGATCAATGAAATGTTTAAGTTATTTTGTATTGAGCCCATGTGAAAAAACACCTTCAAATAATGTTTTATTTTTGTGAATAATAAATTAAATCAACTTTCGTAATGGCGGGCGGGATTCTGTCAATACATATAGCAACCGTCAAAACAAAATGTACTTACAACCTTAACTGACTTGGTAGTTAAATATGCACCCTAAAAACTGACAGCCATTTCGATAATTTTATACTGCTAGTGGCGCCTCCATCGCTGGGTCAGATAAGTTTGTGGGATAAATGTCTTTCGGTATCGACAGTAGGTGACAGTTTTAGAGTGCGCCTGCGCGCGGTCGAAATTGAATACTCATTTACCATAACACAGCCGTCTCTATCGTCTTCTACAAGCCATGCTATGATACGGAACGGCAACATTGCTGTGAACCGGTTTACTCCTCTGAGTACTAAATCCTATGGAGGTGGCATACCTACGAAAAAGTGAGGTGTAACTAAGTCACAATGTTACAAAATCTTGGAATTCAAATTTTAAACTTCTTCTAAATGTCGTATTAATCGGTCCGTCAAAATCGGTCCAGCCGTTTCAGACATTAACCGGAACAAACAGACAGACAGACAAAAATTGTAAAACATGTCGTTTTGGTATATGTACCGTATATTTAATCATATGCACGTAGTAAAAAGCGGTTATTTAATGTTACAAACAGACAGTCCAATTTTATTTATTTGTATAGATGTATAGAAGATATGCCATCTCCATAAGATTCAGTACTCGAGGTTTACTCGCTGTTTACCTGTCAAACGGTGCAAACGGTGTCAAATCGGTTCACTTAAAACTACGTTGCCAACTTTATGCGCATGGCTTGTAGAAGACGATAGAGATGGCTGTGACCATAACCTTAGAACGAAGAAAATGTACTGTAACTAGCGTCAAAACGCACGAGTTGCGCGAAGATTGCGCACAGACGAACTCTATGTAGGTACAGTTAGGCGGAAATCACCCGCAACAGCCGCAAACGGAGATGTCAGTGCGACATGACGTCATCGCAATAGCGCGCAAGGAAAGCAAATTTTTAAAAGCTGGTCAAACTTTACAACGCTGTATCTTTGGAAATCCTGGCCAGATTTCGATGAAACAAAAACTATTAGTACTTGCACGAGTTCGCGCATTAAATGCAGTAATTTTTATAGTCATATTTTGATGTGTTGGTGTGACTCATTAAACGAAAAACGAAACACCTACACTCCCGATTCTGTCATACCCGGAGAGTGAGAGGAACGGGTATAACGAAGTTTCGTTTTTCGTTGAACTAGAGAAGGCCTGCAGACCTCAGTATATTAACATAAAAAGGAGTATGGAAAATTAAGTATAAGAAAATATCGATTCGAGCTCGATTTTACGTCACTTTTGCAGTTACCCCTTTTTTGCACAAAGTATCATCATCATCAGCCATTAATTGTCCCCACAGCTGGGGCACTGACTCTTCACTCATCATATCATCCTTGCGAATTTCCGGAAAGGTGCTGATAAACTTGAGTATTCACTTCTAATGAGCATTCTTGCAAATGTTACTTTACAGAAAACTAAACGAGAGTGTTTTGGCGAGCGTTCTAGCGAAAGGACAGTAAAAGACAATGACCATTTTTGTATGGCAGCTGGCGTCTTTTTTTTTCTTGCGGCCATCAACCAAACATTGAAATATAATTTGTTGGCAGCACTACAGACAATATTTGCAAAGGAAGTATACCTGTCAACTCAGGCCGAACCGAGTGAGACTAGCTAGAACTTAACTTTGTTTTTCATAGTGTTTGTATGAATGACAAAGTTACATTTGCGGTTTTTAAAAATGTTCTATGTACGGACGGATGGTACTAACATGGTTCTGCCTAAGTTTACAGCTATACTGTCTTGGTTGATGGCCGCGAGACAAAAAAAAAGACGCCAATTTTAGGTAATGCAAAGGCATTGGCAAAGGCAAAGGCAAGGCAAGCAAAAGTGCTTCGAACTTTTTGCCGAGCCGAGCTTCTGTCAAAGTTCCGCCGCTGTTCGAGAAGAATATTTTTTTGTCGAGCATCGACTAGATTGTTCGCTAGAAAGATCATGAAAATGTTCGTAGCGATGTTTGACTTTATGCTTGGCTCTGTTCGTTGTTCAGTTCGACAAATTTAAAACCGGCGAATGACCGATGTTCTGTTACATGTGAATGCTCAAGTTTTTCAAATTTTCAAAAGCTCCAAATTTAAACTCTACTCTACGCCTAATAACAATAAGCTTAAGCACTAGTTTTGACTAACTTGATTTCTTTGTGCCAGGATAGTACGAAGTGTTGTTCCACAATATGTTGATCGGAGCATCCCGTGAGTATAAGTTTCTCCATTTGTTGGCCGTTGTGTGCGTCGATGCAATACTTTTCGTTCTGTACCGGCCTTATCTGTATTGGAATAAGAACTATTATTGCACAAAACTTTTAAAAAAAATTCTGACTTGCATGACTCAATAATAAGTCTGCAACTTGTTAATAGTTGAAAGATTTTGGTTAAAGTTACTTACACGTCCTTCTCCAAACGGTTTTGGCTCTATTGGGGGATATTTGTATGGCAGATCGAACGCTATCTGTAAAAGAAAGGTAAAATTCATTTAGCAATATTTATTAAGGTGTAGGTTAGTAAATTACGGAACCTCATAGTAGTCTATACATATTACAAAGAGGCAAGATTTGATTGTTTGTTTGAATTGAACATGCTGCGAAACTACTGGCCCGATTTAGACAATTCTTTGACCATTATCAAGCTAAATTATTGCCGAGTGACATAGGCTATATTTTATCTCAATATTCCCACGGGAACGGGAACCACGCGGGTAAAACCGCGAGGATCCGCTAGTTTAACATAAAAGGCAGGCATGTTAAACTAAATATTGTGTCCTTTCGCCGTTATTCGAAGCCTAGGTAAACATATTTTGAGAGAGCCCTTTCCGTTTCCGTTCGACATCAATTTTCCTATTGGTCAATTTTACCCACGTGACGTCACTTCCGTAACGTCATCATAAGTCACGTGATACGAGTTCACCTTTTAGCAACGGCGGAGGATTTGTGTCATTGGCGTCCATTTTTCGCAACCGTTCACATCTAGTCATAAACGCTGTTAGCGTTCGAAATTTAAAAATTTAAAAATTTGTACGAGTGGATCTTTTATTTTACTTTCTCGGATAAAGTAATATTATTAGTTATGAAAATTGTTCGAATTTTAAAAGAGCGTGCCTGTGAGTGAGCGCGCGAAAACATGGCGGGTCGGGCTCGAGGTCCACCTGTTAATTTCAAAGTACCTATCGTGGAAATCCAACGCATTTAGGACGACGAGATGGAGTATCAGGTTTATTGGCACATAGGAATTGAGGTAATTTAACACCTCGCCAGGTCAGTGAAAGTTTTGATTTTTATTTTCTTACCCACAAGCAAGTAAGAAATTTTATATTTTCTCACCATGAAAAATCTGTTCATGTGATAGTTAGTAGAGAGATTTTGCGATCTGCGCTGAGAGATTATATCATAATCATAATCATTTATGTCAAATAGATTTCCTTTTAATAGTGATACAATGTGATTTAGGGATTTTGAAAGGATCGGGAAGTATACAGTGGGTCTCGGCTCCCGTCGTCGCCCGTGCTTGACCTTGACACACTTTTCTCTTGTTTAGTTTATAAATCCTATTTTACAATTTGTACCGACTTCTTGTGGCGATTTATTGTTACGAAAGCATTTTGAAGTACCTACATTTTCTTTAATGGTTATCATGTCCATTGGAAAAGTATCATTGCAGTTCGAAAATAATGTCAGTATAGTCGAGTGGTATAGCACTAATTTTGTTAAGTTGCTTTTGTTTCAACGTTTTGTTTTTGATCATGTATCTATACCGGCACATAGTGTGTGATTACTGTTATACTTTTATTACTCCCATGTCTGTATGTGAGTGCTACCTGCATTAAAAATGGGAACAAGCGTCGCTATGTATGTATTAACTAACCAACAAGTGCAAGGCAAATAATATTTTAAAGGGAATAGTGTATTTAATTTAATGATTTTAAAAGAACATACTATTGTTGCAAAAGTTTATTCTAAATACTTTCTACAGTTGACCCTTGCCCCTTTTAGGGAGTGTTTATGTGGGTCGTGTAATGTAGCATGGAGCAAATGATTTGATATTGAAAAATGGGGTGCTCAGCCCCCCCGAACCCCCCTACCATTGGTTCGATAATGTTTTATTAATGGATACGTAATTGGATTCATTATCCCTGACATTTTTAATATGATATTCAATGCAGATTTAAAGCTGTGGTTAAAAAAAAAAAAAAAAAAAAAAAAAAACATAGCCTGCTTACGCAAGTAACGGGCGGCATTTCCTGCTTACGCAAGTATCAGGGTGCAATGTTTTTGACAATAAGCATTATGAATCTTTTTATTTTTAAAATTAATTAAATTAGCCTGCTTACGCAAGTAACGGGTGGCATTTCCTGCTTACGCAAGTATCAGGGTGCAATGTTTTTGACAATAAGCATTATAATCTTTTTATTATTTTGGATTACGTGATATTATTAGTGCCGTCAATGCCATAATTATGATTGAAAGTAGAAACTGTATATTCAAATAAATATAAGTAAAAAAAGGGGGGGGGGGTATAGGTATATCGACTACACATACCTTTCATGTTTATATGCGAACAAGCCCCGCTAGTATTAGGCACGCTGGAAGCTGTGCTTGGCACTAATAGTTCATATATTTATTGAAATACTGCGGTGGCTCCCTATGGGCACCAGTGATAGCAATAATTAGTATTTTAACGAATAATAGGTACCTACTGACTAGAAGCTATGCAGTCAAAGTAATTATGCTATAAAGCCAGTTGGGATATTGCGATTCTGACTTTTAGTGTAATCTGACATTCTGCGATTTCTGATAATGCGTGTCTGGCGTTTTGCGTATCTAAAAGAGCCTGACAGTCTGACATAGCTGTAAGCAACAGCACGAGCCGATCGGGTCTGCCCTTTCGACTGTTTCATACCTAAATTTAGTTTAGATTAAGTAAATGTGTACCTATTGTTAATGTAAAACACCGAATAAATTATTACTTTACTTTATTTCATCAGTAGAATGTTTTAGAAAATTTATAGGCAATAGTTATTTTAGCCGTCTAGAAGAGTGAAGTCATCTGATACAGGCATTGTTTATGCTTACTCATCGTCATGTATAAACATGGCAGGCTGCTCCATGGCACCGTAGATTTATATTGTGAGACGAATTCTGACGATCACGGTCTTTTAAAATGGCAAAACTAGGTAGGGATATATACCATATTTTGTTGCCTGTAATACAGATCAACCTACAACGGGCAATAGCAGTCAACGTTACCGATATTATTTTTTCCTGTGCTCATGTAACTCATGTAATTGTGTATGTAATGATGTTGAAAATGTAAACCTTTTGTTATCATGATATAAACTATTCATGTATTCAGTCAAAAGTACTTGTACGTAAATGATTTTGACTGTCTTAAACAATAGAAAAATTACGCCTTTCCAGGCTAGAATGAATGCAGTTTGGAGATTGACAGGGTCTACAACAATGATATTGTCTACAATGACATCTTTTTATGAACCTTTAATGAATCATTATCATAAAAATTGGATAAATTATGAATGTTTTGGAAATAATAAGTAAAAATGGGTTTCTGAGATTGATTTCGCAAGGACACGGACCCATACAAATGTAAAATTAGTAGATCAGATCATTGATAATAATTTACGAGTTTTCAGATTGACAGTCGCTCCACAAGAACACTGTCTTGTACAATAGCAAAATTATGCCCTTAGGGCAAGCATTAGGGCAACTAAAAGAAGTTGCTCGTTGTTTCGTTGATGAGGAAAAGAAGTCTCTTATGTTTCTGATAAACAATGTCTTTGGTGAGTTTTAATATAAGTATATATATATATATATATATATATATATATATATATATATATATATATATATATATATATATATATATATATATATATTTAGTTCATTATGTTAGAATTGTTTGTATTCATTACGAAGTTATATAATGTGCCCGGTTAACCCATTTTTACTAAATGGATGGGTATAATGAGCCATAACTCAATGAAATTTTTTAATTTTGTATATTCATGTTTCTTTGCTAGATTGGATATAACTATTTAAGATGTTCCGTGTAGCTAAATTGACAGTAATTAACGGGAGTTTTTCATTGGTTCGATGGTAATTAATAATAAGAGAAACGCGTCTTTAGAATGGCAGTCTATATAAAAAATTGTGTCCTGCAATGCAACTTGGGACCGTGTCGGTAAAATATATAAAGTGAAACTGTCATTATCGGCCATTACCAGTCATTTTCGTTGTCATTATTATATTTATATGTATAGTTACAGTTAAAAAGTCTTGAATGGGTGGTAGGAAAATATTGACGATTCATAAGTACATACATGCTTATTATATGTCTATGTGAATAAATCAATATTTGATTGATTGATAGATATAAGTAGTAGATAAAGTTATGACAAAATATTGCAAATCTTTTGCAATTTATCTTTTAGAGTTACATTAATTCGATTTGTATGCAAATGAGATTTGTTACAAAATAGCAGATGCTTTAAAGAAGTTAATATACGAACTACTTTTGTTTTGATCTTGTAAAATAAGGCATGTGCTTACATTATTTTCAGAAATTTACTTGACCTTTATACATGATCGCTCTTTTTGTCAGACCAGTAAGACAAGCCGGCACAAGTAGTTTAGGATGTTATACATATAACATCCTGCGATCTGCGATCCTATTTATTCGAATAATGTTAACGTTAATTTTTGCAATCAAACTTTAATGCATCTTGCACTGCACAAACATAGCAATAGTTGACTTCTTCTCTAGCACAGAGCTTTAAATAATGTCTTTTCTCTTGAATTAGGTGTAGGTAGTGAGTCAACAGTTTAACTGCCAAAAATAACGTCGTGGGTTCGATATTTTAAGTATAATATTATGTTTAATTGATCGAAGTGTTTTGTATGTAACACAACCATGTATTTACAAAATACATGTTTATTTATTTATTTAATTCTTCATGCACTAATTACAGTACATAGGTGGACTTAATGCTTCGCACCCTACAGAACCATAAGAATTACGACTTGGGCATCTTGGCCATAGGACAAGCTTTGCTTAGATTGGGGCTACACAGTGGTATATTAAAATTCCCAAAATTATTTATTTTAGTATGAACAATAATTTCCCTATAGCGGTAAAGGATATACTGAGAAACAGTCGTCAGCTTCGTAACAATGCTAGTGCTCGGGAGTTTAGCGTGTCACTAGCAGGTGTAACATAATAATTTAAAGCAACATGATTTTACAGTTAGGGAAGATAAGAGTCTTGTGCTTATGGTTTCTTGTGCCGAAAGTTTTTACAATTATTATATTGTACTTATATTTTGCTTTATTATGTGTTTTCAGATCATATCGTATCGATGTTATATCAGAAGAGACTTAGCCAAAAGATTTTCAGATGTTTTTGCTTCAAAAATATATAAGGGATAGCACAAGTTGTGTTAATGTAATGTTTGTTTCTTTTCAGTTTTTGAATATTTCAAGAATATGTAAATGATTTATGTAACATAGTTTACATATTTATGAATAAGGTTTGATAGATTGAGCATAAGTATACATTTTATTTTCTTTTCAATCATGTTCAGTCCGTGCTCATATTTTCATTATATAGGTACTTACGTACTATTGTATGACATACTTGAATGTTTGATAGTAATAGCATAATGTTTCTGATATCAGTATTAATTTGTGATGTTGAGTTATAAAGTTAAACAATTAATTCTTGTACCCCTTGTACCTGTCGAATTTGTCAAAAGGTATAAGATTAATGTCATAATTGCTGATACATGTCACATTGGCGTCCTCGTTCACCAGGCGATAACAAACAAGGTCTCAAAATATGTTTACCTAGGCTTCGAATAACGGCGAAAGGACACAATAGGAGCGTTTTACCTACCATTAAAACGCATATTGTGTCCGGAGCCTTATTCGAAGCCTAGCTTTAAGACCTGCCTGGTGTAGATTTTATCCTTCATGGTTGTCAAGTGTTTCAGATTTTGAGACTACAATGACACAAATCCTCCGCCGTTGCTAAAAGGTGAACTCGTATCACGTGACTTATGATGACGTTACGGAAGTGACGTCACGTGGGTAAAATTGACCAATAGGAAAATTGATGTCGAACGGAAACGGAAAGGGCTCTCTCAAAATATGTTTACCTAGGCTTCGAATAAGGCTCCGGACACAATATGCGTTTTAATGGTAGGTAAAACGCTCCTATTAATTTCATTAAAGAATTTGAAGAAAAATAATAAATAGATAAATATTGGACACCATCACAAACTATTAAACACATACATACCAGCGTCATAAACCACCGGAATGGTTTGCAATGGAGTCTATGTTGCGGTAGGCGGTAGTTCTACAAATAGCAACTATTAAATACATACATGCCTCCAGAATAACAGCGTTGCAACAATATACTTTTCACTTCTCATGCTCGTAAAGTTCGTGTTTATGTTGGGTATAGGCGGCATAAAATCGCTTTTTATGCTCTAGTGCATAAAGTAAAATCTTCGTCTAAGTCTCAGACTTTAAGACAAAGGTCGTCAGGTAAACAGTCACACACGCAATTAAACTTCGTTAAATAAACTTTATTAATACCTAACGTATTTCATTCTGTTTCTTAAATTTTGTACATAATCCATGTTAAATTATTAAATGAATAAAACTAGGCAAATTTAATGAGTTTTCTAAGGAATAAGTATTTCAAGAGTATTATGGACTACGATCTATGCTAAAGTCACTGTGCTGCCAATGCCCGTATAAAAAAAAAGAAAAAGAAAGTCTTCCCGCCAATATGGTGAAGTCTTAATTTTTCTTTTTTGCAATATAGTTATTTATTTTCCTCACACTCGAAGTGAAAAGCTCGTACATAAAACCCATTTTACCCTCGAATTGACTATCCACCCTCGCCTACGGCTCGGATGGATATATACGTCTCGGGTAAAATGGTACCTTTTATGCACTTGTTGTACAATCTACTATTTTTTACTGTTGCAATACCATGCTGAGGTGGGGGCCTAGTTGGCTGTACACCTGTTTTCTTGCTTTTAATATTCCTATAATGAGTCACACCAATGATTTTTGTTATTAGCATATCTAAAAAATATGTAACTCGAGAAAAAAGAATCTGTTTTTATTTTTTTCCTATCTTCAAAAATGACTGAGATATTAAACGTTAAAGTACGGCCTCCGAGGAAAATTTGGGTGAACCAATGGCATTAACGTGTGACGTCACGTCGCACTTCCGTATACTTACATAGAATCCTTTGGCTATATAGTTGCGCTCTCACGGTTTCGTAATAAATTTATTTATTTTTCTTATAGACGATCAATGAAATGTTTAAGAAATTTTGTATTGAGCCCATGTGAAAAAACACCTTCAAATAATGTTTTATTATCGTGAATAATAAATTAAATCAACTTTCGTAATGGCGGGCGGGATTCTGTCAACACATATAGCAACCGTCAAAACAAAATGTACTTACAACCTTAACTGACTTGGTAGTTAAATATGCACCCTAAAAACTGACAGCCATTTCGATAATTTTATACTGCTAGTGGCGCCTCCACCACTGGGTCAGATAAGTTTGTGGGATAAATGTCTTTCGGTATCGACAGTAGGTGACAGTTTTAGAGTGCGCCTGCGCGCGGTCGAAATTGAATACTAATAATTTACCATAACCTTAGAACGAAGAAAATGTACTGTAACTAGCGTCAAAACGCACGAGTTGCGCGAAGATTGCGCACAGACGAACTCTATGTAGGTACAGTTAGGCGGAAATCACCCGCAACAGCCGCAAACGGAGATGTCAGTGCGACATGACGTCATCGCAATAGCGCGCAAGGAAAGCAAATTTTCAAAAGCTGGTGAAACTTTACAACGCTGTATCTTTGGAAATCCTGGCCAGATTTCGATGAAACAAAAACTATTAGTACTTGCACGAGTACGCGCATTAAATGCAGTAATTTTTATAGTCATATTTTGATGTGTTGGTGTGACTCATTGTGTGTAGCTTCGATCATCAATAGTACTAGATGAAGGCTCACGAACTAAATGAAAACTTTATATGGACAGACTTGACATTTTTTAAACAGAGAAAAAATGTTACGAATGTTACGATCTTACACATGAAGTTTGACTTAATACTCTGAGGTAACTGGAGCTCTCACCCTTAATAAAAAAGTGTCGCCAGCAAATTTGACATTTATGTATGTAGTGGCAGGTAGTGGCTGTCAGCTGTCTCATATGACCATACGTATTTTTTTAAAGTGTAGGTGAGACGGAAGACAGCCACTGTGTAATTTGTGGTGGACAAAAAATTGTTCGTACTACGCTCTCCAGTTACCTCAGTATTAAGTCGAGCTTCATGATCTTACATTAACAATGACAGGAAGCGTTCCAAGTTTGAAATACCTTAGTATTATTGACACTGTCACAATAATCTACTTATAATTATACTCTCAAGTGGGCTTATGAGGCTTGGACATATCTGTCACTCCAAGTATGTATCTAGAACTAGGTGTTATTGTTGATCGAAGGTGTATAGTCAATCAATGTTTCTCTCTGTTTCACTCTTTCTCATTCATACCTGCGTCATAAACCACCGGAATGGTTTGCAATGCAGTCTCTCCCTCAGAGCCTTCTGTATCGTCAAGTCGCCCGAGTCTATGTTGCGGGTACAGAAACTCGGTATATTCTTCCATACATACCTCGGCCACACTCTAGAAATAGCAACTATTAAACGTTTGTGTTTGTGTTATGTTGGCCGATATTGTGTAGACTTCGCAGCCCCACCAAACACGGTCCCGACGGAAGATCAGCGCTGGCCTCAAGCCATGCATTATGCCGAGTCGGGACCGTTTTGGGACATACCTACCTGCCTTATGCTTTATGTGTTTATGTTATGTTGTTGTGATGTCCCAAATAAATGTATTTTCTTTCATTCTTTCTAAACGCATACATACCTGAGTCATAAACCACCGGAATGGTTTGCAATGCAGTCTCTCTCTCAGCGCCTTTTGGGGCGTCAAGTCGCCCGGGTCTATACTGCGGTAGGCGGGTCGTCTCCGGTACAAGAACTCGGCATATTCGTCCATCCATACCTCGGCTACACGCCGGTAGTTCTAGAAATAACAAAGTCACAGTCGATTTCAGGACAAACTAGTTTTTCCTAGGCCAAACTAGTTCATCGCGTTGACATTTCAGAGAGAGAGTTTGCCTCGGAAGTCCTGTAGAACACGACACAAAAAAATAGCATCGAAATTAAAGGCCATCGCTTTGCTGCGCTTCGCGATCGCCTTAAATTTCTAACCTATCAAGTATTCTACAGGACAAACTACTTCAAACTAGTTGGCCTAGGAAAAACTAGTTTGTCCTAAAATCGGGTTTTGGCCGGTAACATATATAATTATATACTAGATACTCAAAAAAAAATAGGGGCCACTAGGCTTTTGTTTATACAATCGTGCTCACTTTAGCGTCTCATAGATGAGTAACTTTTTACATCTCTGCAATGATTTTTACGTTAATGGAGAGACCAAACACCCAATACGGTATTTTACTGTTTTTTTTTTATTTCTTTAAAATGATTTTCGAAATATTAGCTACACAAAACAAGTTTTCATTTTGAATTATCTTGAATATTTTCAAAGATATAGGACTTCAAACTTTATAATTAGACAAAGACAGGACGCTATCTTAGTGACGTCAGTGGGTTAGTAGCGTCATAGTCACGCCATAGAAGATTTCGTTTTAGAAAGAGACGGCTATAGTCAAAATCAAACGGACTATAATTCTTTTATTATAAAACAGATTCAAATTATTTTTTCACATTTGGTATTCTTAATTGCAATATTTTTTAACGTCATCATTAAATATCTACATTTCAACAACAGTAAAATACCCTATTGTTAAATCTCGTCTTAAAAAATTGCCAAAACCGCAAAATTTTCTTAAAAAAGGAAAAAAAATAAACCGAACTCCACGCTCTATATATCGTTATACTAGCTTTCCGCCCGCGGCTTCGCCCGCGTGGACTACACGACGTTAAGGTTTATAGAATACTAGCGGCCGCCCGCGGTTTCACCCGCGTGGTTCCCGTTCCCGTGGGAATATCGGAATAAAAAGTACATATAAACCTTCCTCTTGAATCACTCTATCTATTAAAAAAAAACGCATCAAAATCCGTTGCGTAGTTTCAAAGATTTAAGCATACAAAGGGACATAGGGACAGAGAAAGCGACTTTGTTTTATACTATGTAGTGATTTATTCTCATAAAAGACTTACATGTCACTTACTTGAGAACCAAAAATAAACATACAGTCATACATTGTAAATATGAATAGTGCTAAATTATATAATCCAAAAATTCTATATTATAGAACTCCAAAAGATGTTCTCTAATTTGTAGCATCCGATAATATATGCTCTTTATCTTCACGTTATATCTTCACGTTATCCCGCGGGAATGTGATATTTTTCCGATCAAAAGTAGCCTATGTTCCTCTCTAGGCTACAAAGTATGTGTCCCCAAATGTCAGCCAAATCCGTTCAGCCGTTTTTGCGTGATTGAGTAACAAACATTCAAACATCTAAACATCCAAACATCGTAGTAGTAGGATAGGACCTTTGTGCGCAGTAAGTCACTTTCGCGATTCGTCACATGAGATGTTTGCCACTTTATCGAAAAGCCACATTAGCTTTAGGACACTTTCCGAATTGGGCATAATATCTCGTAGTCACATGATACATTTGTCACATTATGAATTTGGCAAATTAGTATCTGGACACACCCACATAGACCTACTTATCTATGGCACATGAAGTTTGACTATATGTATTACCTTGCCTACAAAGTCGCCGTGTCCGGGGTTGGGGAAGGGCGCGAACTTGCGGTAGATGTGGCCCACGCGAGAGCACGGCGCGTCCACCATACGACCGCCGCACTGCCAGATCTAGTTATACAAACATAGCTTTAATGCAAAAAAAACAACGGGATGCACTCCGGGAGTGCCGGCAGAAGTGAAAAGGGCTAAAAAAAGGAATTTGACAAAAAAAAAGAACTGCAACTACTGTCAGTTAGATTGTTGGTAATGTTCCATAGACTAGCTCCCAGAAGAACACGGTCGATATCGCGAACAGACCGCCATCACTGGACTACTGTTAGTTAGATCGTTGGTAATGTTCCATAGACTAGCTCCCAGAAGAACGCGGTTGATTTCGCGAACAGACCGCCATCACTGGACTACTGTCATTTAGATCGTTGGTAATGTTCCATAGACTAGCTCCCAGAAGAACGCGGTTGATATCAAGAACAGACCGCCATTATTGTACTACTGATAGCTAGATTGTTGGTAATGTTCCATAGACTAGTTCCTAGAAGAACGCAATTGATATCGCGAGCAGACCGCCATCACTGGACTACTGTCAGTTAGATTGTTGGTAATGTACCCAGAAGAACGCGGTCGATATCGCGAACAGACCGCCATCACTGGACTACTGATAGTTAGATTGTTGGTAATGTTCCATAGACTAGTTCCTAGAAGAACGCAGTTGATATCGCGAACAGACCGCCATCACTGGACTACTGTTAGTTATATTGTTGGTAATGTTCCATAGACTAGCTCCCAGAAGAACGCGGTTGATATCGCGAACAGACCGCCATCACTGGACTACTGTTAGTTAGATTGTTGGTAATGTTCCATAGACTAGTTCCTAGAAGAACGCAGTTGATATCGCGAACAGACCGCCATCACTGGACTACTGTTAGTTATATTGTTGGTAATGTTCCATAGACTAGCTCCCAGAAGAACGCGGTTGATATCGCGAACAGACCGCCATCACTGGACTACTGTTAGTTAGATTGTTGGTAATGTTCCATAGACTAGTTCCTAGAAGAACGCAGTTGATATCGCGAACAGACCGCCATCACTGTAGGTCTAGCACAACTTAGCGCGACTCTTTATCGCGCTCCTTTCAACCAATCAGCACGACACCTTAAGTCACGCCCGCTATCTACAAGCGATCAGATTGGTTGAAAGTGCCCGCGACTCTGTCTCACTCGAGTCGCGCTCAAGTTGTGCTAGCCCTACTGGACTACTGATAGTTAGATTGTTGGTAATGTTCCATAGACTAGCTCCCAGAAGAACGCGGTCGATATCGCGAACAGACCGCCATCACTGGACTACTGTCAGTTAGATTGTTGGTAATGCTCCATAGACTAGCTCCTAGAAGAACGCTGTCGAAATCGCGAAAAGACTGCCATCACTGGACTACTGTCAGTTAGCTAGTTGGTAATGTTCCATAGACTATACCTTGAAACTGAGCTCATACTAATGCTATTAACCTTATTCCAAACTAAGATTTGGAACTTGGTGCCATAGTAACTTTTAATCAGCTCAAAAATACTTACCTAACGATGTCGACCCACCTCCCAACGACTCATAACTATTGGGAGGTGGGACCAGATTTCATACAAACCCTGGATACAGAATAAATAATAGTAACAGAAGCTACACTCTGCGAGACCATTTAAACAAATAGCAACTCTTACTTCAACACGATAAAGTAGAAACCAGCGTCTACGGCTCTAATTACGAACGACTAGACGTTGCATCTCTTTCTATCGAATATATTCTGTTCAGTACACCCCTGCCTAGACCCGCGGAACCGGCATGGCGCAGTGGAAGATTATCATGAGTATAGACTCCGGACAAAACTTGGTTTCAGCCGGGATGTAACTGAACAATTGAACTGCGATACACAGCGACTTAATGTGAAGTAAGGTGACTTTACATACGGTTCTGTGGTGTCGAAAGTCTCCTGGGCAGCGGAGAGAGGGGGCGCGCCCCCTGGTAGCTCCTTCTTCTTCTGCAGACCTTACCAATTCGTCACCCCACTCACAAAACAAACACCACACAGCGGTCCCAAGACACTGGGCGCTTCAACAATACGCAACGACACACGCGGGGCTTGCTTATTAAGATATATTGTCCCGACAACAACGCGTGGTGGAAGGTTATCTTTCAAAGAACCGCGACCGGCCACTCGTCAAGATGGCGTCAAAATCTTGGTCGTACAAAACGGGATCAAATCGATAATTTAAGATTCAATTCAAGCTCGATATGCCAGGCATATTCAACGCGAGCGGTTTTTTAACAATTCAGCAAAATTAATCCGACATTTTTCTTACAAGAATTCCAATCAAGAAAAAACTGTCAACTTCAAGTGACAGCTAATGTCAATTTGACGTGACATTAGAGATGCGTTCAGAAACGTCGATCTTTTCCGAACATCCCCCCGCCCCGGACCGTTAAGAACGGTACGTCAATCTACGGGTAATCGGGAGAGCCCACTAACTGCTTTCTTCAAAACCGAATCTCGAACCAAAACCTCAGCAAAACGAGGAACTCCGTCAGTTCCGGGGTAAAGTTTAACAATGCGCCCCCTTCGCCAACCTAGGGGCGGCAGGTTAGCATCCTTAATCAACACGAGGTCGCCAGTCTGGGGTGGGGAGGTTTTATCTGTCCACTTCACGCGCTGTTGTAGGATATGCAAATACTCCATCGACCAACGTGCCCAGAAGTTTTGGGACATCTGTCTCAAAAGTTGGTATCGCGACAAACGATGGGATCCTACATCCTGAATCGGATATTCAGGCAAAGCCAAAAGGGGCTGTCCGATCAAGAAATGACCTGGGGTCAACGCTTCCAGGTCATTCGGGTCCGAAGACAACGGGCACAAGGGTCGCGAGTTGAGGACGGCCTCAATTTTACAAAATACCGTATCAAGTTCCTCAAACGTGAGAATAGTTTCTCCAATCACGCGACGCAAGTGTGTCTTGGCAGCCTTTACACAAGCTTCAAAAATTCCTCCCCAGGTCGGACAAGCTGGAGGGCTAAACTTCCAGATTATCCCACGCCGGGAGAGGGTGGTTCCAATGTCTATTTTATTATCAACAAAAAACTTAACTACTTCCTTAAGATAATTACACGTTCCCTTATAATTAGTACCACAATCGGAACGTATCAATGTCGGCAGTCCTCTACGGGAAACAAATCTGCTCAAGGCGGCGACAAAGGCTTCGGTAGACAATTCCGAGACAATTTCCAAATGGACAGCCTTGGTGGACAAACACACAAACACGCACAAGTACGCCTTATAGGTTTTAGCATTACGCAGTCTCGAAGCCTTTACAGTAAAGGGACCGGCGAAGTCGGTGGCGACTCCGGCAAAAGCTCTACATTCCGTGACGCGATCAGCAGGCAAATCACCCATCTGGGGCTGCATGGTCGCGGCCTTCAATCGATAACAAGGCAGGCAACGGAAAACCACAGTGCGAATGGCTCGACGAGCAGACAAAATCCAAAATTCACGCTGCAAAATGGCCAACAAAGCATTACAGCCAGCATGTTGTGCATTCACATGGCGATCTGTTATTATCAGTTGAGTCAAATGTCCGGCTTTAGGTAACAAAAGGGGGTGACGAGCTCCATACGGCAGGTTCGCATTTCGAAGTCTTCCGCCGACTCGCAAAAGCCCACTCTCGTCCAGGAAGGGATTCAATCGCGATACCGCGCCCTTCAACTTGCGACGGCCTAAACGCAAAATTTCAATCTCGGACTCAAAACTATCAGCTTGTACTCTCCGGACCCAAAACAAGAGCGCGTCCCTACGCTCGTACGGAGTGAGAACCGACGAATCACGCCTCGCGCGTGGGTTTCTGCAATTGTACACAAAACGTCTGATCCAAGCGGTAACACCAAGCAGCTTCTGTAAGGAGCTGTACCGATCCAACAACAAATCCTTTTCCCCGGCGGGGTTAGTCTCCAGGACGCATGCCCGCATATCAGGAACGGCTACGTTCGACAACGCTGGAGAGGGCGGCCACTCCGACTCAGGCCGCATCAACCACTGTGGGCCCCACCAGAGGGGGTGGTTAATTAGGGTTGGGGCTACACAACCCCGAGACGCACAATCCGCGGGATTCATGGTTCCCGGCACGTGTCTCCAAATCAACTCGATGCCGGAATTACAAATCTGCGACACTCGATTGGCCACAAACACGTCCAAGGTGTGCGCCGGAGCCTTCAACCAACAAAGGACGACCTGACTGTCCGTCCAAGCATAAACCTCTTGTATCTTAATAGATCGACCTAATGTGAGCCATACGTGGTTCAACAAACGCATTAGGAGGGCAGCTCCACACAATTCCAACCTCGGGATCGTATGACGAGTCCGAAGGGGAGCGACTTTGCTTTTCGCTATCACCAGATGCACAGCAACAACTCCGTCAACAGTAACGGTGCGGAGGTACACGGCCGCAGCAAATCCACGTTCGGAGGCATCGGAAAAGCCGTGAAGAGTAACTTTACAATTTTCAGAAGGGAGGAATAGCCTCGGCAAATGCACTTCATTAATCTCGGGGAGGGATGAAACGAAGCTCGACCAATCTCGGAGTAACTCGTCCGAGAGGGGTTCATCCCACGACACACCCGAAGCCCATAACCGTTGCAAGAAACACTTGGCCATAAACAGCACGGGGCAAATCCACCCATTGGGGTCAAAGGTACGTGCGACAGTAGACAATACTAAACGCTTGGTCCAGACTTTCGGTGGTCGTAAATCCACACAATAAGTGAAAGTGTCAGAGACCGGTTTGTACTGTACGCCAAGGACGGTCACCACATGGGGATTATCCACATTTTCGAATAGGTGGGGGTCCTGCTGGTGCTCTTCGGGCAAACCTACCAGTACATCAGGCGAGTTGGATATCCATTTCCTCAACTCGTAACCTCCCGACTTCAAAAGGGCGGTGAGTTCGTCTCTCAGGACAATCGCCTCTGAGACAGATGAGGCGCCCGTGCAAATGTCATCCACATAGACGTCACTGGCCAAAATGGCGGAGGCGCGAGGGTATCTCAAGCGCTCCTTCTCGGCCAACTCCAACAAAGAACGAATCGCAACAAACGGGCTCGAAGCCAAACCGTACGTATTCGTATTCAATTCATAAATCAACAAGGGGTCCCTAGGACTCTCTCTCCACAAAATCAATTGGTACCTCCTATCCTCTGGATGGATGACCGTTTGTCTGAACATCATCCGGATGTCAGTCATAAATACAATTTGGTGCCGCCGGAAGTTGGTCAAAATGTCTGAGATCTCCGTGTGCAGCTTGGGACCTACATGCAGACACTGGTTCAAGGACGCTCCAGTAGAGGTGGGAGCCGAACCGTCAAAGACCACCCGAATCTTTCCGGATTTCAAAACGGCGTGGTGCGGCAAAAAGAAGTGCTCAACGGAGCGCCAATCCAAATCGCTCACGGACATGTGCCCTAACTCCTCATACTCCCGCATGAATTCAACATACTTCTGGCGGAAGACCGGATCCTTGCTCATGCGACGCTCCATCGCCACTTGCCTACGTTCCGCTAGCGGTCGGGAATCGCCCAGAGGAGGTCGGCCGGCACGAAAGGGGAGACGGGTGATCAAACGACCAGAGCGGAGGCGACCAGTGTTATTCTGGTAATACAACTCGCATTCATCCGCTACTGGGTCGACCCGCGGGGCTGGTGGAGGTTCCTCAACCTCCCAAAACTTCTGCACCACTTCGGAGAGAGACACATTAAAAACAAGACCGCGATCCTCATCAAGGGAATCCAAAACGCGGCGAGCAGGGCCCATCACAACTGTACCGAGTGTCGTCTGCAGAGCTACCAAGCCATCTGGCTGCAAAACTCGCTTCCCCGTCAACAAAACTCGCCCCAGGACATCGGCTCCAAGGAGAGCATCAATCGGGCCTGGGCGGAAGAAATTTGGATCGGCGAGTGGGGAATCAGACACCAAAGACAACATACTCGGTCCCAAGTCAACTGAAGGTTGACGGCCAACAACTGTGTCCAACACAATCGCCGAGGTCTTAATGCCTGGCGTGGACTTATTACGTGATGTAAATGTGAAGTCAACATGCCCTAACAACCCGGGGACTTTCACATCGCCAACACCTCTCACGCCTTCCGTGTGGGGGTGCACCTTGAGGCCCAACCGCCTAACTAACCAAGATGACACAACACACCCCTGAGCACCGGAATCCAACAAGGCGCGAACTTCCACAAGGTCGCCATTCAATCCCCTGACAAGCACAGAGGCCGTGGGCAACAAAACGGTCTCTGGAGGGGTGGCTACAATCGACCGTAAACACGTTGATTGCTAGTATGTGGGGTCCCCAGACGTCCCCCCATGGTAAGGGGGTCGCTCATAGCGATCCAGTGGGTCCCATTCTCCCACATACTGCCTACGTCCAATTCGCCCGGTATCAGGCGGGTTATATCTCCCGGCCCCTTGAAGACGGGGCGGGCGCCGCTCCAAACGCGGGTATTCGGCGAGCGGCGGCGAGAATCGGTGCCTAGCACCCACCGTGTACGTCGCCCCATAGTCGCGGGGGCACGGTGACCGATTTTCAGAAGGGGGGTCCCGGGGACCCCCGGCTGTGCGAGGCTCAACACGTTGCGGGGGGCTTCTACGACCTCCAGCATCGCTCGCAAAATCGAACCCCCTAGTTGGGGACCGATTTCCCATGGGGGGGTCCGTGGGACCCCCGCCCGTGCGAGGCTCAAAACTTCGCGGGGGGCCTCTACGACCTCCGGCAACGCTCGCATGACTCATCCCCATCCTTGGGGATCGGTTTCCCATGGGGGGGTCCCTGGGACCCCCGCCCGTTTGAGGCTCCAAACGTGGCGGAGAGCGTCTGGGGCCACTCTGGTGGCCACTAGAACTGCTGCGGGATGCAAACACCGCGGGGGGTCCGAGACCCCCACCCATACGCGGTGATCCTGCAGCGACGCGCTGCGGCGCTCCGCCGCCCTCTGGGCTGTTCATGCAGAGGAGGGGATGGTGGTTGCCCTTACAAAAGCGGCATGGGTGCGCTTGGGTACATTCGCGCTGCATGTGCAGGCCCAAGCACGAGTAGCACCATGTCCGTTGTCGCGCGATCGCTCGACGGCCTTGGACGCGCTGGTCGAGGAACTTATCACAACGGGTCGTGCTGTGACCCGGTTCCCGACAGTACAAGCAGCGGGCGGTCTCCTGGACGGCGGCATAGCGGCCGGGCGCGCGAGGGGCCATACGCCCCCTACGGGGGGGTCCGGTGGGGGATCTACTCTGTGGCACAGGTCGTTCGGGTCCCATAGGACCGGCCAGAGAGGAATTATCTGCCAGTCTACTCTCTCCTTCCAGGAACGTCAAGAGGTCCGAGAAGGGTGGCAGATAAGTCGCACTATCCCCACCATACTGCTGCTCAAAACGGACCTTAACAGAGTCCGGCAACTTTCCCAGGACAATGTGCAGTAACAAAAACGACCACTGCTCCACTGGGAGTTTTAAGTTTTTTAATGCGTTGTAGGCAACCAACAGCGGATTCAACAAAGCCACTCTCAAGTGCATCACGCTGGCAACGCGGGGTAAATTCAAAATGGCGGCAACATGGTTGTCCGCCAGACGTCGTACGTTCTGGTACCGACGGGCAATCAAATCCCTAGCAATAGGGTAGTTTTCATCCGAGGGGGCCAAATGTTGAACCGATTCAAGGGCCTCCCCTTCCAACACGGATAACAAGTAAGCCAACTTCTGGCCCTGGGTCAAATCGTCCCGGGCATGTACGAGACTATCAAAAATATTAATAAAGCCCTCCCAGTCCTGTAGACGACCAGCAAAACGCCTTAAATCTAAGGGTGTCCGGGGACGGGCTCGGTTCATTCTCTCTTGCCACTTGCAAAGGTCGAGCCACCTGGGTAATTCTGTCCGCAAAATCATAACACTGGCCCACATCTAAACCGACTTCTTGTCGCATTTCCACATCGGCCTCAACAGTCTTTTCCAAAAATAAGGCATACTGTTCATCAACAACAGCCAAACGTATGGGCAGATCTACGTATCTGTTCAACAAGGCCTCCGTCCTATCCGGTCGATCCAACAATGCAACCGCAGAAGCTAACCACCGTAACTCAGAACGTATTTTGGCTTTAGCAGAGGAGGCCGTCATTGTAACGTCACAAATTTATCAACAAAAACAACAAATTCAAAATATTCACTATAACACAAAATCTCCAATATTTGGAGGTTATTAATAACCACAAAATTCCAATATTACAACAACAAAGTATTTAATAATTATAACTCTAACTCTCAAGAGGTTATAACTTAGACACAAACTAACTTTGACTTTATAAGTCAAAAGTTATTCAGTTCAAACAAATCACCCACTATTGAAATTCACTTGGATATCAACACACAACAAGTTAATTTTAATTATTTCAAAGCACAAGTTTCAATAAGTTTCAATGTGTAAATAATGTCTTAAATCATTTAAGTTTCACTAAGTATTGAGTGCAAACTTATTAAGTACCCAAACCTTGTTAGGACAACTTTTTATTAGCTATTATTTAGCAACAACTTTGTCAATATTCACAACTCAAATTTGCTAACAAAACTAAATAATAATTATTATGAACAAAGAAAGGCATCTGTTTACATTTTGGAACTTCAATACATGACAATTAATTACAAGACATGGAACCAATAACAAAGGAATGCCCTTTACTTTTCAAATGCAAGTTAATTACCATTTACAAGTACAAATTAATCCAGTCCGGACCCGATGGTCATCAAAACGGCACTGATTAATAGACAAAGTTTTGGCGTGGGCCTCTCAGGCCTTCAAACTACGCTCTTGCTACCAAATAATGTTCAGTACACCCCTGCCTAGACCCGCGGAACCGGCATGGCGCAGTGGAAGATTATCATGAGTATAGACTCCGGACAAAACTTGGTTTCAGCCGGGATGTAACTGAACAATTGAACTGCGATACACAGCGACATAATGTGAAGTAAGGTGACTTTACATACGGTTCTGTGGTGTCGAAAGTCTCCTGGGCAGCGGAGAGAGGGGGCGCGCCCCCTGGTAGCTCCTTCTTCTTCTGCAGACCTTACCAATTCGTCACCCCACTCACAAAACAAACACCACACAGCGGTCCCAAGACACTGGGCGCTTCAACAATACGCAACGACACACGCGGGGCTTGCTTATTAAGATATATTGTCCCGACAACAACGCGTGGTGGAAGGTTATCTTTCAAAGCACCGCGACCGGCCACTCGTCAAGATGGCGTCAAAATCTTGGTCGTACAAAACGGGATCAAATCGATAATTTAAGATTCAATTCAAGCTCGATATGCCAGGCATATTCAACGCGAGCGGTTTTTTAACAATTCAGCAAAATTAATCCGACATTTTTCTTACAAGAATTCCAATCAAGAAAAAACTGTCAACTTCAAGTGACAGCTAATGTCAATTTGACGTGACATTAGAGATGCGTTCAGAAACGTCGATCTTTTCCGAACATATTCTATCGCGCTCGGGCGGGCGGCCCGCTGTAAATTGTATTGAATTGTATCCCGAGATAAACACGAAGCGGTAGGCACTTATCTCAGGTCCTTGAGCGAGTGACTGACGCCTGCCCTGACATCATCCTTTGTTCCATTATTATTAGCATGTTCGTAGTGTGGCTGAAAGACGATACTGGTCTACTGAACACTGGACCACTGTAAGTTATATTGTAGGTAATGTTCCATAGACTGTACCTTGAAACTGAGCTCGTACTGCTCCCCGCCCCAGATGTCCAGGCCCGGGTCGTAGCCGCCCAGCTCCCAGAAGAATGCGTTCGATATCGCGAATAGACTGCCATCACTGGACCACTGTAAGTTATATTGTAGGTAATGTTCCATAGACTGTACCTTAAAACTGAGCTCGTACTGCTCCCCGCCCCAGATGTCCAGGCCCGGGTCGTAGCCCCCCAGCTCCCAGAAGAACGCGGTCGATATCGCGAATAGACCGCCATCACTGGACTACTGTTAGTTAGATTGTAGGTAATGTTCCATAGACTGTACCTTGAAACTGAGCTCGTACTGCTCCCCGCCCCAGATGTCCAGGCCCGGGTCGTAGCCGCCCAGCTCCCAGAAGAACGCGGTCGATATCGCGAATAGACCGCCATCACTGGACTACTGTTAGTTAGATTGTAGGTAATGTTCCATAGACTGTACCTTGAAACTGAGCTCGTACTGCTCCCCGCCCCAGATGTCCAGGCCCGGGTCGTAGCCGCCCAGCTCCCAGAAGAACGCGGTCGATATCGCGAACAGACCGCCCGCCATTACTGGACTACTGTTATTGGGAACAATAAATATATCTTGTAAAGAACACACACATAGACTTTACCCCCCTAATTCCAAAACGTGGACTAAAGTATTAGACGTGGTTTAAAACTGATGCTAATTCTGTCTTTCATTTGGAAAATTAAAACGACAGCACCAGTTTAGTACCAGTTTTAAACCAGGACTATTTTAGTCCACGTATTGGAATAAGGGGGTACAAGATTAATTATCTTTATTTTTTAACAAAGAGACCTTTGCCTTCGTCAAAATTGCGGCAGTGTGGTTCAAGGAAGCGTTAACATGTAATGTAACAGGGAGTTACTTTAGTATTATAAATATTAGCATGGATATCTTACTCGAAAGGCTCAGATATTAGCATGGATAGACAAACAAAGAGACCTTTGCCTTCGTCAAAATTGCGGCAGTGGTTCAAGCAAGCGTGAACATATAACAGACAGTGATTTTAGCATTATAAATATTAGCATGGATATCTTACTCGAAAGGCTCCGGCATATTATCTTCGTCTTTAGGCAGTATAGGCAATCGCTTGTAGAAAAACTCCCAGTCGAACGCCCCGCGCGCGCCCTCGTCCTGAGGCCGGTACTCGAACGTGTCGAACGCGACCACGTCGATGAACGGGCACACCACCGTGCGGTAGTCCAGCGCGATCGGCTCTGCGACCACACCACATTACGTTAGTACCGATCGGCTCTGCGACCACACGACATTACGTTAGTACCGATCGGCTCTGCGACCACACCACATTACGTTAGTACCGATCGGCTCTGCGACCACACGACATTACGTTAGTACCGATCGGCTCTGCGACCACCCGACATTACGTTAGTACCGATCGGCTCTGCGACCACACGACATTACGTTAGTACCGATCGGCTCTGCGACCACCCGACATTACGTTAGTACCGATCGGCTCTGCGACCACACGACATTACGTTAGTACCGATCGGCTCTGCGACCACACGACATTACGTTAGTACCGATCGGCTCTGCGACCACCCGACATTACGTTAGTACCGATCGGCTCTGCGACCACACGACATTACGTTAGTACCGATCGGCTCTGCGACCACACGACATTACGTTAGTACCGATCGGCTCTGCGACCACACGACATTACGTTAGTACCGATCGGCTCTGCGACCACACGACATTACGTTAGTACCGATCGGCTCTGCGACCACACGACATTACGTTAGTACCGATCGGCTCTGCGACCACACGACATTACGTTAGTACCGATCGGCTCTGCGACCACACGACATTACGTTAGTACCGATCGGCTCTGCGACCACACGACATTACGTTAGTACCGATCGGCTCTGCGACCACACGATATTACGTTAGTACCGATCGGCTCTGCGACCACACGATATTATAACAGAATAAATAATAGTACTAAGGTACAGAAGACTCACTATGCAAACTCATTCAGATAAAAATAAATCTTTTTGCATGAAAATAAAGTCCAATTCCGGTTGCTTTGTCATCGCTTGCCTACTGTTATAATAACCTAAAGTTCGCGCATGCAAGCAAAACTGTAACCAATATCTAAGCGCGAGAGTTTCTATTTCTATGAAAGTCTCAACAGCTCGCTCACTGGTCAGGACTACGACTTGCAATTTCGGTGAAATTTTTTTTTTTTAATATCGATTAATTTTTCTTTCTTATATTGAGGCACCCGTAAATACAACATTATCATTATATGGATTGTAAGATCGTTTAGCAGTCATTATTGTACTCGAATGTGTCGAACGCGACCACGTCGATGAACGGGCACACCACCGTGCGGTAGTCCAGCGCGATCGGCTCTGCGACCACACGACATTATCACAGAATAAATAATAGTACTAAGGTACAGAAGACTCACTATGCAAACTCATTTAGATAAAAATAAATCTTTCTGCATGAAAATAAAGTCCAATTCCGGTTGCTTTGTCATCGCTTGCCTACTGTTATAATAACCTAAAGTTCGCACATGCAAGCAAAACTGTAACCAATATCTAAGCGCGAGAGTTCCTATTTCTATGAAAGTCTCAACAGCTCGCTCACTGGTCAGGACTATGACTTGCAATTTCGGTGAAATTTTTTTTTTTTTAATATCGATAAATTTTTCTTTCTTATATTTAGGCAACAACATTATCATTATATGGATTGTAAGATCGTTTAGCAGTCATTATTGTACTCGAACGTGTCGAACGCGACCACGTCGATGAACGGGCACACCACCGAGCGGTAGTCCAGCGCGATCGGCTCTGCGACCACACGACATTACGTTAGTAATACCACACGATATGCTAGTTGGGTCCTATGACAGCTCAGAGACATACATCCAACACATACACCGACCTAGCAGTGGCGGCAGACCGTTTGGTAAAGAGACATACATCCAATACATACATCCAATACATACACCAACCTAGCAGTGGCGGCAGAACGTTTGGTGAAGAGACATACATCCAATACATACACCGACCTAGCAGTGGCGGCAGACCGTTTGGCAAAGAGACATACATCCAATACATACACCAACCTAGCAGTGGCAGCAGAACGTTTGGTGAAGAGACATACATCCAATACATACACCGACCTAGCAGTGGCGGCAGACCGTTTGGCAAAGAGACATACATCCAATACATACACCAACCTAGCAGTGGCAGCAGAACGTTTGGTGAAGAGACATACATCCAATACATACACCGACCTAGCAGTGGCGGCAGACCGTTTGGCAAAGAGACATACATCCAATACATACACCAACCTAGCAGTGGCAGCAGAACTGGTGAAGAGACATACATCCAATACATACACCGACCTAGCAGTGGCGGCAGACCGTTTGGCAAAGAGACATACATCCAATACATACACCAACCTAGCAGTGGCAGCAGAACGTTTGGTGAAGAGACATACATCCAATACATACACAGACCTAGCAGTGGCGGCAGCCAGTTGACGTTGGCCTCGGTG
The DNA here is from genome assembly GCA_949710035.1 of Crambus lathoniellus. Lineage (NCBI taxonomy): Eukaryota > Metazoa > Arthropoda > Insecta > Lepidoptera > Crambidae > Crambus > Crambus lathoniellus. The sequence continues at coordinate 2,993,410 of OX453304.1, forward strand.
TGAGAGTCCAAAAACACCAGCACATCGGCTGTGGCTAGTCTAGATTCCAACATATTTGTGACCAATCTGACCGTTTGGTAAAGAGACATACGTCCAATACATACACAGACCTAGCAGTGGCGGCAGCCAGTTGACGTTGGCCTCGGTGTGAAAGTCCAGAAACACCAGCACATCGGCTGTGGCCAGTCTAGTCTCCAACATATTTGTGACCAATCTGATCGTTTGGTAAAGAGACATACGTCTAATACATACACAGACCTAGCAGTGGCGGCAGCCAGTTGACGTTGGCCTCCGTGTGAGAGTCCAGAAACACCAGCACATCGGCTGTGGCCAGTCTGGTCTCCAACATATTTGTGGCCAATCTGACCGTTCGGTAAAGAGACATACATCCAATACATACACAGACCTAGCAGTGGCGGCAGCCAGTTGACGTTGGCCTCGGTGTGAGAGTCCAAAAACACCAGCACATCGGCTGTGGCTAGTCTAGATTCCAACATATTTGTGACCAATCTGACCGTTTGGTAAAGAGACATACGTCCAATACATACACAGACCTAGCAGTGGCGGCAGCCAGTTGATGTTGGCCTCGGTGTGAGAGTCCAGAAACACCAGCACATCGGCTGTGGCCAGTCTGGTCTCCAACATATTTGTGGCCAATCTGACCGTTCGGTAAAGAGACATACATCCAATACATACACAGACCTAGCAGTGGCGGCAGCCAGTTGACGTTGGCCTCGGTGTGAGAGTCCAAAAACACCAGCACATCGGCTGTGGCTAGTCTAGATTCCAACATATTTGTGACCAATCTGACCGTTTGGTAAAGAGACATACGTCCAATACATACACAGACCTAGCAGTGGCGGCAGCCAGTTGACGTTGGCCTCGGTGTGAAAGTCCAGAAACACCAGCACATCGGCTGTGGCCAGTCTAGTCTCCAACATATTTGTGACCAATCTGACCGTTTGGTAAAGAGACATACGTCCAATACATACACAGACCTAGCAGTGGCGGCAGCCAGTTGACGTTGGCCTCGGTGTGAGAGTCCAAAAACACCAGAACATCGGCTGTGGCCAGTCTAGTCTCCAACATATTTGTGGCCAATCTGACCGTTCGGTAAAGAGACATACATCCAATACATATACAGACCTAGCAGTGGCGGCAGCCAGTTGACGTTGGCCTCCGTGTGAGAGTCCAGAAACACCAGCACATCGGCTGTGGCCAGTCTGGTCTCCAACATATTTGTGGCCAATCTGACCGTTCGGTAAAGAGACATACATCCAATACATACACAGACCTAGCAGTGGCGGCAGCCAGTTGACGTTGGCCTCGGTGTGAGAGTCCAAAAACACCAGCACATCGGCTGTGGCTTGTCTAGATTCCAACATATTTGTGACCAATCTGACCGTTTGGTAAAGAGACATACGTCCAATACATACACAGACCTAGCAGTGGCGGCAGCCAGTTGACGTTGGCCTCGGTGTGAAAGTCCAGAAACACCAGCACATCGGCTGTGGCCAGTCTAGTCTCCAACATATTTGTGACCAATCTGACCGTTTGGTAAAGAGACATACGTCTAATACATACACAGACCTAGCAGTGGCGGCAGCCAGTTGACGTTGGCCTCCGTGTGAGAGTCCAGAAACACCAGCACATCGGCTGTGGCCAGTCTGGTCTCCAACATATTTGTGGCCAATCTGACCGTTCGGTAAAGAGACATACATCCAATACATACACAGACCTAGCAGTGGCGGCAGCCAGTTGACGTTGGCCTCGGTGTGAGAGTCCAAAAACACCAGCACATCGGCTGTGGCTAGTCTAGATTCCAACATATTTGTGACCAATCTGACCGTTTGGTAAAGAGACATACGTCCAATACATACACAGACCTAGCAGTGGCGGCAGCCAGTTGACGTTGGCCTCGGTGTGAAAGTCCAGAAACACCAGCACATCGGCTGTGGCCAGTCTAGTCTCCAACATATTTGTGACCAATCTGACCGTTTGGTAAAGAGACATACGTCCAATACATACACAGACCTAGCAGTGGCGGCAGCCAGTTGACGTTGGCCTCGGTGTGAGAGTCCAAAAACACCAGAACATCGGCTGTGGCCAGTCTAGTCTCCAACATATTTGTGGCCAATCTGACCGTTCGGTAAAGAGACATACATCCAATACATATACAGACCTAGCAGTGGCGGCAGCCAGTTGACGTTGGCCTCGGTGTGCGAGTCCAGGAACACTAGAACATCGGCTGTGGCCAGTCTGGTCTCCAAAATATTTGTGGCCAATCTGACCGTTTGGTAAAGAGACATACATCCAATACATACACAGACCTAGCAGTGGCGGCAGCCAGTTGACGTTGGCCTCGGTGTGCGAGTCCAGGAACACTAGAACATCGGCTGTGGCCAGTCTGGTCTCCAAAATATCTGTGGCCAATCTGACCGTTTGGTAAAAAGACATACATCCAATACATACACAGACCTAGCAGTGGCGGCAGCCAGTTGACGTTGGCCTCGGTGTGCGAGTCCAGGAACACTAGAACATCGGCTGTGGCCAGTCTGGTCTCCAAAATATCTGTAGCCAATCTGACCGTTTGGTAAAGAGACATACATCCAATACATACACAGACCTAGCAGTGGCGGCAGCCAGTTGACGTTGGCCTCCGTGTGAGAGTCCAGAAACACCAGCACATCGGCTGTGGCCAGTCTGGTCTCCAACATATTTGTGGCCAATCTGACCGTTCGGTAAAGACACATACATCCAATACATACACAGACCTAGCAGTGGCGGCAGCCAGTTGACGTTGGCCTCGGTGTGAGAGTCCAAAAATACCAGCACATCGGCTGTGGCTAGTCTAGATTCCAACATATTTGTGACCAATCTGACCGTTTGGTAAAGAGACATACGTCCAATACATACACAGACCTAGCAGTGGCGGCAGCCAGTTGACGTTGGCCTCGGTGTGAAAGTCCAGAAACACCAGCACATCGGCTGTGGCCAGTCTAGTCTCCAACATATTTGTGACCAATCTGACCGTTTGGTAAAGAGACATACGTCCAATACATACACAGACCTAGCAGTGGCGGCAGCCAGTTGACGTTGGCCTCGGTGTGCGAGTCCAGGAACACCAGAACATCGGCTGTGGCCAGTTTGGTGTCCAACATATTTGTGGCCAATCTGACCGTTCGGTAAAGAGACATACATCCAATACATATACAGACCTAGCAGTGGCGGCAGCCAGTTGACGTTGGCCTCGGTGTGAAAGTCCAGAAACACCAGCACATCGGCTGTGGCCAGTCTAGTCTCCAACATATTTGTGACCAATCTGACCGTTTGGTAAAGAGACATACGTCCAATACATACACAGACCTAGCAGTGGCGGCAGCCAGTTGACGTTGGCCTCGGTGTGCGAGTCCAGGAACACCAGAACATCGGCTGTGGCCAGTTTGGTGTCCAACATATTTGTGGCCAATCTGACCGTTCGGTAAAGAGACATACATCCAATACATATACAGACCTAGCAGTGGCGGCAGCCAGTTGACGTTGGCCTCGGTGTGCATGTCCAGGAACACTAGAACATCGGCTGTGGCCAGTCTGGTCTCCAAAATATCTGTGGCCAATCTGACCGTTTGGTAAAGAGACATACATCCAATACATACACAGACCTAGCAGTGGCGGCAGCCAGTTGACGTTGGCCTCCGTGTGAGAGTCCAGAAACACCAGCACATCGGCTGTGGCTAGTCTAGATTCCAACATATTTGTGACCAATCTGACCGTTTGGTAAAGAGACATACGTCCAATACATACACAGACCTAGCAGTGGCGGCAGCCAGTTGACGTTGGCCTCGGTGTGAAAGTCCAGAAACACCAGCACATCGGCTGTGGCCAGTCTAGTCTCCAACATATTTGTGACCAATCTGACCGTTTGGTAAAGAGACATACGTCCAATACATACACAGACCTAGCAGTGGCGGCAGCCAGTTGACGTTGGCCTCGGTGTGAGAGTCCAAAAACACCAGCACATCGGCTGTGGCTAGTCTAGATTCCAACATATTTGTGACCAATCTGACCGTTTGGTAAAGAGACATACGTCCAATACATACACAGACCTAGCAGTGGCGGCAGCCAGTTGACGTTGGCCTCGGTGTGAAAGTCCAGAAACACCAGCACATCGGCTGTGGCCAGTCTAGTCTCCAACATATTTGTGACCAATCTGACCGTTTGGTAAAGAGACATACGTCCAATACATACACAGACCTAGCAGTGGCGGCAGCCAGTTGACGTTGGCCTCGGTGTGCGAGTCCAGGAACACTAGAACATCGGCTGTGGCCAGTCTGGTCTCCAAAATATCTGTGGCCAATCTGACCGTTTGGTAAAGAGACATACATCCAATACATACACAGACCTAGCAGTGGCGGCAGCCAGTTGACGTTGGCCTCCGTGTGAGAGTCCAGAAACACCAGCACATCGGCTGTGGCCAGTCTGGTCTCCAACATATTTGTGGCCAATCTGACCGTTCGGTAAAGAGACATACATCCAATACATACACAGACCTAGCAGTGGCGGCAGCCAGTTGACGTTGGCCTCGGTGTGAGAGTCCAAAAACACCAGAACATCGGCTGTGGCCAGTCTAGTCTCCAACATATTTGTGGCCAATCTGACCGTTCGGTAAAGAGACATACATCCAATACATACACAGACCTAGCAGTGGCGGCAGCCAGTTGACGTTGGCCTCGGTGTGCGAGTCCAGGAACACCAGAACATCGGCTGTGGCCAGTTTGGTGTCCAACATATTTGTGGCCAATCTGACCGTTTAGTAAAGAGACATACATCCAATACATACACAGACCTAGCAGTGGCGGCAGCCAGTTGACGTTGGCCTCGGTGTGCGAGTCCAGGAACACTAGAACATCGGCTGTGGCCAGTCTGGTCTCCAAAATATCTGTGGCCAATCTGACCGTTTGGTAAAGAGACATACATCCAATACATACACAGACCTAGCAGTGGCGGCAGCCAGTTGACGTTGGCCTCCGTGTGAGAGTCCAGAAACACCAGCACATCGGCTGTGGCCAGTCTGGTCTCCAACATATTTGTGGCCAATCTGACCGTTCGGTAAAGAGACATACATCCAATACATACACAGACCTAGCAGTGGCGGCAGCCAGTTGACGTTGGCCTCGGTGTGAGAGTCCAAAAATACCAGCACATCGGCTGTGGCTAGTCTAGATTCCAACATATTTGTGACCAATCTGACCGTTTGGTAAAGAGACATACGTCCAATACATACACAGACCTAGCAGTGGCGGCAGCCAGTTGACGTTGGCCTCGGTGTGAAAGTCCAGAAACACCAGCACATCGGCTGTGGCCAGTCTAGTCTCCAACATATTTGTGACCAATCTGACCGTTTGGTAAAGAGACATACGTCCAATACATACACAGACCTAGCAGTGGCGGCAGCCAGTTGACGTTGGCCTCCGTGTGAGAGTCCAGAAACACCAGCACATCGGCTGTGGCCAGTCTGGTCTCCAACATATTTGTGGCCAATCTGACCGTTCGGTAAAGAGACATACATCCAATACATATACAGACCTAGCAGTGGCGGCAGCCAGTTGACGTTGGCCTCGGTGTGCGAGTCCAGGAACACTAGAACATCGGCTGTGGCCAGTCTGGTCTCCAAAATATCTGTGGCCAATCTGACCGTTTGGTAAAGAGACATACGTCCAATACATACACAGACCTAGCAGTGGCGGCAGCCAGTTGACGTTGGCCTCGGTGTGCGAGTCCAGGAACACCAGAACATCGGCTGTGGCCAGTTTGGTGTCCAACATATTTGTGGCCAATCTGACCGTTTGGTAAAGAGACATACATCCAATACATACACAGACCTAGCAGTGGCGGCAGCCAGTTGACGTTGGCCCCGGTGTGCGAGTCCAGGAACACTAGAACATCGGCTGTGGCCAGTCTGGTCTCCAAAATATCTGTGGCCAATCTGACCGTTTGGTAAAGAGACATACATCCAATACATACACAGACCTAGCAGTGGCGGCAGCCAGTTGACGTTGGCCTCGGTGTGAGAATCCAGGAACACCAGAACATCGGCTGTGGCCAGTTTGGCGCCGGCCAGTCGCGCCGTGATCAAACCGCTGCGGTTAACAACTCGGACCACGTGCACTTTGGGCATGTGCAAAGCTAAATAGTCCTCCAGGTCTTTCTTCAGAAAATCTGTAAAAATATACATTTCTTTTTGTGTGTTTTTGTCTTCGAACTAAATCAAAACTTTCTATGGCACCTTTAAAAGGAGAAAAAAACTAATAATGTTGCGATCTTATGTCTTAAATGACAAGAACTACTTATAAATATACGCTCAAGTGGGCGTATATCACTCGGACATGTTTGTCACTCCAACAGCTCCAACTATGTATCTAGCTAGACCTAGGTGTTATTGTTGATCGAAGGTTTATGTCTACGATCAGTCCTAGAACTTTAAAGTAGGCTTGTTAAATATGCCATTAGAATTTGAGGGTGCTCCCCAGCGGAAGATTCCCCCGTCAGGCAAAAACACTTCTCTAGACCCTGCGGGGCTAGCATGAGTAGCATGACGGCAACGATATAGTTTTTCGCGCTCGCGCTCCTTCCAACCAATCAGCAGCCAGCTGTCAGTCGTGGGCAGAAGTCTATGCCTAGCCAAATTATTAACACGACAAAAGTTTATTTATTTATTGAAAACTTTATGCATAAAATAATGTACAAAGGCGGACTTAATGCCTTGGGCATTTTCTACCAGTCGACTTTAGGGTGATGTTTAACACTTAACCCAGTTGTTACTAAAAAAAAAAACTCGTTCCTTTAATGCATTTTGTTTTTTTCACATCCTCACCACCGATTTCAGACCCAGAAGTCCCGGGTTCGATTCTCACTGGGGCTACATACATATTGTATTGGGTTTGGTTGGTGTTAGGACTTGTTCTTAGTCCGGCGAGCTACCACCATCTAAGTCTGACGCTATAACAATGATGTTTTCAGCATTATTGTGTTCCGCCAATTAGAGATAAAATAGCCAGTACCTCAGTGATTGAGGATTCCGGGAGTAGTGTGCTTCCACCTTCAGCCTTATCACCACTTAACAACAGGTGTGATGAAGGCTAAGTGTTAATCGTTGTAGATAAAAAAAACTTTCATACGACTGTTAGGTTCATGGTCGCATACCGGGCCTTTGTAATGTCCCGGCGTGGCATCGCATTACTGTGACTGCGACTAGGCTTAGATAAGGGCCACCATTGTATTCGTATTTCTTACAGTTTGTTTATACAAATGTAATAAGAACGTCCTGTAGTTACGGGGCTTACGGGGCCCCTTTGTGTTGTTTTGTACTCGACAGCATTTATTCTAAGATTGATATTATAGCTCGGGATTATTGTTAGTTACGTCTGACTGCTAAACGATAGCACACGCAACTCCACGCAACGTTCATGACGTTAGACGTTTTATTGGTCTGGCCAGCTATTTTCGTAGATTTGTACAAAACTTCGCGTCGATAGCACGACCCTTGACAGACCTACTGAAAATGAGATTTGAATGGAAATGGACCGATGAACAAGTTAAAGCCTTTAATACATTAAAACAGAAATTAACCGAGAGGCCAGTTTTAGCTCTTTACGATCCTACGCTAGAAACAGAATTACATACAGACGCTTCAAAAGACGGGATTGCCGGGATACTAATACAACGCGGGTTGGATAATTTGATGAGGCCGATATCGTATTATAGTCGTAAAACTACGGATGATGAACAAAAATTACATTCATTTGAATTAGAGACACTAGCAGTGATTGCTTCGCTGAATAGGTTTCGTGTTTATTTGCTTGGTATAAAATTTAAGATTGTAACTGATTGTAATGCGCTGAGGACGACAATGACTAAACGAGATTTGGTACCTCGCATCGCTCGATGGTGGGTGCAGTTTCAGGAATACGATTGTGAGATCGAGTATAGACCAGGTTCACGTATGGCACACGTGGATGCCCTTAGTCGTAATCCTCTTACTGAATCCACCATGAGCGATGATGAGCATATTATTGATGTTCTGCATGTAGACGTACAAAACTGGATTGCTACTGTCCAGATCGGAGACGACGAGATAAAGCGTATACGTGAAATTTTGCTAGATGAAAAGACTAAATATATTGCAGATGTATGCAAGAACTATCAGTTGAAAGGAAATCATGTATATCGGGTTCTTAATGAAGAGCTGCGTTGGGTCGTTCCGCGAGGTTGCATATGGCAAGTTTTGCGAATGAACCACGACGAGATTGGTCACTTTGGCTATGAGAAGACACTAAAGCGTTTAAAAGGGTCATTTTGGTTTCCAAAAATGCGTCGCTTTACGAAGAAATACGTCTCTGCTTGCTTGCAATGTGCCCACCACAAAGCACCAGGTGGTCGCAAAGAAGGTATGCTCCATCCTATACCCAAAATTGAAATGCCGTTTCATACAATACATGCAGATCATCTAGGCCCGTTCGTTCGTTCTAAGCGAGGCAATACGCATATTCTTGTTGTTATTGATGCATTCACTAAATTCATTAATATTCGAGCTGTAAGAGACACCAAAACGACTTCAGCAATTAAGGTATTTAGAGAATATTTTAGTTACTTTGGAGTTCCAACTCGACTCGTAACAGATCGTGGCTCATGTTTTACCAGTATAAAATTTAAACAATTTACTGAAAGATTGAATATAAAGCACATTTTGAATGCAGTTGCAACCCCAAGAGCGAACGGGCAGGTTGAAAGGTTTAATCGCACAATATCCGATGCACTCGGCACTAGATGTCATGACAAAAATGAGAATGAATGGGATGAATATATAGGTGAAATTCAATTGGGTATTAATACAACCGTTAACAAAACGACAGGGAAAAGTCCATCAGAACTGCTATTTGGATGCAAGTTGATGAATGAGTCAGAAAACTTGTTGAATGACGTGATTATTGAAACATCAGGACGCGTTGAAGGGAATGAATTGATGCAGTTGAGATCTGATGCTAAAAAGAATATAGAAAAACAACAGGAATATTTTAAGAAAATATTTGATAAGCTTAGGAAAAGGGGTAGAATATATGAAGAAGGAGACTTAGTAAGGATAGAACGGAATGTATCTGATAAAGATCATATAGGTAAATCTAAGAAACTAACACCAAAATTTTATGGACCTTACAGAATTGCTAAAGTTTTGCCCAATGACAGATTCCTTGTTGAGGATACGCCTCTAACAAGGAAAGGAGGTAAGAAATATGAGAATGTTGTTGCGCTTGATAAAATACACCCATGGGTGAATCTAAACGACATGAATAGTGAGGATAGCGAGAGTGACAGTGACGTGAGCCCTGCGCCAAATATCGATTAACGAGGTTGTGGCAAGGAGAAATTGAGAATTAGATATTTTATTATTAAATTGGTTTAAATTTAAAATTAGAATAAGAAGTTGAAAATAGAGAAATTATGATTTGTGTTAATACATGCCCATGGATCGTCATGAGCGATCAGTGCAGACTGCGAATGATATTGAGCAATCAGTATCGCACAGATGGTCGTAGATTATGATGAACCATGGTAACGGAAGCATTGATTGTTGAATATAATAATAGGACGTCATAAGCGATCAGTGCAGACAGCGAATGATATTGAGCAATCAGTATCGCACAGATGGTCGTAGATTATGATGTCTTGTTATGATAAACGCATGGATTTTTTTAATTATGAGCTATGGTAAGTCATAAGCGACCAGTGCAGACTGCGAATGATATTGAGCAATCAATATCGCACAGATGGTCGTAGATTATGATGGACCTTGCAGAGATGAACAGATATTTGAATATGAGACATGGAATACCATGAGCGATCAGTGCAGATAGCGAACACCGCACAGATGATCGTAGATTGTGGTAGACCATGTATAGATTTAGAATATGAAATTAATTATTAGATACTATTAGTAATTGCAGTGTTTGAATTTATAATATTGTTTTTATTTTGTTATTATTAGCATGAATTAATAGTATTAAATTTAAAGTTTTTACTGTATTGTAATAAGTGAACGCAGCTGATTCAATAACTGTTTGTGATTTATCTGAATAGTTTAGAAATTATAACAAGTGATGGGACTCACTTAGAATAGGATGGCCGAATGTTAGGTTCATGGTCGCATACCGGGCCTTTGTAATGTCCCGGCGTGGCATCGCATTACTGTGACTGCGACTAGGCTTAGATAAGGGCCACCATTGTATTCGTATTTCTTACAGTTTGTTTATACAAATGTAATAAGAACGTCCTGTAGTTACGGGGCTTACGGGGCCCCTTTGTGTTGTTTTGTACTCGACAGCATTTATTCTAAGATTGATATTATAGCTCGGGATTATTGTTAGTTACGTCTGACTGCTAAACGATAGCACACGCAACTCCACGCAACGTTCATGACGTTAGACGTTTTATTGGTCTGGCCAGCTATTTTCGTAGATTTGTACAAAACTTCGCGTCGATAGCACGACCCTTGACAGACCTACTGAAAATGAGATTTGAATGGAAATGGACCGATGAACAAGTTAAAGCCTTTAATACATTAAAACAGAAATTAACCGAGAGGCCAGTTTTAGCTCTTTACGATCCTACGCTAGAAACAGAATTACATACAGACGCTTCAAAAGACGGGATTGCCGGGATACTAATACAACGCGGGTTGGATAATTTGATGAGGCCGATATCGTATTATAGTCGTAAAACTACGGATGATGAACAAAAATTACATTCATTTGAATTAGAGACACTAGCAGTGATTGCTTCGCTGAATAGGTTTCGTGTTTATTTGCTTGGTATAAAATTTAAGATTGTAACTGATTGTAATGCGCTGAGGACGACAATGACTAAACGAGATTTGGTACCTCGCATCGCTCGATGGTGGGTGCAGTTTCAGGAATACGATTGTGAGATCGAGTATAGACCAGGTTCACGTATGGCACACGTGGATGCCCTTAGTCGTAATCCTCTTACTGAATCCACCATGAGCGATGATGAGCATATTATTGATGTTCTGCATGTAGACGTACAAAACTGGATTGCTACTGTCCAGATCGGAGACGACGAGATAAAGCGTATACGTGAAATTTTGCTAGATGAAAAGACTAAATATATTGCAGATGTATGCAAGAACTATCAGTTGAAAGGAAATCATGTATATCGGGTTCTTAATGAAGAGCTGCGTTGGGTCGTTCCGCGAGGTTGCATATGGCAAGTTTTGCGAATGAACCACGACGAGATTGGTCACTTTGGCTATGAGAAGACACTAAAGCGTTTAAAAGGGTCATTTTGGTTTCCAAAAATGCGTCGCTTTACGAAGAAATACGTCTCTGCTTGCTTGCAATGTGCCCACCACAAAGCACCAGGTGGTCGCAAAGAAGGTATGCTCCATCCTATACCCAAAATTGAAATGCCGTTTCATACAATACATGCAGATCATCTAGGCCCGTTCGTTCGTTCTAAGCGAGGCAATACGCATATTCTTGTTGTTATTGATGCATTCACTAAATTCATTAATATTCGAGCTGTAAGAGACACCAAAACGACTTCAGCAATTAAGGTATTTAGAGAATATTTTAGTTACTTTGGAGTTCCAACTCGACTCGTAACAGATCGTGGCTCATGTTTTACCAGTATAAAATTTAAACAATTTACTGAAAGATTGAATATAAAGCACATTTTGAATGCAGTTGCAACCCCAAGAGCGAACGGGCAGGTTGAAAGGTTTAATCGCACAATATCCGATGCACTCGGCACTAGATGTCATGACAAAAATGAGAATGAATGGGATGAATATATAGGTGAAATTCAATTGGGTATTAATACAACCGTTAACAAAACGACAGGGAAAAGTCCATCAGAACTGCTATTTGGATGCAAGTTGATGAATGAGTCAGAAAACTTGTTGAATGACGTGATTATTGAAACATCAGGACGCGTTGAAGGGAATGAATTGATGCAGTTGAGATCTGATGCTAAAAAGAATATAGAAAAACAACAGGAATATTTTAAGAAAATATTTGATAAGCTTAGGAAAAGGGGTAGAATATATGAAGAAGGAGACTTAGTAAGGATAGAACGGAATGTATCTGATAAAGATCATATAGGTAAATCTAAGAAACTAACACCAAAATTTTATGGACCTTACAGAATTGCTAAAGTTTTGCCCAATGACAGATTCCTTGTTGAGGATACGCCTCTAACAAGGAAAGGAGGTAAGAAATATGAGAATGTTGTTGCGCTTGATAAAATACACCCATGGGTGAATCTAAACGACATGAATAGTGAGGATAGCGAGAGTGACAGTGACGTGAGCCCTGCGCCAAATATCGATTAACGAGGTTGTGGCAAGGAGAAATTGAGAATTAGATATTTTATTATTAAATTGGTTTAAATTTAAAATTAGAATAAGAAGTTGAAAATAGAGAAATTATGATTTGTGTTAATACATGCCCATGGATCGTCATGAGCGATCAGTGCAGACTGCGAATGATATTGAGCAATCAGTATCGCACAGATGGTCGTAGATTATGATGAACCATGGTAACGGAAGCATTGATTGTTGAATATAATAATAGGACGTCATAAGCGATCAGTGCAGACAGCGAATGATATTGAGCAATCAGTATCGCACAGATGGTCGTAGATTATGATGTCTTGTTATGATAAACGCATGGATTTTTTTAATTATGAGCTATGGTAAGTCATAAGCGACCAGTGCAGACTGCGAATGATATTGAGCAATCAATATCGCACAGATGGTCGTAGATTATGATGGACCTTGCAGAGATGAACAGATATTTGAATATGAGACATGGAATACCATGAGCGATCAGTGCAGATAGCGAACACCGCACAGATGATCGTAGATTGTGGTAGACCATGTATAGATTTAGAATATGAAATTAATTATTAGATACTATTAGTAATTGCAGTGTTTGAATTTATAATATTGTTTTTATTTTGTTATTATTAGCATGAATTAATAGTATTAAATTTAAAGTTTTTACTGTATTGTAATAAGTGAACGCAGCTGATTCAATAACTGTTTGTGATTTATCTGAATAGTTTAGAAATTATAACAAGTGATGGGACTCACTTAGAATAGGATGGCCGAATGTTAGGTTCATGGTCGCATACCGGGCCTTTGTAATGTCCCGGCGTGGCATCGCATTACTGTGACTGCGACTAGGCTTAGATAAGGGCCACCATTGTATTCGTATTTCTTACAGTTTGTTTATACAAATGTAATAAGAACGTCCTGTAGTTACGGGGCTTACGGGGCCCCTTTGTGTTGTTTTGTACTCGACAGCATTTATTCTAAGATTGATATTATAGCTCGGGATTATTGTTAGTTACGTCTGACTGCTAAACGATAGCACACGCAACTCCACGCAACGTTCATGACGTTAGACGTTTTATTGGTCTGGCCAGCTATTTTCGTAGATTTGTACAAAACTTCGCGTCGATAGCACGACCCTTGACAGACCTACTGAAAATGAGATTTGAATGGAAATGGACCGATGAACAAGTTAAAGCCTTTAATACATTAAAACAGAAATTAACCGAGAGGCCAGTTTTAGCTCTTTACGATCCTACGCTAGAAACAGAATTACATACAGACGCTTCAAAAGACGGGATTGCCGGGATACTAATACAACGCGGGTTGGATAATTTGATGAGGCCGATATCGTATTATAGTCGTAAAACTACGGATGATGAACAAAAATTACATTCATTTGAATTAGAGACACTAGCAGTGATTGCTTCGCTGAATAGGTTTCGTGTTTATTTGCTTGGTATAAAATTTAAGATTGTAACTGATTGTAATGCGCTGAGGACGACAATGACTAAACGAGATTTGGTACCTCGCATCGCTCGATGGTGGGTGCAGTTTCAGGAATACGATTGTGAGATCGAGTATAGACCAGGTTCACGTATGGCACACGTGGATGCCCTTAGTCGTAATCCTCTTACTGAATCCACCATGAGCGATGATGAGCATATTATTGATGTTCTGCATGTAGACGTACAAAACTGGATTGCTACTGTCCAGATCGGAGACGACGAGATAAAGCGTATACGTGAAATTTTGCTAGATGAAAAGACTAAATATATTGCAGATGTATGCAAGAACTATCAGTTGAAAGGAAATCATGTATATCGGGTTCTTAATGAAGAGCTGCGTTGGGTCGTTCCGCGAGGTTGCATATGGCAAGTTTTGCGAATGAACCACGACGAGATTGGTCACTTTGGCTATGAGAAGACACTAAAGCGTTTAAAAGGGTCATTTTGGTTTCCAAAAATGCGTCGCTTTACGAAGAAATACGTCTCTGCTTGCTTGCAATGTGCCCACCACAAAGCACCAGGTGGTCGCAAAGAAGGTATGCTCCATCCTATACCCAAAATTGAAATGCCGTTTCATACAATACATGCAGATCATCTAGGCCCGTTCGTTCGTTCTAAGCGAGGCAATACGCATATTCTTGTTGTTATTGATGCATTCACTAAATTCATTAATATTCGAGCTGTAAGAGACACCAAAACGACTTCAGCAATTAAGGTATTTAGAGAATATTTTAGTTACTTTGGAGTTCCAACTCGACTCGTAACAGATCGTGGCTCATGTTTTACCAGTATAAAATTTAAACAATTTACTGAAAGATTGAATATAAAGCACATTTTGAATGCAGTTGCAACCCCAAGAGCGAACGGGCAGGTTGAAAGGTTTAATCGCACAATATCCGATGCACTCGGCACTAGATGTCATGACAAAAATGAGAATGAATGGGATGAATATATAGGTGAAATTCAATTGGGTATTAATACAACCGTTAACAAAACGACAGGGAAAAGTCCATCAGAACTGCTATTTGGATGCAAGTTGATGAATGAGTCAGAAAACTTGTTGAATGACGTGATTATTGAAACATCAGGACGCGTTGAAGGGAATGAATTGATGCAGTTGAGATCTGATGCTAAAAAGAATATAGAAAAACAACAGGAATATTTTAAGAAAATATTTGATAAGCTTAGGAAAAGGGGTAGAATATATGAAGAAGGAGACTTAGTAAGGATAGAACGGAATGTATCTGATAAAGATCATATAGGTAAATCTAAGAAACTAACACCAAAATTTTATGGACCTTACAGAATTGCTAAAGTTTTGCCCAATGACAGATTCCTTGTTGAGGATACGCCTCTAACAAGGAAAGGAGGTAAGAAATATGAGAATGTTGTTGCGCTTGATAAAATACACCCATGGGTGAATCTAAACGACATGAATAGTGAGGATAGCGAGAGTGACAGTGACGTGAGCCCTGCGCCAAATATCGATTAACGAGGTTGTGGCAAGGAGAAATTGAGAATTAGATATTTTATTATTAAATTGGTTTAAATTTAAAATTAGAATAAGAAGTTGAAAATAGAGAAATTATGATTTGTGTTAATACATGCCCATGGATCGTCATGAGCGATCAGTGCAGACTGCGAATGATATTGAGCAATCAGTATCGCACAGATGGTCGTAGATTATGATGAACCATGGTAACGGAAGCATTGATTGTTGAATATAATAATAGGACGTCATAAGCGATCAGTGCAGACAGCGAATGATATTGAGCAATCAGTATCGCACAGATGGTCGTAGATTATGATGTCTTGTTATGATAAACGCATGGATTTTTTTAATTATGAGCTATGGTAAGTCATAAGCGACCAGTGCAGACTGCGAATGATATTGAGCAATCAATATCGCACAGATGGTCGTAGATTATGATGGACCTTGCAGAGATGAACAGATATTTGAATATGAGACATGGAATACCATGAGCGATCAGTGCAGATAGCGAACACCGCACAGATGATCGTAGATTGTGGTAGACCATGTATAGATTTAGAATATGAAATTAATTATTAGATACTATTAGTAATTGCAGTGTTTGAATTTATAATATTGTTTTTATTTTGTTATTATTAGCATGAATTAATAGTATTAAATTTAAAGTTTTTACTGTATTGTAATAAGTGAACGCAGCTGATTCAATAACTGTTTGTGATTTATCTGAATAGTTTAGAAATTATAACAAGTGATGGGACTCACTTAGAATAGGATGGCCGAATGTTAGGTTCATGGTCGCATACCGGGCCTTTGTAATGTCCCGGCGTGGCATCGCATTACTGTGACTGCGACTAGGCTTAGATAAGGGCCACCATTGTATTCGTATTTCTTACAGTTTGTTTATACAAATGTAATAAGAACGTCCTGTAGTTACGGGGCTTACGGGGCCCCTTTGTGTTGTTTTGTACTCGACAGCATTTATTCTAAGATTGATATTATAGCTCGGGATTATTGTTAGTTACGTCTGACTGCTAAACGATAGCACACGTTGTAACGTTGAATTATAAGAAATAACTATCTAAGTGCATTTTAATTGACTTTTCACCCACTTCTGCCTATACGACGGAATGTAAAATAGAAAGACTCACAAATCATAAAAAGTTACAACGCTTAGGTAGTAACAAGAGCATTAGTTTATGCGTTTTAACTTTAACTTAAAATTTATTTGGTATGTGCAATGAGGACAAACCTAGATAAAACTTATCGCGTTTACGTTTCGGCGTAAGCCGCGCCACGCCGGCCGCGTGTCACTGATTACATTTTACACCGGAAGAAAGATAATCGCTCGCCGAACTTAGGTCTATTTAAAAACTAATAAGTTTTTAGTAAAAATTTCATTTTCATGACAAGTTTTTATGCTGAATGTAGGTAAATTAAATAGTATACAAAATTTCAGCTCCATCGGACACTGGGAAGTGGGTCAAATTAAGCTTGCAAGATTTGTCCCCCACTAACTAACATGGCAAGTTAATAAATAGCTTGTAAAAAGCAAGTTACTACCAAATAAAAAACAAATCTCAAATAAATGTTACATTATCTGACTTTGTTAATATTATTGGACTGGACTTTTGCGATAACTGCGAAATGGCGATGAAGTTAGGCGCACAAATATACATGGTAATTTTTTATCATCCCGGATAGTTTTAGGATTATTCCAGTCATGAAAACAATCAACTTCTATTATGGGACCAAAACTGATATCGCATAAAAAAACTAGCTGTTCCATACATTTTGATTAAATATTTTTGCTTCTGTATTTTGCAGTTTTGGTCCCATAATAAAAGTTGTTTGTTTTCATGAGTGTTTAGAATAGCATATAGGCTACTTTTTACCCCGGGAAAATATTTCATTCCCGCGGGAAAACATTGGCTGAAAGCTAGTTAATCCATACTAATATTAAGGCGCTACTCGGAAAAATATGGACTTTTTGATTTAAAACTATAGGACGGTTACAGGTGTTACAAATCTGGTAATAAGGTATATATTTCTTCATACCTTTATCTAGAATCGTATAGTTTCAAAAACACGATTTTATGATTTTGCCTCGACACTTTTTATTTTCGAAAAGACCTCTAAAAAGTACGAAAAGTGAAGATTATTCTTAAATGGGGTTACTTACACTATTGGAAATTGGTTTAATTAGTGGACACCAATAATATTAAGGATCGTATAGAAGCATTTTTTTTAAATCGCTGTAGTTTTTTAATACGAAGTGATTTTGTGTTTTTTTTGCCTAATCTGCAAAATCTGTCTCGCTCCCGCGCGCGTCGTTTTCTCATTGCTATCTCGCTTCAGCACATTTTTTCCGAGTATCGCCTTAATGTGAAAGTTTGTTTGTTTGTCCGTCTTTCACGTCAAAACGGAACAACGGATCGACGTAATTTTTGGTATGGCGATAGTTTGGGAGCTGGAGAGTGACATAGACTACTTTTTATAACGGAAAGCTAGTCTATATACTCTATACTATTACTAATATTATAAAGAGGAAAGATTTGATTGTTTGTTTGTTTGTTTCGAATAGGCTCCGAAATTACTGGACCGATTTGGAAAATTCTTTGACCATTCTAAAGCTAGGTACATTCTTCCCGAGTGACATACCTAGGCTATATTTTATACCGATATTCCCACGGGAACGGGTACCGCGCGGGTAAAACCGCAAGGATCCGCTAGTAATTCATAAGTCTCATTGATCTTGAGGACAATATGTACTAAGAATATCTAAACCTATACAAGGTTGGTAATATTACTTCCTTGCCCAAACAATAGGAATCACGACAGATACATATCAACACGGCACAATAGTATCTTCACACGCTCACGCTTCGTAATAGCCAGTAAGAACAATTCCGTAAGGCCATTGAAAACAAATGTGCAAGTGTGTTTAGTAAACAAACATTCATGAAAGTAACCTTGGTCACTTGGTTCTTAGTCTATTATATTATCTGTGGTCTACATTACTTTCTTTGGTGCCGTGTAGTGCCGGCACATAAATAGAATAGCACTACCCCCTCTCTTCCCGTGGGTGTCGTAAGAGGCGACTAAGGGAAAACTGCCATCAGGAGATGGGCAGCAGTGTCTCCAGTTACAAAAGGCCAATACTGCGATCGCCAACCCGCCTGCCAAGCGTGGCGATTATGGCACAACCCCCCCTCTAAAATGACAACACAACCAACATATCGGCCCCCAGTCCCCGGCGGCCCCGCTATTCCTAGCTACGGTAGCGGCTATGGTAACGGCGGGGCAGGGGGTGCTATGAATCTCCGGGTAGGCTCCGGCTACCAACACCGACGAATGGCGACCGCGTGCCGGACGACGTTCCGTGGGCAGGCCCCCTACAAGGTGGACCGACGATCTGGTAAGGTCGCGGGAAGCCGCTGGATGCGGGCAGCACAGGACCGATCGTTGTGGAGATCCTTGGGGGAGGCCTATGCCCAGCAGTGGGCGTCGTTCGGCTGACATGATGATGATGATGATGATGATGATTACTTTCTCTGAAGGAACATTTATTTTGTACTGCTTCGGCCACGGTTTTACTTGCATAATTTGTGGCTAAGGGCCCTTCCACACGACGTTTTTTTTTCGCGTTGACGACGCGCGTATTTGGTACGCGCACCCTCTGCGCGTTTTCATCGCGTTTTAGCAGATTTTACACGTTTTTTTGTAATTAATGAAAGCATTTGAAACGAACTTCAAACAAGCTTAATCTCCGTTCACAAGCGATGTCATCGCGATAGCGCTATAAAAACGCGATACAGACGCGATACAATCGCGCGCGTCCTTGTTGCGTTCGTAAAACGTGGCGTTTGTATAGTCCGTTCGGTAAGATAGTGTCGGTACACCCGCACGGCATTGTGGCAGAGCGACACTATCTAAGCGAATGGACTATACAAACGCAAGGATCGTGTGTAAGGTTAAACCTAGCCGGCTTCCTTGCGTTTGCTGAGCGTTCGACTTACGTTTGTATACAAAAAACGTCGTGTGAAAAAGCTCTAACCAATAGGAAAGAAAGGAAAGGAAGAACCATTAAACATGAAAAGATATTAAGTTCTCCTTACCTTTGGTACTAGCATCATCAACTAGAAATATCTCCTTAATTAAATGCTCTGGTGATCGATACAGTACGCTAAAAGCAGTTCTAAGTAGAGTGCTCCAGTGCTCATTATGGAATGGCACAACGACGCTCACAGTGGGCAGTGACTCTATATATAACTTTTTCTTGCACCCTGGATGCCTGATATCTGGCAGTGACCGGTTGAGTGGTATTTTGTCACTCAACGCTCCGTTGAATCCATTTACAGAATACAAAGATTGTTCAAGAGCTCCATCTGTTTTGGGCAAAGAAGCTGGCCTGCCGTGCTCCCCAATCCCTAAAAGGCAAAAAGTATTTTCCTTGAATAAAAACTTTATAAACATAAGTCGGCAACATTAGCCAATATGAGAATCAAATTAAGTAATTATAAATTCAAATATTTGCTACATATTTTATGAATTGTACCTACCGACACGTTGTCGTTCATAGTTTATCTGGGTGTAATTATGCCAATCCATTTTCTGAAATCAGTTTTATATTATTTAAAAACTGCTATTAATTTTACGAAGAAGGTTTTTAAAAGGAAGAGAGGTCGACCACAAAGAAGGTGGGACGACGACAAGTCGCAGGAGCGACATGGAATAGAGTGGCTGAGGACAGACACGAATGGAAAAGGTTGGATGAGGCCTTTGCCAACTGGCAAACAGACCAACAAAAAATGAGCAAGGCTCAAATATTAAACCACTAAGAAAATCCAACGAAAGATGGTCTGAAGTGAAAGGCTATATTATTATTAATTTTACACTTGCCTTATTACCGAATTTTTAAGTCTTAAAGCAAAGAATTAATGAGTTGAGTGTAATAATTATTATTGTTAGTAAACCAAAAATAAAATAAAACATATATATCGTCTGAAAATATCTATTTATCTATGAATTTTGCAGACACACATATTTTAGTAATGTTAATCAAAACAAAAACTGGATCATAGAAAATGTTAATCAGTTAAACAGTAAAAGAAGGTAAACATTGAGTAATTTTTATACTTAAACAAAGTATTTAAGTTCCAAAGCATAATTTTTCTTGTCAACGTACCTTTAAACTAGCTGGTACAAAATGGTTTAACTTTCTCTCCTGTCTAACTGGCTGTCTTATTTGGGCATCTTCAATGTTTGCAACAATTTGTGTATCCTCAACGTGCATTGTGCTTAGATTCTTCATTGCATACAGCAAAATTAAAATCACCGTGAACGTTATCAGGTTACGCAGCCGTAACAACCGTAAAATATACCTCCGCATCACAACCATGTTCTGAAATTATAATGTCTTCATTATAACTTGTATTGTGTGTCTAAAATAAAGTTATAAACTATGCTCACTAAAGTAGAGAAAATTCAGTTAAGTAGAAAAATGTATTTAAAATTTTTGAAATTCATTAGTCAGAAAAAGGGTTTTTACTTTTAAACCACACAGATTTAATGCTTTTTACTAAACACATGCCTCCTTATTAATAAACGAAGAGTAAGTTTACACCTTGTTTAACAAAAACGTTTGCTTAGGAATATGACGCTTTGAAACGTCAAGCGTAAGGAGTAATATTGCTAAGCAATATTTTTGCTTAAACCTTGTTTATTAATAAGGCCGTAAGTGAAAAGGTTGATTAGTGTAAGTATTATCTAAATGTAGCAAACTACCTACAACCAATTCAAAAAAATTACCACCATAATGTCAGCGGACAGTCTTCCAAGAACTACATCATCATCATCATCATCATCATGATAAAACAACATAAAAATAAAAAAATATTATAATCTGCTTTATCTATGTAAAAAAATACATTTCTTATTTACAGTTTCTGTTTACATGTATTACTTTAGAAAATGGAGACAGCTATTTTTTTTATCTCCTATGGGGTAGCACTTAGCCTTCTTTACACCTAAACTACCAGAACTACCAGAAGTATAAGCCTTGGGATTAAGAACTTCAAATATTTGCAAGAATTATTACTCATAAGACTTAATGATATAAATAATAAATAATTGAATTTATAAAATTATTTCTTAGATTTTTTAATTAAATTTAACAAAAACTAAATGTGGATGTTTGTGTTTATTTTTCATTTCCTTCCTCTAAAATACCTAGCAAATAAAAATATAGGTAAGTATAGCGAACATAACTTTAAATCTACTAAGCTATTGTTTATTTATTTTGATGTTAGTATGATTGCCTGAATAAGTAAACCTCTTATCTAAATAACAATCTTGATTAGATACCTAGCGAGCTAAACAAGGCAAAATAAAATGATAAAAATAGCTAAGTACATTATTCTGTTCAATAGTATCCAGCTGTGATAGGCTAACATTAGTGTTATCAACAAATATAACAAATTATTTACAAAAATGATTTTTAAGACCTATTTTACTACTTTTGAAATGTAATACAATTTCCATAGATAGAAAAGTACAGAATTTAATATTTCAAGTATTGTCAGCTCATAGAAACTTTCCAACTGACTGAAACACGATATACTCACCAATTTTGAACGAAAAATTGAAAAAAAATAGACTCAACCGATGTACAACGTACAAGAAATAAAATAAAAATATTATTTTATCCGCACAAAATAAATAAATTTATCCGACGGACGACGAGGACGAGACGATACTCCATGAAGTTTGACTTAATACTCTGAGGTAACTCAGTATTAAGTCGAACTTCATGCGATACTCGCTCGACCGACACTGTCACTGTCACTGTCACTGGCTCGGCTCTTCTTTCTTCTTTATTTTGTAGTGGCAATCCACTCCTCTTGACAGGGGAATACTTCTGCCAGTTTCAGTGTGGGAGAAGGAAGGATGGGTTTGGAGTTGGGCATGGGTCGTAAATATATTTAATATTGATAAATAGATAATAAATATATGAAGGATGAATTATAAACAGATATTATGGTGAGACAAAAACTTAATAAGACATTTAACATAAATTCTATTAGATAAGGACAGGATAGAGGAAAGGTTATAGGGAAGAGGAGCTTTGTATTTTAAAAGGATGTCATAAAAGGGCAAAGAATTATATAGGGGGCACTGGAATAGGATATGTAAGATGTTACCTTCGTCAAGTCCGCACTCACAGAGGGAGGAGTCGCGAACGCGTAGTTTAGCAAGATGGGATGGGGAACTGCAATGACCAAAACGTAAACGGGAAAGAGTGGATGTTAGCTTTTTGTCAAAGCGTAGTTTTGAGAACCAAGGTTTGAATGTAATATTAGGTTGATTGTCCCGATAAAATTTGCCTTTATGCTGACACGACTCTTCCCAATCACGACACCAGCTTTTTTCCAATATATCCCTTGGAAGAGAGGCTAAGTCCTGTGAGAAGATACGTTGTGAAGAAGAGTCACCTTGTCTGGCAGCTAGTTTGGCTAAATGATCAGCAGCTTCGTTACCCTGAATGCCCACGTGGCTGGGAATCCAAGCTAAAGTAATGATTAAATTTAAACTTGCACATTCTTTCAACAAAGTTTTTACTTCCAAAACTAGGGGGCTTATGGAATTACTGTAAAATGGACACGATAGTAATGATTGCAAAAAACTCAAAGAATCCGAGAATATGAAAGCCTTAGCAATTCTGTTACAAATAATAAACTTTATGCACTCTAAAATTGCAAACCCTTCTCCACTGTAAGTTGAAGAAAGACTCGAATATTGAAAAAGTTTAAAAAATCCATTTGCATCTCTCAAGAAAGCGGCGCCTACATTATCAGTTTTGTTTGTATCGGGAGATTTAGAGGAATCAGTGAAGAATATTTCACAATCTAAGGCTTTCTCATTAATAAAAGTTATCAGTATAGAATTAGGATCTTTCGTTTGTTTATCTATGCCAATTGAAAGCAAAACATTAGGAATAAAAATAAGACATGGGTAATCGAAGGAGAACAAAGGGTGAGTGGAGAATTTAGCTATATTATCTCTCGATCTGATTTTTTCAGCTTCTCTCAAACTATTGACTAAATATGGAATGGTTTTTTTATTGGTAACAAGCTGATTTAACTCTTCTAATCTTGGAATGAGGGGGTGAGAATTTAACTGATACATTTTTAAGAAGTACCTATTCGATAAATATTGCCTTCTTAAATCTAATGGAGGATCGGCACTTTCTACTTGTAAAGCGTTTGTAGGAGTACTCTTCATTGCACCGATAACAATACGCAAACATCTAAATTGAATAGAGTCTAATTTTTTTGCAGCAGTTTTACTTAAGGGAGACATAGTGAATGATGCATAATCTAAAATGCTCCTAATTAAGGCATTATACACTAACTTCATAGTGAAGGGATGAGAACCCCACCAAACGCCAGCGAGAGCTCTTAGAATATTAATATTTTTTTCACATTTGTTTACAACATAATCAACGTGCGCAACCTCAGAGTTTTTACTGTCGAACTTCTTGCCTAAAAATATGATTTCATTAGAAACCGACAATTCAACTTCCTTAACACATATGTTAATAACTGGGACGACCCTCTTTTTAGAAAATATAACTACAGTACTTTTAGAAGTTGAAAGTTGTAAATTATGATTATCTAACCAAAATGAAAGATTATTTAAAGATCTTTCAAGACTAGATGCCGCAAACTCTATGGAACTATTTACAGAATATACTAAAACATCATCTGCGTATTGAAGGACGTTGCAGTCTGGCTTTATACTAGATTCCAAATCGATAGTGTATACGTCATAAAGGAGCGGACTTAAGATGGACCCTTGTGGAACGCCTTTCCAAAGGGTTCGAAGCACAGGCGTTGCGCCTGGAACTCTTAAAGTAACAGATCTTTCACAAAATAGATTAAAAATAAAATTTGAAAATTTTAATGGAACCTTAAGATCTATTAGTTTTTGCTTAAGCAAACAAAGGTCAACGTTGTCATACGCTGACGAAATGTCAAGGAAGGCAGCAGCTACACTTTGTTTCTTAGAAAAAGCAAGTAATATGTCAGTTGAAAATATACTGAGACTATCTTGGGTGCTGCGGCCTTTTCTAAACCCGAATTGTGAATGAGCTAACAAGTTGTTATGTTCCAAAAACCATTCTAGCCTGATTTTAATAAGATGTTCGGCTAATTTTGATATAACTGAAGCTAAAGCAATAGGCCTATAGGAAGCAGGATCCGTAGGATCTTTACCTGGTTTTAAAATCGGAATCACTAAATGTTCTTTCCAGGAAGGTGGAATTATACCAGATTCTATGGTTACATTAATGATATTTAATAAAAAGGAAAGGGTTGAGGATTTAGCATTAGCAAGAAACGAATAAGGAATACCGTCTAAGCCAGGGGAAGAATCTGAAACATGATTTAAAACCGATTTCAACTCTTCCATTGTAAATGGAGAGTTAATATCAGAATGATCGTTAATGCCAACATTGCTGTAACTATTTGGTATTTCAAAATGATTGGGAACGTAACACGGAGCCAATTTATTGTTAAAAGGGGCAATCCAATCTAAATTAAAACTGGATACATTGTTAACTGCTTTTTGGGAACAACGAAATCGTTTTATACTGTTCCAAACAACCGTTGAGGGCGTGTCTGGCGATAAAGATAGACAGAATTTTTTCCAACCCTCTTTCTTTTTCTTTCTTAATAAACGTTTAGTAGCAGCCGTGACATTTTTAAATTGGAAATAATTTACATTATTTAAATAGGAATTACAATCTTCCTCGATATTATTTCGAGCCTTAATAGCCGCCGTACACTCTTGATCCCACCAAGGCGGAGAAGAGATTTTACCTTTAACAGTTTTTTTTTTCTTAAAAGCATTATCTGCGACAGAGATAATAGATGAGACAAAAAGATTGTAGGATTCGTTGAGGTTATCTTTGTTTACTTTGGGGAGCGGTTTTATATGATCATCTAGTAAAGAACTATATTCATTCCAATCAGCGTTTGCGATATTATACTTCAGTAAAGGAGGAAGAGGAGACACCGATTGACTTTTAGACGGCAATGTTATCAAAATTGGGAAATGGTCACTACCATGAGTTAGTGGTAAACATTTCCAAGATAAAAGGGAAGACAGCGATGAAGAACTCATTGAAATATCAACATAACTTGGTCGTTGACCAGGACGGCCTCTGCGCGTTGGAGAGCCATCATTTAAAACGCACAAAGTGAAATCGTCGATAACCTCTATTAAATCATTTCCAAGCGAGTCATTGTTGGGGGCACCCCAAAGTGCATGGTGAGCGTTGAAATCACCTAACACTATAATAGGGGAAGGAAGAGACTGAAGAAAATTCTTCATTATGGGAATAATAGAAGAGTCCTTACAAGAAATGTATATTGAAAGCACTGTAATATTACCCAATCTAGCGGCTACAGCATTAATATGGGTGTTATTGTGGGGTGGCAGAGGTAATTGTGTAAACAAGTAACGTTTTTTGATAAAGAGGGCTGCGCCTCCAAAGCCATCAGGCCTATCATCTCGGAGGACGTGGTAACCAGGAAAATTGTACAATGTACCTGGTTCTAGCCAAGTTTCAGAAATAGCTAGCAAAAAGGGATTATGATTATTTACTAATGATATTAAATCAGTGTGTTTTGATTTTACACTTCTACTATTCCACTGAAGAATCTGATCCATTTTTGATTATTTGGAATATAGAGATAGACAAGTTCTGAATTAGAGAAATGGCAACGGAGTACGGTAGAGAAGAATTTACTATAATATTAACAAGTGAGGAAAGAAGATTATTAAGATCATCTTGTGAAACTGAATCAGAATTATTATTTTCTGAGGATTTGAAGCCACAACCATTGCTGGGGGCAGGAATAGCATATTCATTTATAATATCATTGTGAGCTTTCTTGTCATAACCAGAGGAAACAACCGTTGGTTGCTTTTTATTAATAAAAAAAGTTTTTTTATAACTTTGTTTCATTGTGGGGGGGGAAGAGACAGGTGAAGCAGAGGGTTTTGGATGCTGGTGGTTAATGTTTGCTGCAACTTCAGAGTATGATTTCTTAAGTGGAGGCACCATCTTGATAGCCTCTTGGTATGAAATAGAATTGTGTGACATATGGTATTTAATATTTGATTGTCTTATGAATTCTGGACATTTCTTGTCAGTGGATTGATGGTTGCCTGAACAATTTATGCACTGGTAAATTTCAATTTTACAATTAAACCCTGAATGATCTTGAGTACATTTATAACACCTAGGTTGACTCCTACATTGAGTACGAGTATGTCCAAACCGACAACATTGAAAACATTGGACTGTTGGGTAAATGTATTGTTCTATGGGTATGGAGGCAAAAAAAGAAAAGATCTTTGGTGGGAGAGATTGACCATCAAAGGTTAAAACAACTGTTTGCGTAGGCACCCAGGAGACACCTTCAGCATTAGTAAGCTTTCTATGTAGACGCCGAGATCGGATAATTGGTCCAAAACCATCTGGAATTCGAGTATTTGCTACAATATCATCATGTGACCATTCGGCAGGAATACCTTTGGCGATACCCATTTTACAGATATTAAACGTAGGGATTGATACCTTGTAGGTGTCAGATGTAAGGAAGCTGCTATTAAGAAATTGGTTAGCATCAGCAGAAGTCTTAAAATTGATAGCCAAACGATTGCGACCAACACGTAAAATACCATCTTCCAGGATATTTTTACAATTATTATTGTACAATAAGTTTCCGAATTTGATTGGATGCAAAGTGGTGCCGGCAGAGGGAGAAGTTTCGTTTAACTGAACATGCACAACATATGGACCATTGTCAGTAGCACTGTAATAATTTCTGTATGTGAATACAGAAGAGCTATTGCCGCCGCCGGGGGGCACTACGGGAGTTGGGATAGGTTTTGGGGATAAAACTTTGGCATTGTTAGCATCTTTTAACGATTCTGAAATAACCTGATGTGGAATAGGATGAAATGGTTTTGGTTTAGAAATTAAAGAACCAAGTTTTCTTTTTGGTTTTTGACTTGGGACTGGGGACTTTGTTTTCTTTGTCTTTTTTTCCTCCGAGGTAAGAAAATTATCAGCCGCAATTAATGTTAAAAGAGGATTAAATGTATTTCCATCCGGTGGTGGGTCAGGATCAGGTTCAAGATCCATGGCGCTAAGTATGAAAAAGAACTAATATATGTACAAATAAAGTTACTGACTTACCACTATGAAGATTATATACCTATATATATATAAACAAAAAGAAATAAACTTAACACTTAAAATTACACGAATTACTTAATATTTACAATAATTTAAAGATAAAAATAATTTTAGTCGACCGCCCTTTTCAACTTCTTCCCGCCAAAAAAACCTGGCTCGGCTCACTGCTGTCACAAAACCAAGGGTGCATTCCGATTCAGACCAAAATCGATTTCAGCGCTGACAGCGATAACAGGCGAACCTATGAGCTGTTTTCTAGGGACGTTTGAAAAAATATCACTAGATGGCGTCTCATAGTTTAATACTGACTTCTCAAAATTCTATGCTTTGTTTACAAAGATGTAGTA
This sequence comes from Crambus lathoniellus, assembly GCA_949710035.1. NCBI lineage: Eukaryota > Metazoa > Arthropoda > Insecta > Lepidoptera > Crambidae > Crambus > Crambus lathoniellus. The sequence continues at coordinate 3,021,434 of OX453304.1, forward strand.
TTAAACATAGATGGATACTAAAAAGTTGAACAACGAAACGATATATCTTTGCTTTCCTCCTAAATGACAGTTCAGCGTGTATTGAAAAGAGATAGCAATATAGGCAACGCTCCGTATTGAAACCTAGCGCGCCACCAGCCGAGTTTCTGTAGGCCAGAGTGGCCTACATCAGTGTTCGTGGTTTTTTATTAATTGTGGTTAATTTATGCAAGATTAGTGAAAAAAATCTTTCTGTGGGTATTGCCAAAACACCATAGCTTGTGCTGTTAGGAGCTGCAATAGTTCCTACAGTAATTTAAAGGACAAACTCGGAATAATATCCTTTCATCGGTGAGTGAGCCTCCGTTTTTTTCCAATTATTCAAATAACTAGGCCATTTTTGGTAAGCCTTTCTTTGCAAAAATACTGTAGAAAACTGTTATCTATTGTTTTCATACACGTAACTATACCAGATGATAAAACAAATAAATGAAAATCTTTTGTTAGATATCGATCGACATTTTGTTTGACATTTCATTTACTCGCCATTGGTCTTGTAGTGTTGGTACTTTGCAGATAAGATATCGATAATCGAATCAATATTTTTTGTTCTTAGTATTCAATCATAGTACTTTTATTTTATGTGTGTAAGTACTCTTTCGTTCGTTTCGGTAGGTACATGGCAAATTTAATTTAAAAACAATATGTTTAATTTTCAGCTTTCCCACAGACACCGATTTAAAATTAAGGTGATTGAAAATAATTATAGGAAGAGCAAACTGGCTTCCCCCAAGAAATGCAAGAGTATGCACTTTGCATTTTTTAAAAAAAACGAGAGCTACAAACAAAATATACGGATTTATGCTTATACGGTTTTTTTTAATCAACCAGCAAACGTTCAGCAGGTACCTAATTTTTGTATTCTGAATTTATGTTAACTATAAAATTTCATTCTGTACCTAAGCTATTCATTTTAGAAGTATACATAAGTATATGATGTAGGTACATAGGTATGGATAGATAATGTATGATTATTTTATAAACAAGGTGTTACAAAAAATACCCGTATTTTGTTTTAAGAAATAATAGTTATTATTAGTAAAAAAAATGATAAAGTAATTGCTAATGTGCCTACTGAACTGACATAGCCCGGAGGACCCATTAGTTCGCACAACTTTGCAACATGTTTTATACAATAGGTACTTATGTCTAACTTTTTTCTGTTAACAGGAAACATAATGACTACAGTTGCAAAACTTCTGAAAGATTCGGAATAATTACGGAATACTTCTCAGAAAGTTTCTTTCCATCAGAATTTTTCAAAATAGATTTGATTAAAAATATTGACAATTCTTTTTATCTTAGGTCAATCTTGCTAGAAAATATCTTGCCCGAGTCCCGCCTGTCCGACCCGACCGACCGAGGCGAACGGACGAACGAACGAACAACTCGTGCACGCCGCGGCCACAAGCCGCGGCGGGCGCCACAGACAGATGCGTGAGCCAGAATCTAGTGGCGCTCGGCGCGGCGGGCGGGGCGCGCAGCGGTTAATGCTATGAAACTTCAGCGTAGGTCGAAATATGGCAAAAATTTCTTCCCTCCAGACAAAAGCGCATGCTCAGCTGATCGATCTAGGGTGGCAGAATATTTTTTTTATATTTCGACGTATGCTATGCTCCAAAGAGAAAGTTGTTTAGTTTCATGGTCTAAACAAGCCCTTTAATTTTGAATCAGTGCCAAGTATGAAGTAGGTACTATAATTATACTTGATGAGATCGATGGGTCATTGGTACGCGCATTCTGCATCCGGTCGTTGATGATAAGCAACATTCGTTGCGGATGGACATCTGAATGGTGACCAAAACTTTATTATCTCGTCTCCTCTGTGCTTCCGAAGGCACGTTAAGCCGTTGGTCTCGGTCGCATTAGCAGTCGTTGGCACCCTCACCCACCAATCCGCATTGGCTTCGCGTGGTGGGTTATGGCACTTATGGCACAGAATAAATAATAGTGCTAAGGCACAGAAGACTCACTCTGCAAGCTCATTCAAATAAAAATAAATCTTTCTGCGTGGAAATAAAGTCCAATTCCGGTTGCTTTGTCATCGCTTGCCTACTGTTATAATAACCTAGAGTTCGCGCATGCAAGCAAAACTGTACCCAATATCTACGCGCGAGCGTTTCTATTTCTATGAATGTCTCAAACAGCTCGCTCGCTGGTTAGGGTTGCGAGCGACTTGCGAGTTCGGTTTTGTTGTTTATTTTGTTCTTTCTTTTATTTATACACCCGTAAGCACAACAGTATCTTACATACGGATTATAAGAACGTTTAGTAGTCATTGTTCGGTGCACAAAAATCACAGAAATGATCGATCGTTTTACGCGCGAACGTGGAGCGTACGAGCCGAGCGGCATCCTTCTGCCATACGCCTGCCCGGCAGGCGCGCCGGCCGAACGTACCTAAACTGCGGAGTGACACCCCCCTGCTTATGGCCCGTTCTACCTGTGGTGTTTTCTTGCACAGGGAAGGCCCAGCAGTGAGGACATTAATATGATAATGATGATAATTATACTATTTATACAAGGAGGTATAGTCGTAAAACTGAACGAGATTTCTAATCAATTTATTAAATTAAATAATCTGCTGAATGATATCAAGTAAAAAAATACAGATTTCACGCTAATTTTTATACTTTTAATGCATTCAATTTTTTAAGTATAAATCCACAATTTGCTTATTAAATACTAGCGGCCGCCCGCGGTTTCACCCGCGTGGTTCCCGTTCCCGTGGGAATATCGGGATAAAAAGTACATATTAACCTTCCTCTTGAATCAGTCTATCTATTAAAAAAAAACGCATCAAAATCCGTTGCGTAGTTTCAAAGATTTAAGCATACAAAGGGACATAGGGACAGAGAAAGCGACTTTGTTTTATACTATGTAGTGAAGTGCATCGAGCATATTCTTGTTTGTTGCGAAGGTCTCCAATCGTCGCCTTTTCTTCATATACAAAATAATAAAATAATAATTATAAAGATCTTAAAACTACTTCTGTGTTGGTGGTGCCAGTGTGTTTGTGTGCGTGTGTATATGTGTGTGTTTGCTTGTTAGCGAGCGTGCGTGAGTTTGTCTCTGTGTGTGTGTGTGTGTGTGCATGTTTTTGTGTGAGTAAAGGTTTTAGAGAGTGTATGTTTGTGCGCATGTGCATAATTGGGTCATACGTATGGTAAGAAATGTATTTAAACGTATAAACCGTATTTAAATGTTATATTTAATGGTTGTTTATAAAAATATGTAAGTGAATTGGGTAGATACGATTACAATATTATTACAATTCTTACAAAAGATACGTAATATAGCTTTTCATTAGATTTAAAACAACATGGGGTAGATGTATGAAATTGTTATAAAGGTAATCAAAAACATTACCTAATCGTGATTACGTTAAAAGGGATTCTGTTTGTTCAAAATTTAATGTTTTAAGCCAGTTAATTACTATGGTTTTACATTCATGGTAGGTTTTAGGATAGATATTTAATGTTTTATTTATTGAGTTATATATTTTTGCAGATCTATAATTAAATTGAATACTAGCAATATTTGTTCTAATCTTAGGGATGTGTATAATATTAGTATTTCTCCTTTTGTTTATTTTATTTATATCATAAGTTAATGTTTTATGTGTTTTAAGAATAATAATTAAAATATATAGTTTTCTTACAGATAATAGGTTAGAAAGTGTATACAAATCCTCAGTAGGGAATAATTGCTTTTTGAAATACATAATCTTTATTAAACGTCTTTGGGCACGTTCCACCTGTAGAAAGCGGGTTTTCATGGCACCTCCCCAAACAGGGAGGTTGAACTAGTGCAATATACACTTCATTCAGAAGATTTTTATGCGGCGGCAGCCCTTGTCTTATGATGACTGAAGGGACAATGTGTCTTAATGACTTAAACATCCACATAAGCGTTCTAATCCTCGCAGAAATCATTTCGACGTGGGGGTACCAAGATAAATTCTGATCAACAATTACTCCTAAATATTTAGTATGGTTAATTTTATCTAAGATAGGACATGTGCAATTATTTTTATCAATGTCTTTACATGAATGTATTTTAATGTCGAAGTCTAATCGGGGCTGCGTGTTATTATATATACTAAAGCAGATATAGTTGGTCTTTTCCGTATTTAATGTTAACAAATTGTTCTTTAACCAGTCGGCCACGTGAGACATACCATTTTCAGCGTTAGCTTTAACTTCATCCCAGGTACTACCAGAAAACGAAATTGCAGTGTCATCAGCATACGTCAGAATTTTTGATTTTTCAAGTTTCATGTTACAGAGATCATTAATATATACTAAAAATAAGGTAGGACCCAAGACACTACCTTGAGGTACTCCATAGGAGACAGCGACATCGTTACTGATAGTGATGGGATTTTATCTGGATAAATACTCAAAATGGATAAATACTCATAAATATCCATTTTTACTCGAGTATTTATCTAAAAAGGCGGATAAATACTCTTTGAACATTTTTATTTCTATTTAACGTAAATTTTGAAATTAGAATGTAGGTAATTAGTATTTCTAAGATAAAAATATGTGTTTCTGCGTTTTTAAATTACAAATAATGAATAATAGCAAAAGAACTAATATTTCAAGCTATTTATATTTTTTTCTTCTTGCATTCACAATGCAATTTTTATTATTGAAAAATCGAAAATAAAGGACAATATGAAAAAAAAAGTTATTTTTCGCTGGTTAAAAAAATAGTGGTATACCCGACTCTATAAGGATATTGTAAACCTTTCTATAGAACGTCATGTCGAGCTGTCATGTGTAGAATTAAAAAGCTTAGTCATTGTATGTGTATACCGACCACCTAAAGGTAATTTTGAAACATTTGAATCGGTGATGGAGGATGTGTTGAATAAGTTAAAGTTAAAAAATAAACCAATAGCAGTGTGTGGCGATTTTAATGTTGATATTCTCGAAAGCTGTGCATTAACTACACGAATATTAACTTTGTTCAATTCTTTTAATTTAATTAATCAGTTCTTGGAGCCCACAAGGGTAACATCTCATTCAGCCACTTGCATAGATAATGTTTTTTCGGAGTCTGATCCGACTAACAAACTAGTCGTTAAAAATATTACATCCGACCATTACGGATTAAAGGTATCCTATGAATTAGATATTGTTGATGCGCCTAAAAGTGTACAATGCAGGCCCGTTACAAAAACGCGACTACGTAATTTTGAAAATAATGTAGCTGATAAAGTTTCTACGATGCCATATGTGCATGATGATCCTAATGCGCTTTATGGAACCCTTTTTGAATTAGTAACGAATGAGTTCAATAATATCTTTAAGTCTAAAACGATTAAATGCACCCAGAAGTTAAAGTTTTGCGAATGGGCTACGACAGGTATTTATAAAAGTAGAAACAGGCTGTATGAACTATATAAATTAAGAGAAACTAATCACAGCCCTCGTTTCGTAGAACATGTAAAACAATATTCTAAGATTTTCAAAAAAGCATGTTCTAAAGCAAAGTCTATATTTTTAAAGGATAAAATTAAAAAGTCAAATAATAAAATCAAAACAACTTGGGATATTATTAAGCGTGAAACCGGAAAAGGTAAACAACATGACAACAGTCTAGCGCTTAACATTAATAACGCAAGAATAAACTCTGAAACAGAAATTGCTAATATTTTTGATAACTTTTTTGTAAATATACCATTAGTAACCACCTCTAATTTGAATTCTTCACCAGCTTCTGCTGTCTCGGTTCTTGAAAAACATGTGTCTGAGTGTAGTTCATTATTTAATTTTAAAGAAATTAATTCGAGCGATATAATCAAAACATTTAATTTACTTAAAATGAAAACTACCACTGATTTATGGGGCATATCTGTTACTGTACTTAAAAACATTATTCATGCTATTGCCCCTTATCTTGCTATTATATTTAATCAGTGTATCGCTCAAGGAATTTTTCCTGATTTAATGAAATTTAGCAAAGTGATACCTTTATTTAAATCAGGAAACAAAGAAGACCCAAGTAATTATAGACCAATATCAATATTACCCGCCTTAAGCAAAATATTTGAAAAAATAATACTAGAGCAATTATTGTCTCATTTCTCATTAAACAATCTCATGCATAGCAAACAATTCGGATTTATGAAGGGTCAGTCAACCACGGATGCTGGGGTTGCACTTTTAAAGCATGTGTTTGATGCCTGGGAAAAGTCGCAAAATACTCTTGGAATATTTTGCGACTTATCCAAGGCTTTTGATTGTGTTGATCACCGGACGCTGCTGTTGAAGCTAAATCATTACGGTGTAAAAAATAATGCCCAGAAACTAATACTGTCGTATCTCAGTTCCAGAACTCAGACAGTTGACATTAATGGAGTGAAATCAAACGGCTCTCAGATTAAACTAGGCGTACCTCAAGGCTCTATTTTAGGCCCTTTTCTATTTTTGGTTTATATTAATGATTTGCCTTTCTTTGCCAAAAACTTCTGTGATATTGTGTTGTTTGCAGATGATACTTCTTTAATATTTAACATAGACAGAAACAAAACCAATTTTGACGATGTAAACAAAGCACTGTCACAAGTACTCGGTTGGTTTAATTCTAACAATTTGCAGCTTAATGCAAAGAAAACAAAGTGCTTACTTTTTTCTCTGCCAAATGTACAGACGGTACCTGTAGAAATTGTAATCAACAACGAAAAACTGGATTTAGTACAATCAACGATCTTTCTGGGTGTAACTTTAGACTCGAAACTTCAATGGCATGCGCATATCGCAACATTAGCTGGTAAGCTTAGTTCTGCTTCCTACGCTATTAGAAAAGTACGACAGCTAACAGATGTTGATACTGCTAGAACTGTATACTTTAGTTATTTCCATAGCATCATGTCATATGGCATTCTTTTGTGGGGATTAGCGGCTGGCATTAATGCTATATTCATCTTGCAAAAACGAGCAATCAGAGCCATCTATAAACTAGGCTCCAAAACTTCGCTTAGAGACAAGTTCAAGGAAATAGGTATACTGACAGCTGCATCTCAATTTATATTAAATTGCATTCTTTCTCTTTTGTTTTTAACTAATATTAAAGCTTTAAGTAGAGTTCCTAAGTACTTAATTGAAAATTGTTCACCGCTATGATCATTAGTTCGCCTATACTTAACTGTATTTATCATAACCCATTGTGTAATTGTGATGGAAACTGACCTTAGTCATACCATGTTAAGGTCATTTTTCAATTTGACGACTCTGTATGAAATAAGACAGGGAGAAAAAAACAACCCTTGGAGTTTCTTGCCGGTTCTTCTCCAAGGCCTCCCGCTGTAGGGTTTGCGAACCGATGGCGTAGCTTCTATGACGTTCACAAGTATTGTAAATAACAATCTAAATTGAATAAACAAATTTGAATCTTGAATCTATTACGACAAGATTTTGGTACTTTGGTTTTGGATTTTGGTACTATTTTGACAAGAAAACAGTAACGCAATGTCAAAAATATTAAAAAATCCAAGATGGCAGCCAAATTCTTTGTTTGTGGGCTGATTTTGATGAAACTCGACTTTTTGTTATTTTTGACATTGCTTTGCTGTTTTCTTGTCAAAATAGTGAAATATTCCGATCTGTCCCCCTGCTCTGTCCCCATGGGGTGACAGAATGGACAAAAAAGTTTGATCTGTCCCCCTGTTACCGATGAGGGGACAGATCGAACTTTATTCACCTCCTTAATGTTTTATCTGTCCCCCTATCGGTATTAGGGGGACAGATCATACTTTTTTATTCCTGTTCGTCCCCCATAGAATTAAATATATAAAATTATTATTATTTATTTTTTATTATTTTTATTTATGTTCTTAAAAGTAATGTAACCTTTTATTAAATAAAAGACAAAATGGTTTCTGGTACTAGCGGCCGCCCGCGGTTTCACCCGCGTGGTTCCCGTTCCCGTGGGAATATCGGGGTAAAAAGTACATATAAACCTTCCTCTTGAATCACTCTATCTATTAAAAAAAACGCATCAAAATCCGTTGCGTAGTTTCAAAGATTTAAGCATACAAAGGGACATAGGGACAGAGAAAGCGACTTTGTTTTATACTATGTAGTGATGAAGTTATAAATATTTCTTTTATTTCTCTAATAATCAGTTTACAATTTTTACTTTTAGTTTATTAGTCCAGGTTTCATTTGTAGTAACTAGGTAAGAAGTCAAATTAGAAGACTGAATTTAATACAATATCTACTGTGATTTATACTTATAGCAAGGTTTAATGTTGATTGATAGATAAATATTCGTGATGTTATAATAGTAAGTTTATTAATAAGACTGGTTGTGTAATAGGTAGGGCAGGCGTACCGGTTTTGGCCACTGTAACGGTTTTGGCCACTTTTTGCTCTAAAAGTTTTCTAAACAACTTTTAGCCATTTCTAATAAAGGTAATTAAAATAAGGTTTTCTATTTAAGGTAATAATAACAACCATTAGAATTCCTTATGTCATAAGACTTTTTTTCAATAAATTCCATTTTCTGTTTAAAAAAAATTTTTGTATGAAAATTTTAAGAAAATTGTTTTGGATTAAATACTTTTTATACCTTTGTTTTTTACAATTAAATAGTTGTTTTGCAATTGACTGGTTTCTAGCGCATTAGAATATATTGATTTTACCTGGGTTTGGTTTTGATTTTTCGCAATACTTACAAAAGTTTAACTATCAGTAAGTGGTCAAAACCGGTACATTTGGCACCTCTCACACATTTTGAATTATATACATAAAACTATTTAACTTTTAAAAAATTCAATAATGTTCCTTTAAAGCTAGATAATTATCTATAATTTAAGATATTTGTGTCTTAAATACCTAAGACCATTTAGTACTTAGTGCTTAAAAGTCAAAAATTCCTTAAAGTGGCCACAAAGGGTACCTCTGTCCTACCTTTCGTATTATTATGAGACTGATAATTTTTAGAGAAATAAAAGAAATATTTATAACTCTTAGAATAATAACACCTATAAACCGCGTCTGAACCAAAATACATGCGTAAACGCGTACCATTTTCATTATCCTTATTTGCGTAAGCTGTATGTTTCTACGCTCTTCTAACGCACACAAAATATGGCTTCAGTGTAACCATCATCGGGTGCTTACCCACGAAAAATGGGAAAAAATGCTGCTTCGTTATGCTATGATTTGTCATGTGTTTGGTATGATGACACATAAAGATGAATCATCATGCCAGCCGAACGACGCCCACTGCTGGGCATAGGCCTCACCCAAGTATCTCCACAACGATCGGTCCTGCGCTGCCCGCATCCAGTGGGATATAAAGATGAATATGATTATATTAATAAGAATATTACCTAAGTACGTTTTTTTTAAATAACAGCAAATTAACCATTTGTCTTATGATGAATGCCGCCGTTCAATGCGTTTAAATTTAAATGCTTGTATGATATATTCAAATAAAGACGCATTATTTGTGAGTTACATCTTCGCGAAACATTTACACAAAACGTTAACACACCATTAAAATAAAAGACAAAATAGTGGGACAAAATAGTAATAACGGTGAGATTTAGCAAAATAGTTAATTATCAAAATGTACTTACTTATGCCTTTTTTATTGTAAAATTATGACGGCCGGCATCCCTCGCCTATTCAAAGACAATAATTTTCGTATACCTATTATGTTTCAACTAAAACCAAGTATGATGCAAGTAATAGAATATTTGAATTACGATTAGACGGATGTTTGAATGATCTTATTTGATGCAGTAAAGTATCCCTAAAAGAGTATTGAATGGCCAGAATCACTAGATAAATGACGAAAAAAATAAATGGTACCTAAATTATTTTCATAAAACCTATAACACAAACATTTAGTAGCAAATAAAACCAACCAACTTAGAACATCACTGTGTGCAATTTTTTTCCAACAACTAGCAACACTGTATATGTTTCAAATTACTTGTTTTTTTTTCGATTTACGTACAGAAAATGTAGAAAATGTGAGTACATACTTGATTGATTGATCACTATTTTTTGTTTTTCTGTGTTGCTAGAACACTTATTTATAGTGCAAACAGTCATTCGGAAACGCACAAATCTTTGTTGAAGTTTTTTTTTTTTCTTTATGTTTATTTCTCTACGTTATTTCACTTATTTCTTAAGAAAATACACAGTATAATTAAATGTTTATGTAGCGGTTCAAGATCATTATGTTTTATCTCTTTTTTTTCTTTTTTTTTTCTTTTTACATGTTGGTGCTTAATTTGTTTACAATGTTGTTTTGGTTTCAGTACATGTGTTTTTGTAAACTTATTATTAGTTTTAAAGGTGTTTATCTTCGACACTGCTGGCGAGCAGTATAGGTTTTTTTTTTTACATTGAGCATAGAACTAAGTATATTTAGCGATATAAGTTAATTTTATTCATTATTATTTTTATATATATTATCTATTATTTATTTATTTACATACAATGTTGCAAACTACTTACAATGATGGCGATGACTCCCTGAGTGACGGCTCGGATTTCCTTTCTGCATCTTCAGCTGATGATAGTTTTCATAGCACTTCTCAGCCCCTTGATTCCCTAATTGAGACCGCGTTCTCAGCTACTCCTAAAAATTTCAACGTAGTTCACATCAATGCACAAAGTGTCCCTGCACACCATGCGGACCTAGTAGCTACGTTTTCCAAAAATCCTAACGTTCATGCTGTCCTGGTTTTGGAAACGTTCTTAAAACCTTGTCTCCCTTCCGCTTCGTACTCCCTTCCTGGTTTCCATCTCATCCGTAATGACAGAACTGGCAAGGGCGGTGGAGGTGTGGCTATATACCTTAGGAATCACTTCTCTTTTAATATATTAAATAAATCTCCTTCCCTATACTCTCAGTCGTCTGAACATCTTTTCATAGAAATCTTCTTTGGTCACCTCAAGGTACTTCTAGGAGTTTTCTATAGTCCCAATCTTCAAATAAACTATTTTTCCAAACTGGAGTCCTTACTGGAAGATCTGGTTCCCACGGTTGACCACACGATCATTATGGGCGACTTCAACACCTGCTTGCTCAAGAATGATTCTAGGTCTTCTTGTTTGTCGTCTATCATAAAATCCTTCAATCTTAGTATTCTTCCATCTTCTTCCACCCATCACTTTCCTGGCTGCCAGCCGTCCTTGTTGGATCTTGCCATTGTTTCCTCCTTGGACCATGTAAGTTCCCACGGACAATTTCCTGCTGAAGCCTTCTCCTACCATGACCTTATCTTCCTCTCCTATAAAATCCGTTGTCCTTAACCTAAACCCCGGGTGAAAAACATTGACGAAGATCGCTTTTTATCTGATCTCAGTGACATAGACTGGGTCCCTGTGCTTGAGGCTCCAACCATTGACCTAAAACTAGAACTGTTTAACTCTATCCTTAACCAACTTTTCGACATCCATGCACCTCACCGACCCATTCGACTTAAGCATCTCCCCGCTCCTTGGCTTACTGCTGACATAAAGGCCATGATGACACGGCGTAATGCGGCTAAAGTTAAATTTCGCAATAACCCTTCCGATGAGACCCGTAGCCGATATAAGGAGCTACGCAATCGCTGTAACAGGATGTGCAGGGATGCGCAGCGTCGTCACATACATGCGTCAGTCACAAATGGTAACCCCGCTAAGGTCTGGTCTTTCCTTAACTCACTTGGCATCGGAAAGTCTAAGTCGAGTACTCCTCACAACCTTACTCCTGACACTTTAAACCGCCATTTCACATCTCCTCCCTCTTTTCCTCAACATATTAAACTATCCACTCTGCAATCCCTTTCCTCCCACTCCACCACGTCTCCGCCACGCCACCCTACCTTCTCTTTTAGGTCGGTGTCTGAGCGTGAAGTTGAAAAAAACATCTTGGCCATCAAGTCAAATGCAGAGGGAGTCGACGGAATTAGTCGGCGTATGATCCAACTAAGCTTGGCTGGTGTCATCCCCATTCTTTGCCAAATTTTCAACTTTTCGCTCGAAACCGCAACTTTCCCGAGGTGCTGGCGTCAGGCTGTAGTCATCCCCATTCCCAAAAATTCAAATCCTTCCGCTCCCTCTCATTTTCGCCCTATTTCCATTCTCCCTTTCCTTTCCAAAATCCTCGAGCGCCTTGTCCTCCACCAGATCAGTGTGTTTATTAACGAAAACCATCTGCTCAGTCCATTTCAGTCCGGTTTTCGCCCGGGGCATAGCACGGTGACCGCGTTGACCAAGGTGGCCGATGATATTCGTGAGGGTATGGCAAATCAGCAGCTCACTACTCTGGTTCTTTTAGACTTCAGCAACGCCTTTAATACTGTTGATTATGACGTACTCTTGGCGATGCTGAGGTCAGTTTTTGGATCAGATGCTGTGGTTGAGTGGTTTCGCAGCTATCTCATCGGCCGAAGGCAGTGTGTTCGTGTCGATGACAAATTGTCCGCCTCTTGCGACATCACTGCGGGCGTACCTCAGGGCGGAGTCCTTTCCCCCCTCCTTTTTTCTATCTTTATTAACTTCCTTACTCCTCTCCTATCCTGCCAATATCACTTGTATGCTGACGACCTGCAAATATACTCTCAGGCCCCCATCGAAGATATGGACAACCTGATATCTTCGCTAAATGTTGACCTTGCGACTATTTACGAATGGAGCCGAACACATGGCCTAACGGTGAATCCTAACAAGTCGCAAGCGATCATTATTGGTGGGTCTAAGCAGATTGCTAAGCTCAAGTCCATCTCTGTGCCTCCACTCCTGTTTAACTCCGTTCCACTTCCTCTTAGTGATGTTGTTAAAAACCTGGGTGTCCTCTTTGACTCCACACTTTGTTGGTCTCCTCATATTGCGGAGGTCAGCAGGAAGGTTTATGCTGCCGCCGGTGCTTTGCGGAGGTGGAAAAACCTGCTCCCTTTGAGTACCAAGGTCGTACTTGCGCAGTCGCTTCTCCTGCCCATTATGGATTATGCTGATGTTTGTACCATTGACCTCAATGAGGTTCTATTGGACAAGCTTCAGCGACTGCAGAACCTCTGTATACGTTTTATATATGGCTTGCGCAAGTTCGATCATGTGTCTGAGTTCAGGACTGAACTTGGGTGGCTGCCAATAAGATTACGTCGTGAGGGGCATGTCCTTACTCTTTTGTCAAATGTGTTGTACGACCCTCGTACCCCTCCTTACCTCAAAGAACGTTTCCAATACCTTGGTACTGATCACAGTCGTCCTCTTAGATCCAAGACTGACAACCTCCTTATGTCTACCTTTACACGTTCAGGGTATTTCAAGGAATCTTTCGCGGTGAAGTCTATCAGCCTCTGGAACAGCCTGCCGTATGAGATCCGTCATGCAAAGTCACTTGCCGTTTTCAAGACCGAACTGCATTCGCATCTTCTCACTAAGTCCTAGTTTGCAACTACCTATATTGTATAGTATATAATAGGTTTATTATAGTTTATTTATATCGATACGATTATATTTATTATAAGCATATTTATATATATACTAGCTGAACCAGCGCGACTTCGTTCCCGTGGCCCTACCCCCTACTCCACCCTACCCAACCCCACCCCTACCCTACCCCTACCCTACCATACCCCTACCCTACCCATACCCCTACCCCTACCCTACCCCTACTCTACCCCTACCCTACCCCTACCTACCCCTACCCTACCCTACCCTACCCTACCCCTACCCATACCCTACCCCTACCCTACCCCTACCCTACCCCTACCCTACCCCTACTCTACCCCTAACCTACCCCTACCCTACCCTATCCTAACCCTACCCCTACCCCTACCCTACCCTACCCCTACTCTACCCCTACCCTACTTCTACTCTACCCCTACTTACCCCTCCTTTCCCTATTTTCTCACCGCTAAAACCTTCCTTGGACTTCCACGAACATTTCAAGACCAAAATTAGCCAAATCGGTCCAGCCGTTCACGCGTGATGCCGTGACCAAGGGAAATAGGGATTCATTTTTATATATATAGATTAATATATATGCATATATTATTTCTCATTTAGGTATATTTATGTTAGGTACTTTAATTTAGTTTAATTTACTTCATATAGTAATTTACGTAGCTTTGCTGGTGCACTACCTTTCGCTGTTTATTTTTCCTGTGCCTCAAAGGTTGTCTGGAAGAGATCGCTTTCAGCGATAAGACCGCCTTTGCCCACATACCTATGTGTCATCTTTTTCCTGTTCTTGTAAATTTTATTTGTGTGTGCAATAAAGAGTTTTCAATCAATCAATCAATCATTTTGAATTATTTTTCGCGAGCTGTGTTCGACAAACGTGACCTTGAGCACTGACAGCGCGGAACGAACTGAGCCAGATATGGCTTAGTTTTAGTTGCGCGTTTTTCGTGCTTGCAATAGGTTTCTAGGTGTTATTATTCTAAGTTATAACTTATATAAATAAAGGCGATTAGAAACCGAAACCATTTTGGCTTTTATTTAATAAACGGTTGCATTACTTTTAAGAACATAAATAAAAATAATAAATATAAATAATAATTCTATGGGGGACAAACTGGAATAAAAAAGTTTGATCTGTCCCCCTAATACCGATAGGGGGACAGATAAAACATTAAGAAGGTGAATAAAGTTCGAACTGTCCCCTCATCGGTAACAGGGGGACAGATCAAACTTTTTTGTCCATTCTGTCACCCCATGGGGACAGAGCAGGGGGACAGATCGGAATACCTAAAACCGAGTTTCATCAAAATCAGCCCACTAACAAAAAAGTTGGCCGCACTCTTGGATTATTTAATATTTTTAAGATTGTGTTGCTGTTTTCTTGCCAAAATAGTTCCAAAAACCGAGTTCCATAAAAAGCGGCCCACATTCGTCAAATCTAGTCCAGCAAAACAAAAGTTGTGCGTGGATATAGCCAAAAAGATATTTATACGTGATTTTGAGTAAATATCAGATAAAAACGGATAAAAACGAGTTTTTATCCATTTTCGATAAATATCCGAGTATTTACTCTTTGAGTATTTATCCACTGCCCATTACTAGTTACTGAGGCACTGATCTAATTTTACAGTTTGATTTCTATTCATCAGAAAGTCTTTGAAGATGGAAAGTTGAGTACCTCTGATACCAATTTTTTCAAGTTTCTGCACAAGAATAGGTATGGAAACTGTATCAAACGCCTTTTTTAAATCGATAAAGGTAGCAAGGCATTTCTCCCCCCCATCGAGATGCTTAGCTATCTGTGAAGTAAGAGATGTCACCGCATCCTCCGTGGATAAGCCTCGACTAAACCCAAATTGTGACTCAGATATGATATTAAATGTATTTATGTAATTAATTAATCGAGCGTTTATAAATACTCGAGTAAAAATGGATATTTATGAGTATTTATCCGTTTTGAGTATTTATCCGGATAAAATCCCATCACTAATGACAAGCTTAGCCTGGCAACGTGTCGTGCGCTAGTCTAGTCTTTTAAATTACTTTGATCATTTCGTAATTTGCGAGCGCCATCTGTCGCCACTTTAAATCAACTTTTTTTTTCTTTATAGCTGTCAGAAAAATCCCCCATTAAGAGCCAGCGCACACCATAGTCAAGAGCAAGACTGTTTTAAGACAGTCTTGCCGCTTGCCGCTCGACTTGCATCGTGCTTGCATCGAGTGGTACTTGTCATCCGTTGCATTATCGCGCGTTCTGTAACATTTTCAGTACTGCGCATGACTGGGACTGGGACGTTTTTAGCGCTATTGTAGTTACAGTACATTTTTTTTTTCAAAAACTTATGGCAAAGATTAGTATTCGAATTTGAACTATGTCGAGTTAGATATATATCAATACATTTGAGAATCGTCCCCCCAGGGGCGTATATATTGCTTGATATTTTTTCTTTTTATTTTTGAAAATGGGAAATTTTAACTTATGTGAATGCTTCGGAAAATTCTCGATTTCCTCTCTATGATTACTTCCTTGACAACTGTTTGTTTTTGATTGGCTGAAATTTTTTCAGTGGAAAACGAAAATCATTGAGGTTTGGTCTGTTTCTTGAGTTCAAGATCTTGGTTTTTATGTCAAATAATCAGTATTAGAAGTATTTTGTTATAGAGCGTGGTAAGTTATGTGATAAATATTACTACAATTAATTTATTATTATGGTAGGGCTTGGCTGCCGGTCCTTTAATGAGGATGTCCGATTTCCGGCTGACTTTTAGGTTGTAGCGCGGTTTTTAGAATGGTAACTTTTACTTTTTTAATTAAATTATCACTGGTTGTCGTTTCTAAAACGTAGCACTGAAGTGCTGACTGATAATTTCGATTTGCAATCGTTTGTTGGTGTGCTAATTTGTGTGAACAGAAAAAAATCCTTATTTCAGATGGCTCTCTATAATCTTAGAGTATTTGTAATTAGTGCCTTGCTGGTGTTAGTGGGAACGGTTGTGAGGGCTGAGAGTGAAGATGCAGACGATGGTGTCACAGTTGAGGTTAGTTTCATACATTGTTGCCCTTTTAATGATTGAGGTCATTACCCATTATGGTTTATCATTAATTCATGGTTATGTCAATACTCACTCAGGTTCAGTTGCTACTAATTAATTTATTTATTTAATAATTTTATTGCAATTGTACTCATAACTTTGTTTATTTTATGACCAGTAATAAAATTGATGCTTCTTTTAGATTGAAGATGAGGACAAATACCAAAGTCCTCAAGTGTATCCAGAAAAAGTATACATTGCTGAGCACTTTGATGATGAGGCAGAGTTTAAGAAGAAGTGGGTAAAGTCGGAGGCTAAGAAACAGGGTGTTGATGAGAACATTGCCAAATATGATGGAAAATGGAAGGTCAGTGAATTCTGTATTTTTAATAGTGTAACTATAATATAATTTTATTTACCTTGATGACTAATTCTTAATTGACTTAATTTTTCACCATACTACTGATGGTCACACCACACACTACATTTACATCACATCATATTGTCATAATTCTTGTAACTAGTGTGTAAAAAAGCACTACAATTAAACTACAATTGAAACACGATTGAGACACGATTATGACTTAACGTTAGCAGGCTTGGCCCCCTGTGCTCCTTTCAGATGTTTAAATCAGTGATAGACCCAGAATTATAGGTCCTTACTTAATTCTCTATGTGTGCATAATTGTGTGCAAATAAAATAATATAATATGATGAGTGATAAATGTAAATTTATTTATTTTTATTGAATTAATTTCTAATTTATTCATGGTTTTTGTATGCAAAACTGACAGTGTGTGGTCAATACGGTATTTTACTGATTTTTTTTTATTTCTTTATAATGTTTTTCGAAATATTAGCTACACAAAACAAGTTTTCATTTTGAATTATCTTGAATATTTTCAAAGATATAGGACTTCAAACTTTATAATTAGACAAGGACAGGACGCTATCTTAGTGACGTCAGTGAGTTAGTAGCGTCATAGTCACGCCATAGATGATTTCGTTTTAGAAAGAGACAGCTTTAGTCAAAATCAAACAGACTATAATTCTTTTATTATAAAACAGATTCAAATTATTTTTTCACATTTGGTATTCTTAATTGCAATATTTTTTAACGTCATCATTAAATATCTACATTTCAACAACAGTAAAATACCCTATTGTGGCCAACTGACAGGCCATTGCCAAGAGACAAACTGATCATCTGTGGGGTCCTTTAGACCTATTCTCTTGTTCAATCCATAAGGATTCAGTATTGGGGATGTTAGAAGGGCTGATAATCCTATAAAATGATCTAATTTTTTTTATTTTATTTATTTGGTCTAAACCTTTATGTAAAACATTGTACTGGGTGCACATTCGGGTATTGGGCTAAACTGAGTAACATTATTATTGGTAGAAGCTATGTTGTCTTGTTGATTGAGTTTATCAGGTGTCATTCATAGTTCCAAATTAAATACTTTTGTAAAACGCAATCTAAAAATGGAAGGTGTTACACATAACTTTAACATTACAGATTCAAGCTCCAATAAAGAAGATTCTCAAAGACGACCTTGGATTAGTGCTTACAACAGAAGCCAAGCATGCAGCTATCTCCGCACTGCTAGACCGACCTTTCGAGTTTGTTGATAAACCATTGGTTGTTCAGTATGAAGTTACCATGCAGGTAAGAATTGTATTAGTTATAATAAACTATTTTCTTGGTACTCCATGCTTCTTTTTGAAAATAATGTAAGAGTTTGTAGAATTTTGAAATACGTTATAATGTGTAAGTTGGTAACTACACCAAGAGTCATATTTTTTCTAACTCTATTCCACGGAGCCGGATCTTACTTATTGAAAGCTTAAATGTTATTTCTCTTTTTGTATTTTTTTTTAACCTTAGCTCTTTTATGCATACTATATTGCTATGCCCTTGCAGGGCGTCACATGTATACCGTATTTGTAGCTACTACCATCTTGCCTATTTATGTAATGTGACATGCAATAAATGTTTGATTTGAGCCCGGCGGAGCTGCCGGCGGCTTAGCCATAAGCATAGCTGCCAGAGAACTCAGAAAAAGGCTGTGTGGATCCTTCATTATGCCACTTCTTGCTGAGATATTCGGTAATTTTAAGTTGATGGTCCAGAAATATTATCCTAATAGTGTATGGTGATGGTGACCAGTAAAATTTATTTTTGAAGCCGATTATGATGGCATGTTGCATTGTAATCGTAATTAGGCTGCTGTTAATGTTAGTGCTTAGGCGGTAGCCACCCCAGCTCCGATGGGACTCGAACCCACGACCTTTCTCTATCCGCGCGACTGCTCTAACCACTGATCTACGGTCGTTCTTGTCGTCTAAACAACTCTATAGCTCAGTGGTTAGAGCAGTCGCCCGGAGAACGACTCCGTAGCTCAGTGGTTAGAGCAGTCGCCCGGATATCAAAAGGTAGTGGGTTTGAGTCCCATCAAAGCTGGTTGTGAGACGGGTCGATTTTTCTAAATACTTCAATAGGAAACAAGTGTAATATTTTTTTTAATAACTACATTTTGTTATTACAGAGATCTTAAAGATACTATATGTTGAAATATTTTTGTAATCCAATTATACAAAATCATAAGAGCTATTGATATTATATTCTTCTTGCCATGTCTGCCGCCTAATTGGCTTTTCTCAGATAAAGAACTTAAACTAGTAGAGAAAATTGTGGCCACTATTGCATCATGTTTGGTTAATCATATAATAGAAAAACCGGACAATTGCGAATCGGGCTCGCCCACCGAGGGTTCCGTACCTACATGATACATCTATATCTATACAAATAATAAATAAAATTGGAGTGTCTGTTTGTAATATTAAAATAACCATTTTTTATTACATGCATATGATTTTATATACGGTACATATACCAAAATAACATTTTTTACAATTTTAGTCTGTCTGTATGTCTGTTTGTTCCGGCTTATCTCTGAAACGGCTGGACCTATTTTGACGGGACTTTCACTGGCAGGTAGCTGATGTAATAAGGAAGGAGTAACTTAGGCTACTATTGTGTATTTAAATTGTTAGCTGTCAAATTAATATTTCTTGTTACGTGTGGGTATTCAGATAATAAATTAGTTATGCTTTGATCTCAACTGGTGTTGTATCTTTTAGTGGCGACTTCGGAAATTAATGGTTTTTATGGGATTATGGCGTCAAATATTGCAAATATAGTGTTTCCTGGACAATTTGATCCAAAAACTGATAAGTGGAGTGAATATAAAGAAAGACTACTTTGTGCTCTAGACGCCGCGGGCGTGTCGTCGGACGACGGGCTTAAAGCGCGTTCATTGTTTCTATCTCAGTGCGGCAAACAAACCTATTCGCTTATAGTGTCACTGTTGGTACCCAGACGCCCCACCGATGTCCCGTTTGAGGGGATAATAGCGATTTTGGACAGATTTTATGAACCTGAAATTAACGAAATACTTCAAGCCGGGAAATTCCATAAGCGCCAACAATCCCAAGAGGAAAGCGTGCAAGATTATGTTGCGGCCATTGGGTTATTAGGCACACAGTGTAACTTCAAAGACCTTAAGCGCCAGTTACGAGATAGGCTAGTGTTGGGTGTGCGTGACGAGCGTCTGCGGCGAGAGCTACTGAAGACTAAATCTCTCACATACGAGAAGGCTGTACAGCAGTGCCTAAATTACCAGACGACTTTCAGTGATATGTACCCTGGCACTAGTGGTGATACAAAGCTAACTCCGTCCACGGTTAATGAACCTATGGATATTGGTAGAATCAAGTCCGAAGAGTGTCGACGTTGTGCACGTAGTCATAAGGTTGGCGAACAATGTCAGTTTATGAAAGCAAGATGCTTTTACTGTAAGAAATATGGACATATATCGTCTGCTTGTATGAAGAAACGTTCCAAAGTGCACCATACTCAATCTGATAGTGAAGATGCTTCTATTGATAATGTTCCTGAAAAGATGATGGGGGTTTATATTTGCTCTGAAAAATATAGCTCACCTATAACAGCAAACATAAACATAGATGGTGTTAATGTGACAATGGAAGTGGACTCTGGTGCTTCGAGGACTATTATGTCTGAAGAAACATTTAAAAAGTTATGGCATACGCCGCCACCCTTGCAATCTACCAATGTAAAATTAGTGACCTGGACCCGTGACCCACTGAAGGTTTTAGGAGCTACACATGTTCGCGCATCGCTTGGCAATAAGGATGCTCAGTGTGAGCTCTTGGTTGTGTCGGGTAATGGCCCTTGCCTGTTGGGTCGGAATTGGTTTGAAGCATTAGGCGTTGAAATAGTGGGTGTCTGCTGGAATGACCTTGAAATGGATTGTTTGGTGCGTCAGTTTCCGAACTTATTTAGTGAGAAACTTGGTGAATATAAAGGTCCAGATGTATCCCTCCACGTGCGTCCTGATGCAACCCCGAGATTTATGAAGGTACGGCCAGTACCTTTTCCACTGAAGCGCCAAGTTGAAGAAGAATTGACTCGCATGATAGAAGCGGAAATTCTTACACCTGTCAGGTATTCGGACTGGGCTACGCCCTTACGACTGGTCAAGAAAGAAGATGGTTCACTTCGCATATGTGGAGATTACCGATCAACAGTGAACCCAGCGATTCAAGTTGATTCATACCCATTACCTGCAGCGGTTGAATCATTTGTGCAGCTGAGTGGTGGTCGGATATTCAGTAAAATAGATTTAAAACTAGCATATATGCAGTTGAAAGTAGATAATGATACTGCCATGATGTTAACCCTCAACACACCACTTGGTCTGATGAAAATGAATCGCTTGGCTTTTGGTGTTAATGCGGCACCAGCTATCTTCCAACGGGTCATGGCAAATGCCTTATCTGGTATTGAAGGGGTAGCCTGTCTGCTTGATGACGTAGCCGTGGCGGGGCGTAATATGGAAGAACATAATCAACGACTCCATGCCGTTCTCCAAAAGCTTGATAGTATGGGATTTCTAAATGTTAAGAAGTGTGTTTTTGCTACCAATAGCATACATTTTTTAGGCCACACGATTGATGAAAATGGGCTCCATCCCTCGCCACTGAAAGTAAAAGAAATCAAAGACAAGCCTGCGCCATGCAATAGAGAGACATTAAGAGCATTTTTAGGCTTGTACAATTTTTATGAAAAGTTCATACCAGACAAGGCAACATTACTGGAACCCTTATACCGTTTATTGGAAACAAAAAGACCTTGGATTTGGGGCGAAAAAGAAAACTCTGCCTTTGAGCAAGCTAAGGAGCTTCTATCGTCAGATTTGACTCTGGTTAATTACGAACTAGAGAGAGAATTATTGTTAATTTGTGACTCTTCGAGTTACGGCCTTGGTGCTATTATAGCACATGTCATGGATGACGGAACAGAAAAACCTATTATGATGGCTTCTAGAACCTTACAGCCACATGAAAGAAAATACGGGCAAATTGACAAAGAAGCCTTGGCTATCATTTTCGGGTTAACAAAATTCCATGAATTTTTGGCAGGTCGTAAATTCTGTATTATTACAGACCATAAGCCCTTGGTTGGACTGTTTAACCCTACCAAATTAATTCCTGATCAAATTTCGCCTAGAATGTTACGCTGGTCTCTAAAGCTCAGTTGTTATGAGTATTCGATTAAGTAGGTATAGACCTGGAAAGTCATTGGGTAACGCTGATGCTTTAAGTAGGTGGACAATGACACATTCTGCAGCCGTCAAGGAAGAAGCTGTTAAAGAAGTATTATTGCTTGAAGAACAACCTGAGGGCTGGTATATTGATGCGCCTAGAATTGCTAAAGAAACTAAAAAAGATGTATTGCTACAGAAGGTTCTTTTCCATGTGTTACACGGTTGGCCAAATTCTAACAATGATCCAGTTTTAAGACCATTTTGGTTGAGAAGAGAGGCTCTTTCACACAGTAAAGGTTGTTTACTGTGGTGTAACAGAGTCATCGTGCCAAAATTGCTTCAAAGTGAAGTTTTGAAGTTATTGCACGCTCCTCATGCTGGAATTGTGCAGACTAAGGCATTTGCTCGTGGATATGTATGGTGGGCCGGAATGGACCAGCACATTGAACAGTGTGTAGCTGAGTGCGAACAATGTCAAGCAGTGAAAAATAATCCACCAAGGGACCCACAAACCTGGATTACCTCTGAAAAACCATGGAGCCGTCTTCATATAGATTTTGCAGGTCCCTTCCAAGGTAAAACTTTTCTGGTATTGATAGATAGCTATAGCAAATGGTTTGAAGCTGAGATAATGTTATCCATGTCTAGTGAAGCTGTAATTGCTATTCTTCGTAGAATATTTTCAGCACAAGGCCTACCAGATACCGTAGTCACTGACAATGGCAGGAACTTTACATCCAAGGAGTTTAACACATTTTTAAAGAACAATGGTATTAAGCATCTTTATTCTCCGCCATACCATCCAGCTTCAAATGGCCAAATAGAGAGAGCTATCCAAACATTTAAAAATAAATTAAGGAAAATTTCTAATTTAAACTATCCCTGGAATGAAAAACTACCAAGAACTTTATATGCACTGAGAACTGTCCCGAACAGTAGTACTAATAAAACTCCAGCTGAAATGTTGAATGGGCGTCGATATAAAACAGCTGTGTCATCTTTACACCCTAATTCAATCCCTAGTCAGGCTGACGAACAGCTGGAACAAGCAGCACAGCGAGCACCAGCACGCTCATTTGTTGTAGACCAACCTGTGTTGGCTCGCATGTATGGACCTGGCGAGAAGTGGCAGAGAGCTCATATCGAACTAGCAGAGGGTCCTAGCTCTTATGTGGTGAGGACGGAAGATGGTGAGCTGCACCGACGGCATGTTGATCAGCTGTTGGCTCGTGCTGTGAGACAACAATCACAAATTGCCTCTCCACCCCAAATGGCTTCACGCAGCCCACCTCGATCTAACACATCATCCCCGGAACCACCTATTATCATTCCACCACCAGAACAGTGGCCAGAAATAATTGGCATACCTAATTCATCTAATTTATTTGATTAGTCAATTCAAATTTGATTGTAACACTGATTTCAATTGAACTTTAATTATGAGGGAAAGGTATATTGTGTATTTAAATTGTTAGCTGTCAAATTAATATTTCTTGTTACGTGTGGGTATTCAGATAATAAATTAGTTATGCTTTGATCTCAACTGGTGTTGTATCTTTTAGCTACTTTTTATCCCGATTACGGGAACTAGAACCACACGAGTGAAACCGCGGGCGGCTGTAGTCTATACATATAATAAAGCTATAGAAACCATTAACCGGCTGTGTTACTACTCGTTTGACCGCAAAGTTAAGCTGGTTCGTAATAGGAAAATGAGGGAATTTAGGTGAAGAAAAAAACAGAATTATCAATATATTGGTATTTGTAGGTAAAATATACGTAAAAATAAACATTATCAGCAAATTTCAAGTTTATAGGTCAATTAGAAGTTAAATTATGACCGCGCATATTGATTTTTTTGATTACTTACCTTACGTGTTTTAATGACTATATTTTTTATGATTCAATTACAAATGTATAGTTTTCAGATTTTTCTACATTCTAGTCTAGATATTTGATAAGAATAAGAATAAGAAAATATTTATTTGCTCAGAATGTAGGTACAAATTAATCATATGTGATGGTGATGGTGATAAGGCTGAAGGTGCAAGCGCAATTCTCCCGGAATCCTCAATCACTGAGGAACTGGCTATCTTATCTGTAACTGCCGGAACACAGTAATGCTGAAAACATCATTGTTATGGCGTCAGATTTAGATAAGATGGTGGTAGCTAGCCAGGCGGACTAAGAACAAGTCCTACCACCAACCAAAATTATTGTTTTTAGGTACTATATCTGTCTGAAACAAAGTTAAGCGTGAAATATTACAGCTTCATTAAAAACCCGCTACATTCATCCCCTAATGGTATGACTAATGGTATGAACCACTAGACCACAGAGGCGGTAAAATACAATATTGTTTACATATTATTGCTTCGGACTGTAAATTTTGCTAGTTAAAATCTGCAACTAAATATGCTTAACTAACTTAGCATAAAGTCTTGACATACTTAAAGATTGAGTTAATTGTTCTTTGTCTTACGTGGTGACCAAGCTGTTTGTATTATTTATTTTGCAGTCAAGAATAACGTCATGTAAAGAGCTTTGTTTTGGCCGTACTCATAAAGGGCGTACAACACATAAAAATGAACTGACGAAAATATCACAAAGAACTAAAACATGCCGTATAGTTATTCTTATTCTGGCATTTGTCCAATATTACTTTCGGAAGTGCAATTTATAGTGTTTGTACAAATAGAAATCGGTTTACGTTATGAATGAACTTAAAAATGTATGTGGTATGTGTCCGTGCTTTATTAATTGTTTAATGCCTATCAAAGCAAGATCCAAAATTAATATATAAATAATTCTTCCGAAGTATAATTCCTCCCCCCCCCCCCCCCCCCCATTCAATAGTATACCCACTGGTCCCAGTGGAGTAGTCCCATAATGGGATTACTGGTTTTATAAAATCTCCCAGAGGTTCCATTAACTGGACTACTGCTAATTTTAATCCCAGAGGATCCACTGACTGGACTATTGGGACTTTGACTCTGTGGGTCACTTCGCGGCGCGGCCGGTCGCTGCCCTTCGCTGCCATCTCGGTGTAGATTATGCGTTAGTAGATATAAATATTTTTTACAAAATATTTTCAAAAAACAATTAAAGCCGGGTCGACACGACAATGTGGGCCAAATTATTCCTGAACCTCTGGGAAAAAATACCAGTAGTCCCATTATGGGACTACTCCACTGGCACTACTGGGAATACACGCCTCCCCTGGCTATGGGCTGGCGACGTCCTTGGCAACAATGATTAATGTTTGAGAAAGTTTGACTTATTATGCTTTCTGTTACATTAGCTACAGTGACTAAAGGTATGCGTTGACATGGTACAGTGCAATATTACAACGCTATTATACAGAATTTACGATAAGAATATCGTCTTTTGCTTGACCCAGTTCACATGACAGATAACAGATAACACACTTTAAAAATCTATTTCACATTTTGCAATGCAAATTTGATGCTAAATAAAAAAGATTAAATACTAAGGCTTATGTATCTTCTCTTTTTGCTGCTTTTACATTTTTAGATACATTGTCGTCATAGGTACTGAAAATTAAGCATCAAATATATCTGTTTTCTGCAGCGCAATAACGACCTAAATACTATTTATTCCGGTGCGTATATTTCTCGATTCGATTTATGATGTTTCTCATCTTATGCTCATGCTTTCATGCAAGTTTGGTTGTTTGTGACTCAATCACTGCGAAACAGCTGAACGGATCTGGATGTTCCGTACAACTATAGATTTTGTTGTGGATCAGCTTGTGGACTTTTGTTTTTACTCCGGAAGATGCCAAATTTTCAGGGGAAAACATCGTATAGCTCACGCGGGCAAATTAGTTAATGTCGTGGCCATATGGTAGATTAGCACACTTCATGAAATGCTCGAGAATTTCTTGAAATGGTCGCATTTCATGAAATGTTTTACTGTCTAGTGGCCACATCATAATGTGGCAACGCGCACTTGTGATTTTTAGTCGACCGATAGTTTAGTCGGAATCGTAAGACGATCGTGATCAAACTGTCGGCAGATAGTTGTGCTGTGCGATAGTTTGATCGAACAACTATCGGCCGATAGTTTGATCGGTCGATTTTTAATTGTCAGTGCGTGCACTGCCATTTAACTTTATACTGAATCCGAGAACGATCAAACTATCGCTCGATTAAAAATCACAAGTGCGCGTTGGCTCTTAGGCAAATCAATAATAAGAAATTGTTTCTCGATATGGGCAACTGAAAGCGCGACTACTTCATGAAATGGTCAAGATTATTTGAGCACATCGTTAAATTGCTATATTTATTACCGGTAGAAGCGCTTGCTTAGTTTATGTGTGCCATATTATCAATAGTTTTTTCTTTCTGTTTAAACAATTAGTATTTCTGCGGTGTAAAAAAAAAACACGCAATTTCAATTTCTAACCTATCACGTGTTCTACAGGATTTCCAAGGCAAACTCTCTTTCAATAATTTATTATGGTGTTCGAAGAAATAGAATAGGCCAGAATACAAATTCAGAAATAAAAACTTTGATGTCATGGAAACCTTGCATTAATGTCCTCATATTAAATTGATAATTTTATGACATGGTTGGTCATTTCATGATATGGTCAAAGGTTGTTGAAATAACATTAAACGTTGACTATTCAATGATATTGTATTCAACCATTTCATGATATTCTCCACCATTTTCATGAAGTGAGCAAATCCACGATATGGCCACGACATATTATACCCTATAATATTCTGCCCTATATTCCCCCCTATATAGGATAATTTTTTATCAGTGCACAAATTTTCAGGATCGACTCAGAATCGATAAGTGAACAACTTTCTCCTAGAAACATGGGTCGAAATACGACAAAAATTTTTGGACTTCCCTTACTAATTCGATCACGTGATCAGTCCGATTTGTATGAAAGATCAAAAAAAATTTGTCATATTTCGACCTATGTTTTAGGAGAAAGTTGTTCACTTACCGATTCTGAGTCGATCCTAAAAATTTGTGCACTGATAAAAAAAATATCCTGTATATTCTGCCCTACTAAGGCACGATTCAGATCAACCGGGGCGCATCGGGCCGGCCCGGACGGCATTTTAAAATGCGGCAAAGAGAATTTAAATGTATAAGCAGGAATTACAGGAATTACTACAATTTATATTAGCGACACCGCTAATACTCATTATTACAAAAGGGCCAGGCCAGCGCTGACCAGCGCGTGTCGGAACTTGTCTGCGACGTTCGGCGCTTATCGGCGCTTGTTCATTGAGACTGCCTCGCCGGTTACCTGCGCGGGCCGGTTCCTATAAGCGCTTATAGGCTGCCAGCTTTCTTTCTGTATACGGCTCACACAGCTTACCATACTTAATTTCATCTAAAATTACTCCAATAAATTCCAGGAAGGACAGAACTGCGGCGGTGCATACATTAAGTTGCTCTCCAAAGGCACCAACACGAAGGCCGACCTCCGCAAGTTCTACGACCAGACGCCCTACACCATCATGTTCGGTCCGGACAAGTGCGGCAACGATAACAAACTGCACTTCATCTTTAGACACAAGAATCCTGTTAATGGCACTATTGAGGAGAAACACAGCAAGAAACCTAGGTATTTATAAATTAGTTTTATAGTTTTACCTACTACGGCCTAGCACGGGTGCATTGTAGAATCAGATTATACCACGAAGGCTGATCTATGCAAGTTCTACAAGCGACGGCCTACACCATTATGTTAAGTCCGGATAAGTGCGGCAACGATAACAAACTGCACTTCATCTTTAGACACAAGAACCCTGTTAATGGCATTATTGAGGAGAAACACAGCAAGAAACCTAGGTAGGTATTTATAAATAAATTTTATAGTTTTACCTACTAGCGACCTAGTACGGCCTAGCACGGATGCATTGTAGAATCAGATTATACCACGAAAGCTGATCTATGCAAGTTCTCTGACCAGACGCCCTACACCATCATGTTCGGTCCGGACAAGTGCGGCAACGATAACAAACTGCACTTCATCTTTAGACACAAGAACCCTGTTAATGGCACTATTGAGGAGAAACACAGCAAGAAACCTAGGTATTTATAAATTAGTTTTATAGTTTTACCTACTACGGCATAGCACGGGTACATTGTAGAATCAGATGTATTATTACCATGAAGGCTGATCTATGCAAGTTCTACGACCAGACGGCCTACACCATCATGTTCAGTCCGGACAAGTGCGGCAACGATAACAAACTGCACTTCATCTTTAGACAAGAATCCTGTTAATGGCACTATTGAGGAGAAACACAGCAAGAAACCTAGGTATTTATAAATTAGTTTTATAGTTTAACCTACTAGCGACTTACTACGGCCTTTGCACAGGTGCATTGTAGAATCAGATGTATTATACCACGAAGGCGGATCTTCGCAAGTTCTACTAGACACAAGAATCCTGTTAATGGCACTATCGAGGAGAAACACAGCAAGAAACCTAGGTATTTGTAAATTAGTTTTATAGTTTTACCTACTAGCGACCTACTACGGCCTAGCACGGATGCATTGTAGAATCAGGGAGGTTATTGTCTAACTCAACATCAATCACAATCGCTTTCAGTTTGGCATCCATCACTTGTTCTTGAAGAAATTTGGCAAAACTTTAGTCGACAAAAGCAGCAATGGCCTTACAATATCTTTCAAACTGAATGCGATTGCGATTGATGTTGAGTTAGACAATAGGCTACCTGATTATACCACGAAGGCTGATCTATGCAAGTTCTCTGACCAGACGCCCTACACCATCATGTTCAGTCCGGATAAGTGCGGCAACGATAACAAACTGCACTTCATATTTAGACACAAGAACCCTGTTAATGGCACTATTGAGGAGAAACACAGCAAGAAACCTAGGTATTTATATTTGGTTTTATCATTTTTACTGCCTCTAATTTCGTACTAAGTATTTCTAAAACCTAAAACGCTTTATAAAATTAGTGATAGTGTTTTGTCGTTTTAAAAAAAGGCCATTTGAATAAGTTTACCACTCATTATCTATCTTTTGGTGTTATTTACGAACAGACTGTTGCCATTTCCTTGCTGGGGCCGCACTATCGGCATAATATGCCGATGTCCAACATCGCAAGAGTTATCGCGATAATCCCTTTGTACCGCCATCGCCACCCGAGTGAATAGGCAAACGGCAATATGATATGATACGGCAAGTTGTCTTGCTTACCCTACTAAGGTGTCAGCAAGACGGCATGCCGTACCATATCATATCTCGTGATAAAAGCCGCTAATGCTGACCGGCTGGGTTGAGTAAACAAACGAATTCAAATAAGCGTAAATAAAACTTTTAAAAGCACCACTTTGTTAACTTGTATTTTTTCTGAAACCCTGACAAATAATAATGCCATGACCCCTGTTGACAACATCCATAAATTATCCAAAACTACTTTTTAACTAAACGACCTTGAGGTCCGTGCCTTTAATAATTATGTATGCATGTATTTATTCTTTCAGTCAACGCTTAGAAGATATTTACAAGGACAAGGAGCCCCACCTATACACCTTGATTGTTCGTCCGGACAACACATTCAGTGTACTCATCGACAATAAGGAAGTGAACGCTGGCTCCCTTCTAGAAGACTTCACCCCACCCGTTAACCCTCCTGAGGAGATCGATGACCCTGATGACAAGAAACCTGAGGACTGGGACGAGAGGGAGAAGGTTTGTGCTCTCTTTCTAACTTCTTCATATTTGATGTGTACCAAAGTGAAATGCTCAATTTTACTTTTGGAGTGATACAACCATGGCGATACAACAGTTTTAAAATAACTTGTTTTGTCTAAAAACTATGAATACTTACAGTTTTGTTTATTGTCAAAAATAAAGCAATGGTTCCTTTGGGCAATAAAGGCTTTGGGAAATTTAAATAAAGCAATGGGTAGACCGAGACGGGTTGGGTGGAAGGAGATGAGGAGGCTTTTACCTGGTTGGTTGAATTCATTCAAACCCTTTTTTTATAGTGAGGGCAAATACTGTCTTTACGTATACCACACGGCATGTTGGACTCGGTCAGACCCGGAGCCTGTCCCTCGCCGCGCCCAGCCCTCCCACCAAGCCTAATAGGCTTCGCGTCAGGGCTGGGCGGTTCTAACCCCTGCTCCGGCCCCCTACCGAGCTCGAAAGCTTGAGAGGGGGCTGGACAGAGGGAGGGAGCCTCCTCACAATCTCCCCATAAGTTTACCCACTCAAGGTGGGCTGACCAGATGGGGCGATCGAGAGCAGGCACCACTACCAACTAAACCCCTCACTACTTGCTCTCCGCCGTACGTTTTAGATACACCGACTGTGGGGGGGTCGTGGGGAGAAGCACCCCCCGCGGCCTGAAGGGTGGTCCGTTTCCGGGCCCCCCCTAATATATTAATTAACTCTTTTTAGTTGTAAGTTTATTTGTAAAAAAAAACCACTTAATTATTGTTTGAAAAATAAAGCTTTATTATTATTACTAGCTGACCCGGCAAACGTTGTTTAGCCATATAAATTTTATTGGGCACGAACTTCGTATCACCTGCCTGACACAATGTCACTTATTAAAAAAAAAATCCTAAGCGGCAAAAATGTCAGTGATTACATACTCTTTGACATACCTTCTCTTTGGAAGCGGCTAAGAAATGACAGTTGTGTGAAGTATGACAGTTTAACGGTTTTATATACAAAATTACCATTTTTAATTTATAATTTTCCTGGATAAAAAGTAGCCTATGTTACTCTCCAGCTCTCAAATTATCTCCATACCGAAAATCTCGTCGATCCGTTGCTCCGTTTTGACGTGAAAGACGGACAAACAAACAAACAAGCAAACAAATAAACAAACAAAAAAACAAACACACTTTCACATTTAGCTGGTGTGTCTCATAGTAATTTTGGTATCCGTGTCTTACAGTAACAGCAATTTTTCTAATAATTGTTTTATTTATTCAAAAATTCCTTTTATTTGTTAATACTTATAAATTTGAATATACAGCGCAGCTTGCAGTTTCCTTTTCATTAATCCTATAATACAATGTGAATAAGATTAAGATTAGTGTGTCCATTAAACTATTTGATTCCTTGTTTAGTTGAAAATTGTTTACTGTTTTAGGTAATAAGCAAAATTGTACTTAATTTAAGCGGCATTCTGTATTGTGATGGAAAGTAACCTTACTATTATGTGAAGGTCACTTTTCAAATTTGACGACTCTGTATAAGTTAAAACAGGGAGAAAAAAATAGCCCTTGGCGAGTTTCTTGCCGGTTCTTCTCGCTACAAGGTCTCCTGCCGTAGGATTTGCGAACCGATGGCGTAGCTTCATTGACGTTCATAAGTGTTGTTAAACAAACCTAAATTGAATAAACGATATTGAATTTTGAATTTTGAATTTTGAATAATATTAGTATGGATTAGTATTGATATAGACCAGGACATATCAGATCAAAATAAGAAATCCCTCCCTAGTTCTTCTTTATTTCAACAACATACCGAAAATTCATTGCTGTATGTTAAAGTTTAGACTCTAAACTTTAGAGGGTGGAAACGCCGTTTGTATGGAGATGTTTGCTACACACTCCTCTTAAAATAGATAATAAATAAAATAAAATTCGTTTATTTGACAAGTTTCATTAGTTAATAACAATGTCAATTATAAAGATAAAGACATTAATGGTCCAAAATAAATGGCAATACATTCCACGCTCCATCCGTTTGCCACCCACCATCGAACTAAGTAAAAATACCTTGTATTCCGAGTGATGGGAAGCAAAACGAGAATATAACGAAGAGTTACAATTTGAAATTTAAAGTTTAATTAACTTAAACGAAACAGAGAAAAGAATTCAACTTAATGTCTGCAGTAATTCCCAAACTAGAATAATCTGTTTTATTGGGAATTGATGCCTCAACCGTGCCGCATGTGATCGTGTTTGTGCTTGTGTGTCCATGAGAGTATGTGTATATTTTTGTGTTTGTAAATGTTTGTGTGTTTATGTGTATATTTGTGTTTAGATATTGCATTGTATCAATAGCCTACCACAGTATATGTCTGTCACGGTAGATCGTGGACCCCAGCGCTACCAAGCCTGAAGATTGGGACGAAGATGCTCCCGCGCAGATTTTGGACCCTAACGCGGTGAAGCCTGACGGCTGGCTCGAGGACGAACCCGAGATGATTTCTGGTAAGATTCATAATGAAAATTAAAAATTATATACCTAGATTAAAATTACTTTTACTTTTTTGCATTTACAAAAAATGCAATTTTTATGATTCAAAACGAAATATTAGAAAAGAGAACTTGGAGGATGAGACGTTTTTTCAAATATTTCATTAAGATTTTAAATTATTTTTATGCATTCACAATGCAATTTTTGTAAGTAATAGGAATAATGTGATAGTAAAAAACCACGAGCCCTATAAGTAGCATCCCGCCTGAAAGCTACTTATAGGGCTCGTGGTTTTTTACTATCACATTATTCCTATTAAATATTTCATTTTCAATAATTATGTAGATTTTTAGCTGTTCTAGAGATCTGAAAAATCTTTTGAAATATGGAAGTCGTAGAGTATGAATGTAAGGATAAATAATTTAGTATCATTTTTTATTTTACTCGAAGCGTGTTCTTCATATCAGCCGTACGACGTCCACTGATGGGCATAGGCGTGTCATTATTTCGTCATATTTTGAAGCAATACACAGTTGAAACCCTTCCACTAAAAACGCATAAAATCTATAAAGAGAAGTAACTAAGAGGAAAGATTTGTCTTTTTTTGTATGTTTGTATTGTAATCATCAATAGTTAAAAACTATTGAATCGATATTAAACATTGTTTCACCATTAGAAAGCTAGGTGCATTCTTACCCGCTTGGTTATATTTTTTCCTCTATATTCCCACGGGAACAGGTACCGCGCAGGTTGAATCGTGGAAAGCCTCGCGTTATTATTTAACTGAAGAGTTGAGCATGATTGCTTTCATACATAAGATTATATATTAGATGGACTATATACCGTGAAATTTTACTTGTTGACTTCCCATAAAATTACTTGGAGTACTCATACATACAAACAACTTTTACTATTGGGAACAACTCTGAAATCGCGAAAAAAGCTGTTCCATATATTTCAATCGAGTTGATTTGAAAATTAGTATGTAACAGCTGTTTTTTTTCGCGATTTCAGAGTTGTTTCAATAGTAAAAGTTGTTTGTATTGATGAGTACCCACTTCAAGTAATTTTTGGGAAGTCAACAATTAAAATTTCACGGTGTATAGATCTTTATCGTTTAAGAACTTCGCCATCTCAATGTAATTTGTCCAGACCCCGACGCCAAAAAGCCGGAAGACTGGGACGAGGAAATGGACGGCGAGTGGGAAGCGCCTCTGATCGACAACCCCGCCTGCGCCAACGCGGCCGGATGCGGCCCGTGGCGCCAGCCCTCCATACCCAACCCCGAATACAAGGTGACACACTAACATACATGATATACAAGCGCTCTGATCGACAACCCCGCCTGCGCCAACGCGGCCGGATGCGGCCCGTGGCGCCAGCCCTCCATACCCAACCCCGAATACAAGGTGACACACTAACATACATGATATACAAGCGCTCTGATCGACAACCCCGCCTGCGCCAACGCGGCCGGATGCGGCCCGTGGCGCCAGCCCTCCATACCCAACCCCGAATACAAGGTGACACACTAACATACATGATATACAAGCGCTCTGATCGACAACCCCGCCTGCGCCAACGCGGCCGGATGCGGCCCGTGGCGCCAGCCCTCCATACCCAACCCCGAATACAAGGTGACACACTAACATACATGATATACAAGCGCTCTGATCGACAACCCCGCCTGCGCCAACGCGGCCGGATGCGGCCCGTGGCGCCAGCCCTCCATACCCAACCCCGAATACAAGGTGACACACTAACATACATGATATACAAGCGCTCTGATCGACAACCCCGCCTGCGCCAACGCGGCCGGATGCGGCCCGTGGCGCCAGCCCTCCATACCCAACCCCGAATACAAGGTGACACACTAACATACATGATATACAAGCGCTCTGATCGACAACCCCGCCTGCGCCAACGCGGCCGGATGCGGCCCGTGGCGCCAGCCCTCCATACCCAACCCCGAATACAAGGTGACACACTAACATACATGATATACAAGCGCTCTGATCGACAACCCCGCCTGCGCCAACGCGGCCGGATGCGGCCCGTGGCGCCAGCCCTCCATACCCAACCCCGAATACAAGGTGACACACTAACATACATGATATACAAGCGCTCTGATCGACAACCCCGCCTGCGCCAACGCGGCCGGATGCGGCCCGTGGCGCCAGCCCTCCATACCCAACCCCGAATACAAGGTGACACACTAACATACATGATATACAAGCGCTCTGATCGACAACCCCGCCTGCGCCAACGCGGCCGGATGCGGCCCGTGGCGCCAGCCCTCCATACCCAACCCCGAATACAAGGTGACACACTAACATACATGATATACAAGCGCTCTGATCGACAACCCCGCCTGCGCCAACGCGGCCGGATGCGGCCCGTGGCGCCAGCCCTCCATACCCAACCCCGAATACAAGGTGACACA
Organism: Crambus lathoniellus; assembly: GCA_949710035.1. NCBI lineage: Eukaryota > Metazoa > Arthropoda > Insecta > Lepidoptera > Crambidae > Crambus > Crambus lathoniellus. The sequence goes on from OX453304.1 coordinate 3,056,203, forward strand.
CTAACATACATGATATACAAGCGCTCTGATCGACAACCCCGCCTGCGCCAACGCGGCCGGATGCGGCCCGTGGCGCCAGCCCTCCATACCCAACCCCGAATACAAGGTGACACACTAACATACATGATATACAAGCGCTCTGATCGACAACCCCGCCTGCGCCAACGCGGCCGGATGCGGCCCGTGGCGCCAGCCCTCCATACCCAACCCCGAATACAAGGTGACACACTAACATACATGATATACAAGCGCTCTGATCGACAACCCCGCCTGCGCCAACGCGGCCGGATGCGGCCCGTGGCGCCAGCCCTCCATACCCAACCCCGAATACAAGGTGACACACTAACATACATGATATACAAGCGCTCTGATCGACAACCCCGCCTGCGCCAACGCGGCCGGATGCGGCCCGTGGCGCCAGCCCTCCATACCCAACCCCGAATACAAGGTGACTTATTGATGATGATGATGATGATCACATATATACGGACACTGACGGCAAGTTGAATAAAAGCTTGTAAAATAAACTTACATTCAATCAAATGTGTTTTCACTTCTCATGCTCGTAAAGTTCGTGTTTATGTTGGGTATAGGCTGCATAAAATCGCTTTTTATGCTTTAGTGCAAGTCTCAGACTGTAAGACAAAGGTCGTCAGGTAAACAGTCACACACGCAATTAAACTTCGTAAATAAACTTGTTATTTAATTCTGTTTCTTCAATTTTGTACATATAATTCATATTAAATTACTAAATTAATAAAACTAGGCAAAATTTATTTTTATTTTATTTTATTTTATTTATTTAAGGACAGCTAGCAAGTACATACACCAAACACAAGGTAAAAATACATTTGAAACTTACAAGCTACAGTGTTGTCTTATTATTAGCTGCCACGACAAGTAAGACAACAAGTAAACTTAACTAAGCAATTTGTTACATTCACAAACGCTAATTATTTTTTTTTAATATTACTATTTGCATAAGTTATATAATACTTATTAGCTAAGCATGCAAATCATGTAAAACAAGAAATTTACCGTTTTTTAAATATATCTAATAATAGATGTTTAAAAGTGACAAATTTAGAATTAATATCCAAAACAGAATCTTTAGCAAGTATATTAAATTGACCCATGGTTCTATGTATAGTTGAAAAATGGCGTAAGTTGCTTTTAAATGATTTCTGAGAAAACAGTTTGAAACGTGTGCTTCTGACAGTCTTGAATGGAACGTGAAAGGAGATTTGCTCAAGGAGAAATGGACAGTCTATAGTGCCACTAATAACCTTATATAAAAATAATTGATCAAGAAGCTGTCTTCTTTTTTGAAGACTAAGTAAATTAAAATGAGATAAACGTTCTTCATAGGTGCAAAGTTTTTTAGCCAGATTATGCTGAAAGGCCAAATGCCAAAGATACCTTTTCTGAATGGATTCAATACGTTTGATATGAACGTTGTAATGTGGAGACCAAATAACACTACCATATTCCAACGACGATCGTATCAAAGAATTGTAAATAATGATTTTACTTTTTGACAATCTAAAATTTTTTGTGTTTCGTATTACAAAGCCAAGAATTTTAAAACATTTTTTAACCATTTTAACTATATGACCGCAGAAGTTTAATTTTTTATCAAAATAAATACCCAAGTCTCGAATTTCATCGACATTACATAAATCTTGATTTTTAATTTGGTAAGTGTAAGGAATATTATTTTTTTTTCGTGTGAAGCGAATAAAATTACATTTCTTAATATTAAGTGACATTTTGTTAAGGTCGCACCAATCAACAAACCTATTTAAGTCATCTTGCAGAAGGATGCAATCCGAGGCGTCTTTAATTTATGAGTTTTGTAAGAAATAAGTAGGTATTTCAAGAGCATTATGGACTACGATCTATGCTAAAGTCACTGTGCTGCCACTGCCACGTATGAAAAAAAAGAAAGTCTTCCCGCCAATATGGCGAAGTCTTTATTTTTTGTTTTTTGCAATATTGCTATTTATTTTCCTCACACTCGAAGTGAAAAGCAGAGTGTATAACCCATTTTACCTTCGAATTGACTATCCATCCTCGTCTACGGCTCGGGTGGATATATACGTATCCGTATGTTTGTATACGTATACGTATGTTTTTTAATTTATTGTTTGTAGGTACCTTTAATTTTGACATTAATTTGTAATAATTATTTGACCATTATTCCGACATTGATTTTAGATTTTAGTTTTAATTTTGACATTTCCGATTATCAAATTTTCCGATTTTTCAATGTATTGTTTTAAAAAAGTGTATGTGATTGACTTTTTAAATGTTACTATTTTACTATAAATTATTGTGTGTTAATTAGTTGTAATTCTAGCTTGTAGACGACTTGGATTTTTAATCTGTAAGTGTACAAGTTTAATGAATAAATAAATTAAATTAAATTAAATTAAAATACGTCTCGGGTAAAATGGTACGTTTTATGCACTTCTTGTACAATCTACTATTATCTTATCTTATCTTTGTTAACCCCCCAGGGCATCTGGCGCGCTCCTTTAGTCCCCAACCCGGACTACCGCGGCAAGTGGGCGCCGCGCCGCATACGCAACCCGCACTTCTTTGCAAGACGATGTTTTAAAGCGTGGCAATTCAAAATAAGACATACTACCTAATCGAGTTCTCGTCTAGAATTAGTATAACTCGGTCAGTTAAAGAACAACAACAAACAAAACACTGCGTTTTCTTAAAAAAATTACAATGTTTGTTTCTTTATTATTATTAAACCAATTCGTCGTTCGGCTGACATGATGATGATGATGATGATGAAACCAAAAAAATCAGTACTTTTCTTTTTTGACCTTACCTGTGTATAAGACGGAAACATTGAGTGAGCGAGATGCAAATCGGACGACCGACATTTTCAATCCCTCTCTTTAACTGACCCAGTTATAGAGTATGTTATAGGAGGGCCGCCATTTTTCTTCCCCTTTCGTTAACTGACCCAGTTATAAATTATAACTTACTAGCGGCCGCCCGCGGTTTCACCCGCGTGAAACCTTCCTCTTGAATCACTCTATCTATTAAAAAAAACGATCCAAAATCCGTTGCGTAGTTTCAAAGATTTAAGCATACAAAGGGACATAGGGACAGAGAAAGCGACTTTGTTTTATACTATGTAGTGACTAAGAAATATAAATACTTTATCAGCCACAAGAAAAATTAAACTGCTTGCAAAAATTTATTACGCACAAATGCTAATGCTATTTTTCCTAGTAGTTTTATTTAGTACTAGCGGCCGCCCGCGGTTTCACCCGCGTGGTTCCCGTTCCCGTAAGAATATCGGGATAAAAAGTACATATAAACCTTCCTCTTGAATCACCCTATCTATTAAAAAAAACGCATCAAAATCTGTTGCGTAGTTTCAAAGATTTAAGCATACAAAGGGACATAGGGACAGAGAAAGCGACTTTGTTTTATACTATGTAGTGATTAGTGTAAGCGCGTACAATTTTTTCGCGACCTAACCTAAAAAACTCGGTGTCAAATTACAGTATCAAATTACACCTGTGCATTTAAAAGGATTTTAGCTCTAGCGCCGGTAGTCACGTAACGGGTTAAGATCTCAATGTACCATATTATGTGCAAATAAATTATCTTTATCTTTATCTTATCTTATATTATCTTATCCCCCAGGGCATCTGGCGCGCTCCTTTAGTCCCCAACCCGGACTACCGCGGCAAGTGGGCGCCGCGCCGCATCCGCAACCCGCACTTCTTTCACGACGACAAGCCTTACCGCATGACGCCCGTTGTAAGTATTAGAGCGAACTTGTGATTTTTGATCGGGCGATAGTTTAATCGTTCTCGGATTCAGTATAGTTAAATGGCAGTGCGCGCACTGACGATTAAAAATCTACCGATCAAACTATCGGCCGATAGTTGTTCGATCAAACTATCGCACAGCACAACTATCGGCCGGTCGGTAATGTGCATGAAGGATTATGTGAGCGCGCGCACTGTATTCAACTAAACTATCGCCCAACTATCGACGACCGATTTGGCGCAGGGGTAGGCTACCTGCCTTCTGCGCCAGAGGTCTCGGGTTCGATTCCCGAACAAGACAAATATTTGTGTGCATGAACATGTCTATTTGTCTTGGTCTGGGTGTTTTCTATGTATATTAAGTATGTATTTACAAACAAAAAGTATTTAAGTATATATTTATCCGTTATCAAGTTTTCCATGATACAGTTTCTTAATGAAATTAACATGGGCTTAGATAATTGGTGTGAATGTAAGAAGTTATTTATTTATTTATTTATTTATCGGCCGACAGTTTGATCACGATCGTCTTACGATTCCGACTAAGCTATCGGTCGACTAAAAATTACAAGTGCGCGTTGGCTCTTACCCTTGTACAGCAGCTTTAAAATTATTGAGCGTTCAAACCTAAAAAATCAAGCTTATTCTAAAGGCTATGTGCGTCCTTTCAAAAGGACGCACATAACAAAAAATATTGACAAATCAAATTTCAATTTTACAATGTGACGTTATGTGGCGTCCTTTTAAAAAGACGCTAGCCTCAAGTGAATTTAGTCTGTCTGTCTGTCACTCGATGTACTTGCGCGCTACTCGCCCGCACCGCCGGTGGTGGTGCGAAATCCAAAGAAATTATATTATATATGCGATAGAAAGAGATGCAACGTCTGACCGTTCGTAATTAGCGCCGTACAAGCTGAATTCTACTTTATTGCGTTGTTGTTAGAGTTGCTATATATTTAAATGGTTTAGCGAAGTGAAGCTTCTGTACTACTTGTACTATTATTTATTCTGTGCGTAAAAGTGCATTTCATTTGTTGTTTGAGAACAAATGACAACAAACGAAAGTACACTTTAAATAAAGTATTGTGCTAAGAGTGATTTTTGTCAAATGGTTAGATATTTTTGGTAAGTTTGAACGCCCATATCATTTTGATGCTGACTGTATAATTCGAAAATCTTTTCTGTTCCGGTGACAGCGGCGCTGTGTATTTTTCTTATTTTTATAGCAATTTAACCGGCCTTGTCTTTTAAGACTTTCAGCCGGAAGCAGTGCTATAGTTGGACAACAACCACAGCAAAATGACATAAAAAACACGTTAGTTCCAGTTTTTGCCCACCGGAACAGAAAACGTTGTCGCACTGTACTATACTTTAATTAAAGGTCATCGCACATTACCTATTAACTCAAATTACAGTATGGTATTGAAATTTAAGTACCTAAATAGGTGAACAACGCGTGGACCGACGAGGGGACCACGCGTCGACGACTTTTAAATGTTTATTAGTCCAAGTTTTTCATCATATCCAATGAAATTATATCAAATGAAAATATATAAATTGAACGTGGGTGTGTAATGTTTGATATAAATCCTCAGTATTTATATCAAACATTACACACCCATTCTCAGCACGCGGGCGGCTTCGAACTGTGGTCGATGTCCCCGCGCCTGTTGTTCGACAATCTCATCATCACGGACGACCCCGCCGTCGCCGCCGCGTGGGCGCAACAGAGTTTCGACCTGAAGTTATAATATTAGTAGGATTTACTATTTTCTGCACATGCTATGGAATTGCGTAAAGTCAATCGTATTCATTTGACAGTTCATATCGTATCATATTAAATGTCATTCCATACAAATTGCAGCCGATTGAATACGATATGAACTGTCAAATCAATACGATTACCTTACGCAATTGCCCCCCTTATCAGGCGTCTTGTCACTCGATGTACTTGCGCGCTACTCTCGCCCGCACCGCCGGCGGTGCGAAATCCATAGAAATTAGATCGGCAAAAGAGCTAGGGAAAGAGATGCAACGTCTGGCCGTTCGTAATTAGCGCCGTACAAGCCGAATTTCACTTTATTGCGTTGAAATGAGGGATTTTTGAGAAACAGAAAAAAATGTTCTAATAATGAAAGGAGATGGCGCTGACAAATAGCGAAGTCGGTGTGACCAGAAATAAACTAAAATGACGAGTTGATAATATTTTGATTTGTTTTCAAATTCGTAGGTAGCAAGTAGTTAGCACTGTCTAATATTAAAACAGTAAAATAACGACGAAGTAACAAAAATGTCAGTGAGAACGCAACGTAAATCTACTAGTTGAAGCATAAGCAATCAAAAAGTGTGTAAAATCCCCGCGCTCGACTGACATGACATGACAAGCATAGCCTGGCAACGTCGTGCGTGCGTGTTTTTGACCTAACTTCTAGTCTTTTAGATTACTTTTGATCATTTCGTTATTTGCGAGCGCAATCTGTCGCCACTTTAAATCAACTTTTTTCTTCTTTATAGCTGTCAGAAAAATCCCCCATTAGAGTTACTTTTTATTTAAATGGTTAGTTTAGCGGAGTGCACCTTCTGTACCTGTGTCGGGGGGGTGTCACTCTTAAACTTCACCAAATTCGCAACTTTCATAGAAATAGAAACTCTCGCGCGTAGATATTGGGAACAGTTTTGCTTGCATGCGCGAACTTTAGGTTATTATAACAGTAGGCAAGCGATGACAAAGCAACCGGAATTGGACTTTATTTTCATGCCGAATGATTTATTTTTATCTGAATGAGTTTGCAGAGTCAATCTTCCGTACCTTAGTACTACTATTTATTGTGTGTCTGTGTACTAATATTTATTTTGTGCACCTCATTCTCAGCACGCGGTCGGCTTCGAGCTATGGTCGATGTCCCCGCGACTGTTGTTCGACAATCTCATCATCACGGACGACCCCGCCGTCGCCGCCGCGTGGGCGCAACAGAGTTTCGACCTGAAGCGGACGAAGATCGCTAGGGACTCGGTGAGTTAAGTAAATGTAGGAAATTAATTACACTAAGGACTGATTTTTCAATCCTCAGATAATGTGACAATTAAGTGTAATAATTTGACGACCGATAAGGCGCAGGGGTAGGCTACCCACCTTCTGCGCCAGTGGTCTCGGGTTCGATTCCCGAACAAGACAAATATTTGTGTGCATGAACATGTCTATTTGTCTTGGTCTGGGTGTTAACTATGTATATTAAGTATGTATTTACAAACAAAAATTATTAAAGTATATATTTATCCGTTATCAAGTTTTCCATGATACAGTTTCTTAATGAAATTAAAATGGGCTAAGATAATTGGTGTGAATGTAAGAAGTTATTTATTTATTAATTTAATGTTTATAAGTCAGTTAAATTAATAACCAACCAAAGTAAATGTCAATCTCAAAACAAGAGAGATATGAATGACTGCTTTTCAATTTGGAGATATTAAACAATATCAGAGGAATAATTTTTATCCAGGCATTGAAAAATCAGCCCTATGTGCCTGTTTCATAATGTCCGATTAGGAGATACTTTCCAGTTTAATTGACAGTTTTGTATGGAATATCTGTCAAGTAACAGCTAATGAGAATTTACGTAGACATTGTAAAACAGGCCCTTACATACCTACACAGAGTAGCCCGCACAGCGATTTTTTTATAGCGATTGTAAAAAAAACCGCATACCAGTAGCAACATCTATTCCGTTATAAAATAGCTATCCTTGCGGTAAAAAGGACAAGAAATTATTTCTGTGTGGGGCAAGAAAACACCCCGACTTGATATAAAGGCCCCATATATGGTACGATTGATCTGTACGATCCGTCGTTGCAGACCGATCGAAACGACGAATCGACAGTGTATGTCAAAGGGCCCCATGTAATTATGTAACGATACCCTGTACAGTTATACCTTGTTGGACAGTAATAGCGATACAGAAAAACAGTGCCACTATTAAGTGGCACTGTTTTTCTGACATTGTCATAAGTGTTATTTAATATTATTTTTAGGTATTCACTGCTTATATATGGTTTTATGATTTTAAATGGAAAACTTTTTACAATCATTATTAAAAGTGAATACAACATAAAAAAATAAATAGTATTTTTGAATTAAATCAGTTTGTTACTACTCTAACAGCCGGTTGCACCAAAATATTCATTTTACGAATTCGTAAAAAGTAACTGAATTTTGCTGTCAAAACTGTCAAATCCCATACATTTTTAAACCATAAACCCTGTAAAAGTAAAAGTATAAAGTAAAAAAAACTTGCTGCAACCGGTGGGTAGAGTTCTAATTTACTTAACCTTTTTACTGTCTTGATATGTAAATGCTGAAATCAAGAATTTATCTTTTTTACAATCAATATTAAAAGTGAATACAACATAAAAAATAAATAGTACTTTTGAATTAAATCAGTTTGTTACTACTCGTAGAGTTCTAATTTAACCTTTTTACTGTCTTGATATGCAAATGCTGAAATCAAGAATTTATCTTCTATTGGTACAACATTGTTATTTTTTATTTACATAGATAAGTAATTACATAGTGCTATTGTTATAGATTAGCACATTATTAGGGTACGCACGGTACGATGGGACTGACATACCCTGTGGTAAAAGTCCTTAAATACTGTAAGAATAAAAAAAATAATATCGATCATTCCAAATAATGAGATTCGCGAGACGTCCAACTTCTTAACTATTTATGAGTAATAATAATAATAAGTCAGTCCTATAACCCGCCATTCGCACAGCAAACGCTGTGGGGCCGCGTCCTGCGAGCCACGGACTACAAGCCGGGCTACTGGGCGGCGTACGCGGCGTACGTGGCCGTGCCTATCACGGCGTACGTCGCGTTCTTGCTGCGAAGGGCGAAAGAGGTCACTCGTATCGGTCGTAAAGCCAGAATTAGACGCTATACGCGTGTGCTAATTTAACTAGAATGTTTCATATTATACAGTACGAATAATTTACTCGCTAGAATAAAATACTGGCCTAATCTACAGTACGAATAATTTACTCGCTAGAATAAAATACTCAAGTAAAGAATTTATTCCAAATAATGTCATTCGCGAGACGTCCAACTTCTTATCTTCTTGTGAGTAATAATAATAAGTCGGTCCTATCATCCGTCGTTCGCACAGCAAACGCTGTGGGGCCGCGTACTGCGGGCCACGGACTACTGGGCGGCGTACGCGGCGTACAGTCACGAGCAATAATATGTATACAACATACAACTTTGTCACATTGAGGCGTTCCGAAAGAAAACGATCAGTGTCATAGAAGTCATTCAATATTGTAATATGACAAAGTCCTATGTTGTATGTATATTATTGCTCGTGACTGTACGTGGCCGTGCCTATCACGGCGTATATCACGTTCTTGCTGAAGGGCGAAAGAGGTCACTCGTATCGGTCGTAACGCCAGAGACGATATACGTGTGTGCTAATTTAACTAGAATGCTTCGCATAATACAGTACGAATAATTTACTCGCTAGATTAAAAATACTGGGCTAATATCTTCGATCAACAATAGTACTAGATGAAGGCTCACGAACTAACTAATAAATCCCTTTTTTTATATGGCGTTCAAAGTTTAGGAAATACAGTGAATAGTTATGTCTTTTATCACATCTAAAATAATAGGGTATTTGACTGTTGTTGAAAATGTAGATATTTAATTATGTCATCCAGAAATATAAAAAATAAAATAAAAAATATAACATTATTGAATAACAAAAATGTGAAAAAAGAATTCAACTTGTATTATAATAACAAGCTAATTATGAGCTATTTAATTGTGACTATTGCTGTCTTTTCTATGGCGAGAGTATGGCGCTACCAGCATGTGACGTCACTGGCTGGTAGCGCTCTCCTTGTCTAATTTGAAATTTTGATGCTCTATATCGCTGAAAATAAGCAAGATATTTGAAAATAAATACTTACCTACCTATGTTGTGTTGCTACCATTTCAATAAACATTTTAAGCCAATAAAATAGTTGCCAAAATTTTAAGCCAAATTATTAAATTCATGTTTAAACAAAGTATACTCTTTTTAGAGTGGGACATACTGAACTAATTAATATTGTACCAACTGTAACAACTATGTTCTTGACAAATAAATTGTTCTTATTCTAAAAATTTAACCGTTTCTGTGGTCTAGTGGTTCACAACCCCGATTTCAGACCAAGAGGTCCCGGGTTCGATTCCCAGTGGGGGTACATATTGTATTCGGTTTGGTTGGTGGTAGGACTTGTTCTTAGTCCGCCTGGCTAGCTACCACCATCTTATCTAAGTCTGACGCCATAACAATGATGTTTTCAGCATTATTGTGTTCCGGCAGTTAGAGATAAGATAGCCAGTTTCTCAGTGATTGAGGATTCCGGGAGTAGTGCGCTTCCATCTTCAGCCTTATCACCACTTAACATCAGGTGTGATGAAGGTTAAGTGCTACCCCGTTGTGGATAAAAAAAAAAAAAAAAAAAACAGTCACATACCCTTTTATGACATAGCACATAGAGCTAGAGTGTGCGACCGTAGTAGCCAGCAGTAGCGCTAATTCGCAGGATACCGTGGTGGATCGCGGCATGAAGTTCGCCGCAGACAACCCGTGGGTGTACGCCGTGTTCATAATAGTCGCCTTCCTGGTGGTAGCACTCGTCGCCTACTGCTGCATCTCGTCCAAGTCTGTGAGTATTTAACCGACTTGTAAAAATGAGTTTGTTAATTTCCCTAAACAGGAATTACTTATTGTCTATTTGTGCTACTGACGTACTCAGAGACGAAGTTTCGCAGTTAGTTAGTTAAAAAACACTCTGTAATAGCCAGCGCGCACTTGTGATTTGTTTGTAAATGAATGTTGTGTTTTAATCGGGCGATAGTTTGATCGTTCTCGGATTCAGTATAGAGTTAAATGGCAGGTCGCGCACTGATGATTAAAAATCGACCGATCAACCTATCGGCCGATAGTTGTTCGATCAAACTATCGCACTGCACAACTATCGGCCGGTCGGTAATGTGCATTAAGGACTATGTGAGCGCGCGCACTGCATTCAACTAAACTATCACCCAACTATCGGCCGACAGTTTAATCACGATCGTCTTACGATACCGACTAAACTATCGGTCGACTAAAAATCACAAGTGCGCGCAGGCTCTGTGTCATCTCATCATCGATGGTTTTCCTCGTATTTCGTTAAACGTGTTTTAATGTTTTTTTTTTTCGATTAAAGGAACTTGCTAAATAAAGCTTGTGTATTATTTTTTATTTGTTTTTTTTTATTGCAAATGTTATATGGAAAGTAAAAACTAAAATTCTGCATAGAATAGATAAATAATTAGGTGTTACCTTTAGGAACCGGAATTGTCAGCGAAAAAAACTGACGCTGTAACAGAAGATGACCCTCATTCTGAAGGCGAGGCAGACGCGGGCGACGGCGACGCGCCAGACTCGCCAGACTCACCAGACCTACCAGACTCGCCAGACTCGCTTGAAGAAGAAGAGAACGAACCGCAGCCGCAGCAGGTAACTATACACTATACAGCCTCAGACCAAATAAAAAAGTAAGACGCAACGCCCCGAACGAAAAAGTGAAGCCTACAAAACAATGCCTCGCTGTGTACATACATAATTATACGCACAACACACATGTAACGAAACTACCCCGTACCTTATCAGTCAAAGTTAAAAGTCAAAAGCGGCTCACGCACACGGCTCACGCACACGTATCCATAAAAAAGTGGCTTCACTTTTTAGTTCGGGGCGTTCCGTTTTACTCTTTTATTTGGTCTGAGTATACGGCTATCTTCTCAGCGTGTCGATGTCATCACTAAATTGTTGCAGCCCAGAACCTGGTTTCTTCAACAGCCTTGCCGGTTGCTGTCATGATTAGGATTAGTCTCCTTGCAATCCTTCGAGCGATGTCGGTTGTTTTAGTTCTTCTGCGGATCTCATCATTTCTGATTCGATCGAGCAGGGAAACACCAAGCGTCGCTCTCTCCATTGCTCGCTGGATGACCTTGAGCTTTCTTATGAGACCCATAATACAGATGTTTTATCTCACGAGCGCGGGTGATCCACGCTTGTGTGTGTAAATGTACATACACACCACATATTTACTTTTTATATATATGCATTACAGACCAATCTTAGGCCCCTTTATTGGAATTGCATAACAAGCGCTATCTGTTGTCTATGGTGCAAGCAGCTTTTGGTGTATAAACACACACATAAACACATTATATAGTGATAAAAAGTGACACCTAGGGCACAGAATATATATTAGTACCTTACGGTACAGAAATTTCACTCCCGAGTTTAGGTATGATAAACACAAGCGCCCAGTCACCGGACTAGTCTCAATAGGCTGGCATTCGCTCGACTTGTCGCACACGCAGCGCACGCATCCGCATGTACCGCCATCTGTCTCGCTTCGCGTGTATTACTTTCACAGATAAAGTAGTACCTCTGACAGCCCTAGCAGATTGAAGCGAGACGGCAGACAGTTATTGTACTATAAACGCTATACGCAATGCAAAAGGTTGAAATTAGGTTTTTTTCCAGAATAGTAGGTAAATATCTCGGGGATTTTGCGCCGCTTGTATGGAAGTGAGACAGGCCTGCCTAGGGCCTGATTATAACAACATTCGATTTTTTTACTTAGTAGCACGTCCGACGCACACAGAAGCGCGTGTTTATACGCATTACAACCCACGAGACGATTTTTCGCCGGTCTCTATTATCGAGGTTTTAACTGACAAAGACAAATATACAAAACCGGCTCTGTTGACGGTAACGTTTTATCGCCGGACACACTGCCGCCGGTGCAATACAACTGTCTCTATTATCGAGGTGTTGATTGACTGAGAGAGACAAACATACAAAACCGGCTCTGTGGACGGTGACGTTTTATCGCCGGATACAGAGCTGGTGCAATACAACTGTCTCTATTATCGAGGTGTTGATTGACTGACAGAGACAAACATACAAAACCGGCTCTGTGGACGGTGACGTTTTATCGCCGGATACAGAGCTGGTGCAATACAACTGTCTCTATTATCGAGGTTTTAACTGACAAAGACAAATATAGAAAACCGGCTCTGTGGACGGTGACGTTTTATCGCCGGACACAGAGCTGGTGCTATACAACTGTCTCTATTATCGAGGTGTTGACTGACAAAGAGAAACATACATAATCGGTTCTGTGGCTGGCGACGTTTTATCGCCGGACACAATTTCGGTGCAATACAACTGTCTCTATTATCGAGGTATGGACTGACAAAGACAAACATACAAAACCGGCTCTGTGGACGGTGACGTTTTATCGCTGGACACAGAGCCGGTGCAATACAACTGTCTTTATTATCGAGGTGTTGATTGACTGACAGAGACAAACATACAAAACCGGCTCTGTGGACGGTGACGTTTTATCGCTGGACACAGAGCCGCTGCAATACAACTGTCTTTATTATCGAGGTGTTGACTGACAAAGACAAACATACAAAACCGGCTCTGAGGTCGGTGACGTTTAATCGCCGGACACAGAGCCGGTGAAATACAACTGTCTCTGTAATCGAGGTGCTGACTGACAAAGACAAACATACAAAATCGGTTCTGTGGTCAGCCACGACGTTTTATCGCCGGACACAATTTCGGTGCAATACAACTGTCTCTATTATCAAGGTATTGACTGACAAAGACAAACATACAAACTCGGCTCTGAGGACGGTGACGTTTTATCGCCGGACACAGAGCCGGTGCAATACAGCTGTCTCTATTATCGAGGTGTTGATTGACTGACAGAGACAAACATACAAAACCGGCTCTGTGGACGGTGACGTTTTATCGCCGGACACAGAGCCGGTGCAATACAAGAGGTTCGAGGTGTTGATTGACTGACAGAGACAAACATACAAAACCGGCTCTGAGGACGGTGACGTTTAATCGCCGGACACAGAGCCGGTGAAATACAACTGTCTCTGTAATCGAGGTGCTGACTGACAAAGACAAATGTACATACAAAATCGGTTCTGTAGCTGGCGACGTTTTATCGCCGGACACAATTTTGGTGCAATATAACTGTCTCTATTATCGAGGTATTGACTGTCAAAGACAAACATACAAAACCGGCTCTGTGGACGGTGACGTTTTATCGCCGGACACAGAGCCGGTGCAATACAACGGTCTCTATTATCAAGGTTTTAACTGACAAAGACAAATATAGAAAACCGGCTCTGTGAACGGTGACGTTTTATCGCCGGACACAGTGCCGGTGCAATACAACTGTCTCTATTATTGAGGTGTTGACTGACAAAGACAATCATACAAAACCAGCTCTGTGAACGGTGACGTTTTATCGCCGGACACAGAGCTGGTGCAATACAACTGTCTCTATTATCGAGGTGTTGACTGACAAAGACCAAAAAA